>CM042162.1:72390701-72424123 GCA_023376005.1 Doryteuthis pealeii | reverse complement strand
AAAGAGAGAGATATCCCACGATGGCCATTCAATGAGCCAGAGGGTCTACCTCAACTATTTTTCTTCACAAATATTACATTTGCAAATGAAAGGAAGGACGAGAAATATCAAGAACTGGTCGAAGAGTGTCAGCAAAACGGTTGAAGATCTATAATCCAATGAAATGGGATGCATGGGCTATGTGGGACAATAACACACGGTTTTATTCGAGAAGAGCCCAGTTCTATCGAAGTCAATTGGGACAATTTCAAACTTCTTACAGCAAACTGTTTAGTGGTTGCTGTTTGGGACTTTGATATACTACTAGCAGGACCTGTAGATATATCACAGTATGATAATTTAATTATTACAATCTTTGGATCATATGACCTTTAGGCACCCCTTTTTGATCTCGATTAAGAAAGGACATGTTTTTCATTTACACCGTCAATATCCGGTTGTTTGAACATACGATTTTTAGATTTAAAAAAAAATTATAAAACTAACCCCCAACCCTAACCCCTAAGAAACAACCGGATATTGACGTTGAAAATGAAAAACATGTCCTTTCTTATTCGAATCAAAAAGGGGTGCCTAAAGGTAATATTTAATAGATTTACTTAAGAGCTATTACGAATAGTTCAATATATAAAGAGTACAATAATCTTGATTTAACTCTCTTTCTTTCACTTTTTTCTTTCTTTCCTTATTAACAATATATTCGATTGAAACCAGTTCACCAAATCTTTTTTCCAGTTTCTTCGGAACTATTCACGGTCCTGGAAATCTGTGGAGATTTGCTGTCACTTAGTCGCCAGTAAAAAACCCCAAAAAAAAAAAACACGTTACAGTTGGCGTGAAAAAATTGCGAAAATAAATGATCGAAAACAGACAAATAAGAAGCCATGTGTGTGAAATCAGTCGAAGAAAGAAAGAAAGTATTATCTGCGTTATTCGGACTATTGTCCTCATCTTCATTGTTATTTGTACAACGTTTCGGTCGATATGCCCTCCGGCCTTCTTCAGGTATTTCTTGTCGGACTCGGGTACCTAACTCTTTATTTAGTCCACGGGGGTATCCTGTTCTCATTCCGCTAGCCATAGCTGGGGTAGGAGTTGTGTTAATTATTTTTCTATGTTACTGCCTCTACTCAGGATTGAACCCGGAATACAGAGATAACTGTCACTTAGAACTGTCTTAACCTAACTACCTTATCCACTAGGCCATGTGTAGAGGCAGTACATAGAAAAATAATTAACACAGCTCCTACCCCAGCTATGGTTAGCGGAATGAGAACAGGGGTACCCCGTGGACTGAATAAAGTGTTAGGTTTCAAAGTTCCGTGATGGCTCCCGATTACGACAAGAAGGTTCCCGAGTCCGAAAAGAAGGTTCCCGAGTCCGAGAAGGTTCCCGAGTCCGACAAGAAATACCTGAAGAAGGCCGGAGGGCATATCGACCGAAACGTTGTACAACGGATTGAACCCAGAATCCAGAGATAATTGTCGCTTAAAACTGTCTTAACCTAACTACCTTATCCACTAGGCCATGTGTCCAATTGGACAAGAAATACCTGAAGAAGGACGGAGGGCATATCGGCCGAAACGTTGTACACATAACAATCAAGATGAGGACAATAGTCCGAATAACGCAGATAATACTAATCATTGAACATAGTTCCCTTTGTGTTCCACATATTTTTCATCAATGTTGGAGTGTTTAGATTCGATTAGTCAAAAGTCATTAAAAACAGACTGGGTTTTCTTCAACTTTGGTAGGGCAACCAGTCTAGGAGAAGGAAAACTATGAATTCAAACCTGTTAAACTCCGCTTAAGAAATTGACCTTGTGTCACATCCTGCTCGTGCGGAGGGGTTGGTAAATATACATAACATGATTGTAAAAAGATCAAAGAAAAGACCCCCCCAAAAAAAAACAAACAAAAATACGTGTCTATGTAAAATCTCTGGATAGAGAACTGGAACATATAAGTCAATAATTCTTCGAGAGAAAATGATAAGTGATTTGAAGTAGGTAAGAAATAAATATATAAGTAGAGAATGGATGTCAATTTCTTTTATTGCAGAAAAGATATTAAGAACAGAACAATTAATTAGTCATTAGAGAGAGAGAGAGAGAGAGAGAGAGAGAGAGAGAGAGAGAGAGAGAGAGAGAGAGAGAGAGAGAGAGATGTGGTGGAAAAAGAAAGAGAGAAAGAATAAAGAAAGGAAAATTAGCGTAAGAAGAAAGAGCAAATGAAAGAATGAAAGAAAAAGAAATAAAGTATTGTTTAGAGAAAGAAAGAAAAAAGAAAGAAAAACAGTGGTGCAAATAAATAAATGAATAAATAAATAAATAAATAAATAATAAAACGACTGTGGAAAAGAAAGAAAAAGAAAGAAAGAAAGAAAAGGAAGAAAAAAGAAATAAAAAGTTAAAAAGATAATGAAGAAGAAAACAGTGATGAAAGAAGAAAGAAAGAAAGAAAGAGAAGAAAGAAAAAAGAAGAAAGAAATAAGGAAAGAAAGAAAGAAGAAAGAACGAAAACGACAGTGGAAAGAAAGAAAGAAATGAAAAAAAGAAAGAAAGAAAAAAGGGAAAGAAAAACAGTGGTGTAGAGAAAGAAAGGAAGAAGGAAAGAACATAAACGACAGTGTAAATAAATAATAAGAAGGAAGAAAGAGAGATAGAAAGAAAGAAGAAAGAGTAAGAAAAAAAAGAAAAGCAATGGTGTAAAGAAAGAAGGGAAGAAAGAGAGAAAGAAGAGAGAAAGAAAGAAAGAAGAGAAGAAAGAAAGAAGAAAGAGAAAAAAAAGAAATAAAAACAGTGGTGTAGAAAGAAAGGAAGAAAGAGAGAAAGAAAGAGAGAAAAAAGAAAGAAGAGAGAAAGAAAGAGAGAGAGAAGAAAGAAAAAAAGAAAGAGTAAGAAAAAGAAGAAAAACAATGGTGTAAAGAAAGAAAGGAAGAAAGAGAGAAAGAAGACCGAAAGAGTGGAAAGAAAGAAAGAAAGAAAAAGAAGAAAAGAAAGAACATTGATATGAAAAAAGAAAAGAAAGAAAGAAAGAAAGAAAACATTGATTGAAAAAAAAAAAGAAAAAAGAAAAGAAAGAACAGGAGAGAAGAAAGAAAGAAAAGAAAAAGAAAAAAGAAAGAAAAAGAAAGAAAGAAAGGAGAAAGAAAGAAAAGAACAGGAGAAAGAAAGAAAGAAAGAAAGAACAGTGATATGAAAAAAAAAAAGAAAGAAAGAAAAAACATTGATATGAAAAAAAAAGAAAGAAAAAGAAAGAAAGAACAGGAGAGTGAAAGAAAGAAAGAAAGAAAGAAAGAAAGAAGAACAGGAGAAAGAAGAAAGAAAGAAAGAAAGAAAGAAAGAACAGTGATATGAAAAAAAGAAAGAAAGAAAGGAGATAATTGGTATTTGAATCTTTTATATTAGGACACTAGTGATACTCAAATTTATAGATAAGATTGAAAGGATTCTATATCGGCAACTATTTCTGTTTCGATTAAGAGGAATGGATAAAAATGGAGCCGAAGAAATAGGAAAGAATAGATAAGTATTCTTCAAATATACAATATATGTTTCTTTTTATTATAAAAAAGAAAACAACAACATTTCCAGGACTCTTACATTTAATAAGATAAATAAACTTAGTGACATCCTAAATTGGAGCGATTCTCGCGGATCAATTTTCGGCTTCAATATTAACATCGTGTCGGACATTGACCTCAACGAAGGATTGGATAAACATAAAACACACACACACACACACACACACACTACTGGCTAAAGTATATATATATATATATATATAATATATATTATGGCTAATACATACACACACACACACACACACATATATATATATATATATATATATATTATATATATAATATATATATATATATATATGAAAGGTAAAAATGGATATTGAATCCGACAATATGTAAGAAAGTTTTATAGAAAAACAGCAAGATGTTAAAAATTTTTGCTGACAGAAATCTGTTTCGACATTATGAATATGTCGAAACAGATTTCTGTCAGCAAACATTTTTAACATCTTGCTGTTTTCTATAAAACTTTCTTACATATTGTCGGATTCAATATCCATTTTTACCTTTCATATTGTCCATAGAAAAAAACAAATTTGGATTTACTTATATTTACATATTTTCGGATTAATAAGGATCCCGACTCTGCGAGTTTAACATCATTGCAGATTCATGTTGCTGGACTTACATTTTTAACTTTCATTTGTAACCGGAACATTTTCCTGAACTTTTTTGATATTCAAATACATTTTTAGTACAAACTTTTTTGAGCTTTTTATGATAAAAATGCTTAAACATTTTAAAAATAAATTTTATTTTATTTTTAACAACAAATACGTATTTTTAAACATTACTGATCGGTACTGATCGAGAGCGTTCTGTGCCTCGTAATTACTGATATATTCATTTCGTTTTTCCGTTTACAATGTTGCTTTGAAAAAGACATTCATAATGTCGAAACAGATATCTGTTAACAAAACTTTTTAACATCTTGTTGTTTTTCTATAAAACTTTCTTATACACACACACACACACACACACACACACACATATATATATATATATATATATATATATATATTCCCGCAAATCAAGATGCAACACGAGATCTAACGGAGTTTTTACGATCTTTGCCGAGCGGAACTTTACGATCTTTGCCGAGCGTTTGATAGAACATTCAACGGATTAATATCACAGTTGAGTTTAACAAACACAGGTGGAAAATGTTCAACTCTCTGAAGATGGGCCTAGCCTAAAAATATTAAGAGGAAAAAAAAGGAAAAAAAAAGAAATTAAATAAATATGTTTTTCAACATAAATGTGCATTATTTTGCCTTCAAAAATATATTATTACATTTTAATTAATGCTTCTAACACACTATAAAAATCTTTATATATATATATATATATATTATATATATATATATATATATAATATATATATATATATAGTTGAATGAAGTGTTAAATAAAAGTTTTAGCTTTTATTCATTTATTTGGGAACGATATTACAACCAATGGTTTCCTGCTAAAGCATTCATCAGGTAAACGAAATAGTTTTGAAAAAAAACAAACTATTTCGTTTACCTGATGAATGCTTTTAGCAGGAAACCATCTCTCTCTCTCTCTCTCTCTATATATATATATATATATATATATATATATATTTATCCCTCTCCTAGACTGGTTACCTACCCAAGGCTGAAGGGCCCAGTCTGCCCTACTATTTAACCCATAGCTGAAGGGAGAATATATGGATTCATACCTTTCCCAAGGGTATTAGCGCTATGTGAAATGCCAACAGCTTCATTTATGAATTGAACTCGAATCGACGAGTCCATTTTCCACGACTCTCACCACTAGCCCACGTGCCTCCATATAACTCTGAATTCAAAATTCCCTCCAGCTATGGGTTAAATAGTAGGGCAGACTGGGCCCTTCAGCCTTGGATAGGTAACCAGTCTAGGAGAGGATACTCTGAATTCAAAATTCCTGAGGTCGGTCGTTGATTGGGTTTGTGGCAACCTTGATGCACCAATTCTTTCCTATCGACTGTGCCAAAAAGTGTGGATGGTCCAACACAAGCCTTCACCACTATAAACAAATCACTGTATGAGTGTTCATTGTGTGTATGAACCCTCATACGTCGAAAATCGACGGGAGAGTCCATAATATATATATATATATATATATATATATATATTATATATATAAACCGCCAGGATATTCTAAAGCTAAAAAGTAAAGAGTGCTCAATACCTAAGTAGAGCAAATAATATAAAGATAAACCTAATGAGTCAGATATACCTACTAAAAGTTTCGCTTATTGCTCTTCAGGGCAAAGATCCTGAAGAGCACTAAGCGAAACTTTTAGTAGTTATATCTGACTCATTAGGTTTAACTCTCTCTCCCTCTCTCTCTCTCTCTCTCTCCTCTATATATATATATATATATATATATATATATATGTGTGTGTGTGTGTGTAAATTGACAGGTCTGACCTATTGTCGGTATCAGCTAACAGCGAGGGAGTCTATCTCCTTTTCGCTAACTCAATACCAGGGAGATTTTTTTAGGTAGAGCGTCACACCTAAACGGATGCTCTACAGACTGAGCTAAACTGGCATCATATATATAGTATAAGATTATATATATATATATATATATATATATATATATATATATATAGTATAAGTTTGATATGTTTTTCTAGACTGTCCAGCGTTTTTTCTTTTTCAGTTGTAACTAAACGAGACATTTCGATGTCTTTTAACCCCAAGAGCTTTACATGTCAATCATCATCAGTATCACTGTTCTCCGCTCGTCGGTTACAGCAGGTCGGGTACTCCAGATCATCTCTATTAAGATCGGGATTCTGTCTTTTGCCTCTACCTCTCGGCAAATCTAATTCTATAAATCTATTCAAACATTCATATGTCTTCCGGCAATCTCTGACATATGGCTTCATATTTGTCTGTATTCGATCATTCTACTCGTCGCAAGTTTTTCCCGCGAGCTCTAACTGTAAAGTTTTGCCTGGAGTGACAGCAAGTCTTCTCAAATATCATCTACTTTTTTTACGTATAATTTTTATATATGGGTAATTCCATGTCAAATCATCGGCTGGGGCGTTAGAATTCCCGACTGCACCTCTGCAGAGGGGTAAGACTCCCCCAATGAGGCCACCTGTTGGCCGTGGGTGGCGACTCGTGATGCTTAAGGATAGGGCCCAGGTGGATGAGCAGTTCATGACATGCAATACTCCACTTTGGCCCTATCTTGGGCTAGACGGGCGGTCGGAGAGGCCCCCTCCGATCAATCGGCTGGTCACGTCAAGCCCTAGCACCTATATGATTTTCCCAACCCTATTGCCCTTATGGCAAGCCCCAACCCCTTTTTATCATATGGGTGCTAGAAGGCGGTGGCTACGGGTCTACATGTCCTGGGAATGACGTTAAACTCTGTCTGATGGTGAGGTTCCATTGTTGGAGGTCTGGGGAATGTGGAGCACCCCTTCATCACCATTGCTCCCAGGTCCACTCTGACCCGGAGTGGTAGTACCTGTTAGGGTCCCATCTATGGGTTAAATAGAAAAATGTATTTATAAAAAATTGTATTATCCATTAAGAATTGATTTATTTCAAAACTTTATCGGCATTAAATGACCCACTGAGGTTGATATGCCGTAAAACAAACCAAACCAAACCAAACCAAAATCAAATCACCCAGAAAAAATTAAAATTGTCGCCCACACTTTCAATGTTTCTGAATGTATAAAACAAAACGTCTTCGGCATAAAATAACCCATTGATTGGAACCCTAACATGTACTACTACTCTGGGTCTCAGTAGACCTGGGAGTAATGTAGATGAAGTGGTACTACACAATAACAGGGTAATTCCATGTCAAATCATCCAGAAAAAATTAAAAATTGTCACCCACCCCTTCAATTTTTCTGATTTCTTTTCCATGTGTGGACTATGTTAACATTAGACAATCCCCAAAATTTGAACTTCCAATTCCAAAAATTGGCGGAGTTATGTTGATTTTTAGCTCTCCAAATTTGAGGCGAGTCGCGACAAATGGCGACTTTTTGTAACCTATTTTTGTCTGCAAAATGAGTTCTAGAGCTTCCCTACTATTATAAATTGGTTTATAAAAACATTTTTGCCTAAGAAATAAAAAAAAAATGCTACAAAGAATCGTAAAGTCGACTAAAATAAAGAAAGTGAACAGAGAAAACTCAGATGATTGTCAAAATAGTTCCGTGAAACTTAAAGTAATAGCAAATAGTTTTTTTTTAGAATAAACGCTTTTAACTCGTTTTTAGTAATAATAATTTGGCTATGTTTTGGGGATGATGGACATTTTAAATATTGTTTGCGACTACTATATACGAGGTACAAGTATAAATTTATTTCGGCATTTTTGTCTCTTTCTTTAATTTGAAGATTTCACTTACAGTCTTACTGATATGATTTTCCAGTTTTATTGATTTTTCTAAAAATTTCTTTTTCTGCTTTGTTAAATACGCCAACTCACGGGCACGCGCACGCGCACACTCCCAATTTTATGATTTGCACATGTTCATCTTGTTTGTGACGTTGCAGTTTTTAAATTTATTTTCTTTAATGCAAAAAAAGAAGACCTACGTGAACAATGCGTCAGAAACGGATGGATAACAGATGTATTTCCCATTGAAGTCGGATGTCGGGGATTTATTACCAACTCAACCTTGGCATTTTTGTCTAAACTTGGACTTTCTCTGCCAGACAAGAGGAAATACTTAAAAAAGATTCAGGAGAAGGCTCTAACCGCATCAGCGTGGATATGGCAGTCCTATATTGTGACATCAAGATGGAGGTGCCTGTTCTAATGGTTAGAGTCGTGGGAAATATACTCGTCGACCCGAGTTCAATTCCTGGACCAAGCTGTTTGAATTTCACATTGTGCTAATACCCTTGGGAAAGGTATGAATCCAATACTCCCTCCAGTTATGGGCAAATAGCAGGGCAGACTGGGCTCTTTAACCATGGCTAGGTAATCAGTCTAGGAGAAGGAAAACTCTGAATTCAAACATGTTAAACTCCGCTTAAGAAATTGACCTTGTGTCACATCCTGCTCGTGCGGAGGGGTTGGTAAATATATATATATATATATTGTGACATCAAACCGACAAAGTCTGGTGGTATCGTGAGATACTGCTGGGGCGCTTTGGGTTAGTGGTAATGATGCTTCGGCCCCGAAACCATGCCTGAACCCAGAGTCATCATCTGATGAAGGCTTTGTTGGTTGTAATGCTACTGTGTATGAAGTCATTGTATGAAGATTATTACGATAATAAGTTTTCCATTAAAATAGAAGCAATAGTACGTAATGTCAGAATTAAGGAAGCTTTATTAATAGCTAGGTTGTATCCTCAGATTAATATTAGGTTAGAATTAAATATAAATTAATAAGTATATTATAATATATTAATAATTTGAAAGCAATTACAATGCGTATAAAAGATAAAAACAAAAAGATGTTATTTTTGTTTTATCGATTTCAAAGAAAACTTTATCTTCAGAGACGAATATCAGAAATGTACGTGCTTAAGCTTTTGTTATGTGACGGCCTTAATTGTTAATATGCAACGTAGCGGGGCCAGTTCGTATTTAACCTTAGTGGCTTTCCTTTCTCGCCACTACAATTCGTATATTCGTACGTACAGCAGTTTGTTTACAACTGACACGGACCTAGCAGTCAGCCTCTTCTTAGCCCCAAAATTCTTCCCCACTTCTTTTGGTCAAGGGAAGATATCACTTCACGCACGCCGCGTGCTCCTTCGTTACGGCCAATTGACTTTATCCACGGGTCGTCCCCTTTACGATAGTGACTTTACTATCTTGTTTGCGTCGTGAGTCCATTCATAAAAAGATTTCTTTCGTTGTAAATAGAGCAGACTAATAACACCGGGTTTACTTCTCAGAAGTTTATTATATTCCAAACTTCCTATAACTTTTGAGAGAGAGAGGTCCCTAATAATCTCTGTCTTAACAAGAGGTGTATTTTAACTGGATTCAACTTCGAGTTTTTAGTCCTTAGTAAACTTCTCGGTGAACAAGCTTTTCTTAACCTTTCCTTATCGTCTTCAGCGACAGCAGCTTAACTCCGTACGATCACTGGCCCCTAACTGCTCTGCTCGCAGACTCCAACCCCAACTCCAACTGACCGTGATTCTATTCACGGCTCTCTTAAATAGCATTTCTAAATAATATTCCAGAAGATTCTTTCTCTAGAATTTTCGACTTCTTTCTGGACTAAATCGAATATTCGATTCGTTCCAATCTCACTGGTCAACCAGAGTTCACCAACCTAAAAGATCAAAGATTTCTTGGAGTCCAAAAGACTGTGTTTTTCTTAATCCTAGACTTATCGTCTGCTTTCTCTCGTTAAAAAGATGTTATCTATCCTAACTACTTTTTCGGTGTTTCCACAAAGACCACCCAGTAACTCAAGATAATCGGTAGTACATTTTTCTAAGGTTCTTTTTCAAGTCTGGCACAAGGCCACAAATATAGGTGCTGGGTGGCGATTACATAACACTTTTTTTGCGTGGTGATACTTTTTTTTTCTTTTTTTTTCTCTTCTTCTTTTCTTTCTCCTCCCTTCCCCCTTCTTTATGTTATGAATGAAATGGGCGAATAACTGTAATTTTTTTTTTTAATATTTGTTGAGAACGAATGATTAGAATCCTACCTTGCATATGTATCCAAAATTGTCTGTTTATCATCCGGTGAATATTGCAACAATGTAGCCATGTACAATTAAAAAAAAAAAAAACGTATATCATTAATTAACATGCACTTTCCTTAAATACATGTTTAAACAAAAAGAATTGATTTTAACTGAAATTAACTCATTATAACAGTGTAAGAAAAAGGATTCAAAGTTATATTTACTTGAATACAGGACTCCGACGAAGGTTGATAGACAAAACATTTAATATGGTCCAGCACATGGATATAACAAGATACATACTACATAGGTAAAACAAAGTTACATGTAGAAAGATAAATACACATTCATGAATGGTACAAGATATACAAAAAGTACAGACATGAGACTAAGAATAGTCCATGCTGTATAATTCACTTACAGTAATGTAAGAGGGGGGCGAGCCCCAACGAGAAGGGGTAGACCAAAATCTACCCCATGTGTCTCGTGGTTACTGGAACAGGAAAAGAGACAGAAGGGTTTAAACCCGGCGCTTAAATACTATAGCCCCTAGCGGGCACCAGCAAACTAAACCGGGCAGACAACTCTCCCAGGCAAATACGAAACTAACGCTACAACAGTAAATTAAAATTTAAGATCGAAATAATTATTAGTAATAAAAAAAATAGAATGCAATTGATTTGAATAACTGAAGTGACGTCTCTTGAAAAGTTCAAAAACTCCAAGTGACGCCGTGTTTATTAAGTCCAGAATTATGAACACACAACACCGCGTTTATATTAGAAAAAAGTATCTGTAGATCAAGATACTTCAATTCAATTGCATATTCGAACATTATGTATTTTATGTATTTTATGTTCCGATTGTCGGAGTTTTGTATGCGTATATATATATAAGTACGTAAATGTTCAGATATAAAAAAAAAATATTTTTCCATATCAGTTTAATACGTTTTTAGTAATAATAATTTGGTTATGTTTTGGGGATTATTAAATATTGTTTGCGACTACTATATATGAGGTACAAATTTAAATTTATTTCGGCATTTTTGTCTCTTTCAATTTGAAGTCTTACAGTCTTATTGATATGATTTTCCAGTTTAATTGATTTTTAAAAAATTATTTGTATGTTTACATTTGAATATAATATAATTTCTTTTATTGAACAGTTTCTTCCGATTTTTGAATTTTATCATTGCTATTTTTCCTCTATACATAGATGACATTTATTTTTAAAAATTCTTTTGGTATTGTTGACATTTTTTTAATATTATTTGCCATTTTATTAGTGGGTTTTGATTTTTTTTGTTTTAGTTTCCAGAAATGTTTAGAAAGATCGGTTTAGTTTTTTTAGTTCTTCATTTTTAAATGATTGTCTGTGATTATATAAACAAAATTTCCAGCGTGTGCTGGTGCAGCCGAAATAGATAGTTTTTTCCTCAATTTATTTTTTTGTGAATATTAGTGCTTGGTATACAATATTCTTGGATTTACATAAACCTCCAAGAGGACAATTGTTTTTGGTTTTACAGTTGCAATTAGGTTCGTCTGTTGTTTTCTTAATGTTGTTTTTGCGTTTTTGGTAGTTTGGTAACACTGTTCAAATCTTTTCATATCTGTCTATCTATCTATCTATCTATGACAATGTTCCTATCTATCTATCTATCTATGACAATGTTCATATCTATCTATCTATCTATGACAATGTTCATATCTATCTATCTATGACAATGTTCATATCTATCTATCTATCTATCTATCTATCTATCTAAGTATCTTAATATCAGATAGATATTAAAATACTTAGATAGATAGATAGATAGATAGATATGAACATTGTTATAGATAGATAGATAGATCTTTCTACCTATCTATCTATCTCAATGTTCACCTATCTCTCTATTTACACAGTGTTCAAATCTATCTATCAATCTATCTATCTATCCACCCATCCATCTATCTATCCCCCATCTCTCTCTCTCTCTCTCTCTCTCTCTATATATATATATATATATATATATATATATATATATACGTGTGTGTGTCTGTGTGTATGTTTACATACTTTTATCGTTCCCCTTTCCCACCCCAACCTATCCTCTCCTGTTGACCCTCACTTGCTGACCTATTTGGGCCAATACCAACTCACTAATTAACTGGTTTGATTTTGATTTTATGGTCATCTAACCACCCCCCTTTTATTACTCTCATTTACTATTTCCTTTCACTCAAATCTCTTTCCAAGAAACGGCTACTCCTCCCCCCTATCTGGTGTCCTCACCGTTCATTTTTTCTCCCAACTCCTTTCCCTTCTATCTCCCTCCTTATCTCCCACAAAGATGTCTCCTATAACCAATCAAATCTTTCCCTCACGACAAAACTTCCCCCTTCTATAAAACACTCGTATGATCCTAATGATTCAATAAAGGTTGGGGAAGCGGAATTTAACATTCCAGCGAAATATACTACACATTTTTGTCTGAGTTTTGTTCTTTCATTCCTTATTTTACCGCATTCTGTCGGATTCTTTCCAATCCCATTTTCCTCATATATATATATATATGTCAAAATGTTCATATGTATCTATCTGTCTATTAATTTTCCAAATATGACCATAGCTATCTCTTCATATCAATTTATCTTTAAATATCCCGTCTTCGCACACTTTAAAGCTGACGATTAGCTAAGCTGATATTAAATGACATGAACACTCAAGATGTCCTATTTAAAAAAAATTGACATCGAAAAATGAAAAAATTCTAGAAAAGAAAAAATGTTATTCATGTACTCAGAATCAATTTCTCAGTTGACGAATTGATTGTCGACCCGAAGGTCATTACCCCGTCTCTTTCTTTCTTTCTTTCTTTCTTTCTTTCTTCTGTCTCCCTCCCTCTCTCTATATCTCTTTCTTTCTCTCTCTCTCTCTTTCTTGTTTCTTTCTTTCTATGTCTCCCTCCCCCTCCCTCTCTCTATATCTCTTTCTTTCTAATTCTCTCTCTTTCTTTCTTTCTTTCTTTCTTTCTTTCTCTGTCTCCCTCCCTCCCTCTCTCTATATCTCTTTCTTTCTCTCTCTCTTTCTTTCTTTCTCTGTCTCCCTCTCCCACTCCATCTCTCTCTATCTCTTTCTTTCTTTCTTTCTTTCTTTCTTTCTTTCTTTCGTTCTTTGTCTCCCTCTCCGTCTCTCTCTCTCTGTCTCTTTCTTTCTCTGTCTCTCTTTCTGTCTTTCTTTCTCTCTCTCTGTCTCACTCTTTCTTTCTTTCTTTCTTTCTTTCTTTCTTTCTCTGTCTCCCTCTCCGTCTCTCTCTATATATATCTCTTTCTTTCTCTGTCTCTCTTTCTTTCTTTCTTTCTTTCTCTCTCTCTCTTTCTTTCTTTCTTTCTCTGTCTCCCTCTCCGTCTCCGTCTCTCTCTATATATTTCTTCTCTTTCTTTCTTTCTTTCTTTCTTTCTTTCTTTCTTTCTCTCTCTCCCTCTTTCTTTGTCTCCCTCTCCCTCCATCTCTCTCTATCTCTTTCTTTCTTTCTCTCCCATTCTCTCTCTCCCTCTCCACGCCCCTCCTCTCCCACTCCATCTCTCTCACCCCCCCAGTTTATCTTCTCCCCTTTCTCTCTCCCCCTCTCTCTCCCTCTTTATTTTTTAAATCATTTCCTTAATTGGATTCGGAATATGTTTCCCGCGCTCTGTTGATTATTTGCTTTTCAATTTGCATATTCATAACGCCACAATAACTCATTGATTTCAACATTATATATATATATATATATATATATATATATATGTGTGTGTGTGTGTGTGTGTGTGTGTGTGATTGAGAATAGAGGAACGTGTGGATATAAAAACACAGACAGCATAAACTCAATTGATATTTCGCCTCATTATTGATGTATATCAATTGAATTTATGTTGTCTGTGCTGTATATCCGCACTTTCCTCTATTCTCAACCACATTTTGTCCTTCACACCTCAAATACATATGGTAGGTGTGGCGCTCCACCTCTGACGCTAAAAAACAATCTCCTTGGTCTAGCGCTTGTGAAAAGGAGATAGACTCCCTCGCTGATTGGCTGATACCAACTTTAGGCCACCCCGACGACTTCACTTTTATACAGAATTTTAAAAACAGATATATCTAATGTTTTCAGAATGTTCTAGTAATTGAGTGTGGTGATGTCACAAAAATTCCAGATGGTGTTTGAATAGTTTCGAATGACAGTAATTTTAAATTAAATGTTGGTGACCGGTTTTTGAGGCATTGAATTTTCTAAGCGTGTCTATGTACATTCAGACTTGATATTCATTAAATTTTTAAATCTAAAAAAAAAAAAAAACACGATGCCGTTTCACTGAATTAGCGTCGGACTATAAATAATAAGCTGACACATTCCAAGATGGCGTCCGATTATCGTCTGCCAGTCAGCACTTTGCGACAGTGACTATAAAAAACAAGGTCACTTTATTAAATTTCTTCAAGAACATATTGTATATCAATTTACCAGGTTATTTAAACTTCTAAATTACTTTTACAACTTTATATCTATTTTCTAAAAGACACACTTTGAATTTATTTGTAATATTCAATACTTTGAATTTATTGTAATATTAATACTTTGAATTTATTTGTAATATTAATACTTTGAATTTATTTGTAATATCTTAATACTTTGAATTTATTTGTAATATCTAATACTTTGAATTTATTTGTAATATTTAATACTTTGAATTTATTTATAATATCTAATACTTTGAATTTATTTGTAATATCTAATACTTTGAATTTATTGTAATATTTAATACTTTGAATTTTAATATCTAATACTTTGAATTTATTTGTAATATTTAATACTTTGAATTTATTTGTAATATCTAATACTTTGAATTATTTGTAATATTTAATACTTTGAAATTTTGAATTTATTGTAATATTTAATACTTTGAATTTACATATTTAATACTTTGAATTTATTTGTAATATTCAATACTTTGAATTTATTTGTATTTAATACTTTGAATTTATTTGTAATATTTAATACTTTGAATTTATTTTATAATATTTAATACTTTGAATTTATTTGTAATATTTAATACTTTGAATTTATTTGTAACATTTAATACTTTGAATTTATTTGTAATATTTAATACTTTGAATTTATTTGTAATATTTAATATTTGAATTTATTTGTAATATTCAATACTTTGAATTTATTAATATTAATACTTTAAATTTATTAATATTTAATATTTATTTATTATTTAAACTTTGAATTTATTTTAATATTTAATACTTTGAATTTATTTGTAATATTAATACTTTGAATTTATTTATAATATTTAATACTTTGAATTTATTGTTCATATTTAATACTTTGAATTTATTTGTAATATTAATACTTTGAATTTATTTGTAACATTTAATACTTTGAATTATTTGTAATAATACTTTGAATTTATTTGTAATATTTAATACTTTGAATTTAGTTTAGGTTTCGTTTTTTAAGTCCGTGTACTTGACTAAACTAAACCTAATAAATAAATCTATATATTACTACTTGTGTTCCTTAAATTGTACGTCCGTTATAATCTTGCAATACCCTCTGGTTAAAAAAATGAGACAGTCCAAATCGTCCAAGATGAAATGCAAAAATGTAAATCCTGATTATCTAGGTTGCTTATTCGCCAAATACTTATTGCTTATGAGTGTAGTCACTTCAGCTAAATAAGGGAGCATTCCGTTTTTTATTATGAAGAAAGAAAGGGAAGAAAAAAGGACATGCTACACAAAAAATATAAGAAAGAAAGAAAGAAAGAAAGAAAAAGAGTAGGAGAAAGATAAAGAGAGGGAGTAAGCGGGCGGAAGCGATAACGCTAATCTGTTTAAATCGAACACAATGAAAAGATGAAAACAAGGAAAGAAAAACAGAAACTAGTGAGAGAGTTAAATAGAGTTTATTGTAATTTTTACGCATTGAACTATTGTAATAGCTCTTAAGTGAATATATCAACATGTATAATAATTGGGTTATTATACTGTGGTATATCTATACATGTCTTTTTCTCCTTCATGCAGATATGAATAAATAGGTTATTTGATCTTGGCAAGGCAATCTTTCTAGAAGAAGGAAAACTCTGAATTCAGACCAATTGTATTAACTGTTCACCCATCTAAGTACTGAACAGGTTCATCGCTGCTTAACTTCAGTGTTCTAGCGGGAACCGATGAACTGACATTCATAAATTTTCCAATAAGAAAAGCCGAAATTATCTTAGCACTAGCATAATTTTTCAAAAATATTTTTCCGGTTCAAAGTGAACCTAGGAGCAATAGCAATAAAGGCGTACACTACATTAGCCAGAACTCCAGAATTGGAACCTGTTGTAATCTACTACAGGTTACTAAATGAGAAATAACCAAACGAAGGTTGGAAAATGAAAGGGAATCTTTATAACATTAGCAACATACAATACTACGCCAACGGCGTGAAGAAGGTAAACCACTGCTAGTGGTATACGACTTCTCAGTCAGCATAATGCTCCCGTATTTATGAGGATTGGGACATACCCATTAATGTTCATAGGTAGGGTATATAAGGATTGGAATATACTCATTAATGTTCATAGGTAGGGTATATAAATGAACCTTGGCACTAGATGCAATCGGATGGGTTGGTTTCGTTTCGTTTTGTTCCATGTTCTCGACTCAACAAAACCTAATAAATAACAAATATCGTAAAATAGATATTATTTTGATAATCCATTATTTATTGGTTTTGATGGCATGTCAATATATATAGGGTTATTTTATGCCTATAAGTTAGGAAAATCGCGCCCATTGTACACTTTTTCTTTACGTTGTTGTTTCATGAGAGTTTTTTGGCACCTGGTCATATTGAACATGAATAATTTTTAAACAGATCTGTTTGGTCCACATTTGGAACTCTAACAGGTACTAAAACTCTGGCTCAGAGTGGATCTGGGAGTTATTGGCATTTCAGTCTCAGAAGACTATAATATAGTGTTTGTGCCCCTTGAAGTTACAGCGCCTCCTGTGAATGTAAAGTCCAATGTTTGAAAAACATTCTCGACCACAGATGTCGCATGTAAAGGCTGTCCCTAAAGATGTTGATGTGCCGGTGCTTTGCTGTCGCTGATTTCTTCTGGACCTTCTGGCTTCATGGTATTGCGCCAGGGTGGCTTCAGACATGAACAGTCCTCTATAGAAAGCCTGCCACCATCGGGGGCGGTCCTGAGCTAAATTTTTCTAGCTGGAAGGAGCAATGCCAAAGCACCTGAGATCGTTCTTGCAAACATCCTTGAAACGTAGCTGGGGGCGACCAATCTGTCTCTTCCCAGACGAAAGCTCTGCATAAAGAGGGTATCCTTCGTTATTCGCCCATCATCCATTCTGGAAGTAATGGCAATAAATAGGTATTCTATACTCTACAGATCTTCAGAAGTGAAGCCTCACCATTAGATTCAGTTTACTGTCAATCTCAGTACACTCCTTGGAAAACTTGCAAATCGTACTCAAAATCCCATGACACAGAAAAAAACAGAACCCACACATTTTGTAATAAAACTGTTAATTTTAACTAGGGGGTTTAGGGTTAGAGTCTAGGGTTTAGGGCTAGGGTTTAGGGTTAGGGTTAGAGTTAGGGTTGGGGTTTAGGGTTAGTTTAATGGTAAAATAAATAAATAATTTGGGTTCTTTTTTTTCTGGGTCACCCTGTATACAGGTTGACTTAGAAAAAAACAGAACCCACAAATGTAATAAAACTGTTAATTTTAACTAGGGGTTTAGGTTAGGGTTTAGAGTTTAGGATTAGGGTTAGGGGTTAGGGTTAGGGTTAGGGTTGGTGTTTAGGGTTAGTTTAATGGGAAAATAAATAAATAATTTGGGTTCTGTTTTAATGGGAAAATAAATAAATAATTTGGGTTCTGTTTTTGACCCAGAAAAAACAGAACCCACAAATTTTGTAATAAAACTGTTAATTTTAATTAGGGGTTTTAGGGTTAGGGTTTAAAGGTTAGGGTCAAAGTTAGGGTTGGGATTTAGGGTTAGTTTAATGGGAAAATAAATGAATAATTTGGGTTGTGTTTTTTCTGGGTCACCCTGTAATATCATGGGATTTTTATTATGATTTGCAAGTTTAACCCACTCCTTTTAGATGGAGGGTTATACCCATCTGAAGGGGGATACAGCCAGCATAATCTAAGCCCCACGGACATTGGGAATATTGTTTTGAAGAAATTCCATAAGTAGAAGGGATTAAAAAAAAACACTTGTCTCGTTAATAATTTTTATTTGTCGGACTGCTGTCCTCATCTTTATTGTGGTATGTATAAACACAACTTTCAGTCCGATGTATCCTCGGGCCTTTTTCAAGTGCTACCTGTTTACCTTAGACGACAGACATCATCAAATCATAACCTTGAGTTCAACCGTGATTTCGGAGCTTTATTATCGTTACCACAATCCAGTGTGTTCCTAGCAGCATAAAATGCAGTCCAAAAAATTAAAATTTTTCATATCAAACCTCATCTAAAAAATACAGATAAATAATTTGTATTGTTATCATTAACTTTTACCCAGCGTAGATGAAAACCCTAAACCCTTTTTATCATATAGTTGCTAGAAGGTGGTGGCTGAGGGGTTTCATGACGTTAAAGGGGAATGACGTTAAACTCTATCTGATGGTGAGGTTCTAGTTCTGGAGATCTGGGGAATGTGGAGCACCCCTTCATTACCCTTGCACCTAAGTCCACTCTGACCTGGAGGGTAGTACCTGTTAGGGTCCAATCTATGGGTTAAATAGAAAACTATTATTTAAAAAAATTCAGTATCCATTAAGAATGAATTTATTTAAAATGTTTTCCAGGTTAAATAAACTTACCTTCCTATAAAGTTGGAAGGTTGGTTGATTGGTTAGTTGATTAGTCGATCGGTTGGGTTTTACAGCATTTCAACTATAAAAACGCATTGGAAATGATTTTTACTATAAAAATGCATTGGACAATAATTTTTACAATAAAAATGCATTGCACAATGATTTTCACTACAAAAATGCATTGGACAATAATTTTTACTTTAAAAATACATTGCACAATAATCTTTACTATAAAAATATATTGGAAATGATTTTCACAACAAAAAATGCATTGAACAATGATTTTTACTATAAAAATTCATTGGACCATGATTTTTTACTATAAAAATGCATTGGAAATGATTTCTACTATAAAAATGCATTGGACAATGAATTTCACTACGTCAGCATTTAGTCAAAATTAAAATCTCTCTTTTTTCCTTCGTAAAGACACCACTGAGGTTGATATGCCATAAAACAAAACAAACCAAACCAAACCCAGCGTAGATTATTACATGAGCTAGTATGTATATGTATGTCTTTTACGGATAATCCAACGAAATATCGTAAAGTTACTTTTCTGTAAAAAGAAGCATATTTGAAAAGAATTTTAGGTTGAGGTATTTGAAATGTCAGAGAGTATGGATGAATGAAGAAATAAAAAAAAATGCCTTTGGTGTCTTTTCGAAGGAAAAGAAGAGATATTGGCGCTAAATTTCTTTTCATTTATGTGCGTGGCAACTTTTTTCTTTTTATGATTCATTCTCAATAGAGTCTTTAAAAATAGTCTACATCGCACTGACAAGACACAAGTGGCAGTTCAAGTAAATAGCAAAAATTTAACAACCTATATAAACTTACCTTCTTATAAAGTCGGACGGTTTGTTGGTAGGTTGGGTTTTACGGCATTTCAACTATAAAAATACATTGGACGATGAATTTTACTACAAAAATGCATTGGACAATGATTTCTACTATAAAATGCATTGGACAATGATTTTTACTATAAAAATGCATTGGACAATGATTTTTATTATAAAAATGTATTGGACAATGATTTTTACGAAAATGCATTGGACAATGATTTCTACTATAAAAATGCATTGGACAATGATTTTTATTATAAAAATGCATTGGACAATAATTTTTACTACAAAAATGCATTGGAAAATGATTTCTACTATAAAAATGCACTGGACAATGAATTTTACAATAAAAATGCATTGGAAATGATTTTTATTACAAAAATGCATTGGACAATGATTTCAACTATAAAACTGCATTGGACGATGAATTTTACTACAAAATTGCATTGGACAATGAATTTTACTATAAAAATACATTGGAAATGATTTTTACTACAAAAATGCATTGGAAATTATTTTTACTATAGAAATGCATTGGAAATGATTTTCACTACAAAAATGCATTGGATAATTTCTCCTATAAAAATGCATTGTAAATGGTTTTTACTATAAAAATGCATTGGACAATGATTTCTACTATAAAAATGCATTGGAAAACGAATTTTCCTATAAAAATTAATTGGACAATAAATTTTACTACAAAAATGCATTGTAAATGATTTTTACTATAAAAATGCATTGGAAATGATTTTTACTATAAAAAGGCATTGGACAATGAATTTTCCTATAAAAACTAATTGGACAATGAATTTTACTACAAAAATGCATTGGACAATGATTTCTACTATAAAAATGCATTGGAAAATGAATTTTCCTATAAAAATTAATTAGACAATGAATTTTACTATAAAAAATGCATTGGAAAATGATTTTACTATAAAAATGCATTGGAAATGATTTTTACTATAAAAATGCATTGGAAATGATTTTTACTATAAAAATGCATTGGAAATGATTTTTACTATAAAAATGCA
The DNA here is from genome assembly GCA_023376005.1 of Doryteuthis pealeii. NCBI lineage: Eukaryota > Metazoa > Mollusca > Cephalopoda > Myopsida > Loliginidae > Doryteuthis > Doryteuthis pealeii. The sequence goes on along the minus strand of CM042162.1, from coordinate 72,403,114 downwards.
TTGGAAATGATTTTTACGCATTGGAAATGATTTTTACGCTAGCAGAAAATATGCAACTACGTCATAATATAATCTAAATGGTAGCAGCAGCAGCATCAGCAGCAGCATCAGCAGCAGCAGCAGAAGTTGTCTCCAAATGAACAGAGGAGAGTAAATTATTTCCAACACGTTCGATAAATTAACTCTCAACGTTTTTTTTTTCGCTTTTTTGTGTTATCTGTTTATTAAAACAAACATAAAACAGACAGAGAATTAAATATACCCAGTAAATGATCACGTTGTCTGGCAAGAAGAAACAGTTTGACAAAAAAAAAATGAAGATGAATGAAGACGAAAGAAAAAAAAAGGTAAAAACTATTAAATGACATAATATGTCAAAAGTCAAAATATTCGTAAGGACAGAATAGATTATCTCGAAAAAGTAATTTCAATTTTAAAAGCTGATTAATTTGTGGAAACATTTTTCGGTAGGTAATTATTCTAGAAAAATAGAAAGAATTATTTAAGAATGTAAGTATTTAGATAAGACATTATTTTATATGTGAAAAATTATTAAGGGAATGGTGATCCTCTTTCACCGTACACCAGCAGCAGCATGGGGGGATTTAAATAAAATTAAAATTAGAATTAGAATTAAATAAATAAATAAAAAGTTCTGAGCGTCTGGACTCTGGCGTCCAGAGTTAACGGTCTGATCAAAATTGAGTCTCCATCTATACTTTGAAAGAGTTGTGTCTTTTTATTTCTCTTCATCTCATCATTTCATATTCCCTATAAACCCTTAGGGTCACTTGATGCCCACTATAAAAGAGGGGTTTTCGAAGAATTCGGCCTCTTTTTGCATCTAGCATTGGCTAGCTACACTTGTTCCGTATTGTTAAATGCCCCCAGATGGCGACGAATCGGAATCCTCACCTCGTTAGAAGCTGGAGCAACAAACTCACACCTAAAATCCATTCTGCAGGGCTCAACACGTTACGAGGAACAAAACTCGAGGATTTCAGCTAAGTTCCGCAGGCTTTTTTTAAAATCTGCAACCAATCCTTTAACTATATTCAATTCTCCTCAAACTATCTTTTACCAACCAAACACATTGAACTCTTTGTATTCCCTTTGGACTCTATGAACATTCTTTAAAACTCGTTTGGTTGTTTCATTTTATGTATATTGTTACCCCTGTTTGATATTTGTTTTATATTTTACATGTAAAGTAAACATTTTGCTCTATAAAAAGTCGTTTGTCTCCTTTCTTCAAAAGCAGCACCCATCTCCTCACTGTGTTCGAAGTACGGTTTATTCTCTTACAAAACGTAGGGTTTAAACAGTCCTTTCGGGGACAAAAATCCCCACATATATTAAGGCAAGATAGTGATAGAAATGAAGATTATATTGCGCCAATGTTCTAGATGGAGAGGGTTTGTCTGCCTTGAATATCATCATTTGTAAAAATACGTTAATATCGGCAAATTAGGATTTTACAAATTTTGAACTGGTTTAATTATTACAAAATACTGAAATAGAAAAGAAGACTGTGTTGCGCCAATGATCTATATGGGGAGGTGTTGTCTGCCTTGAATATCATCATTTGTAAAAATACGTTAATATCGGCAAATTAGGATTTTACAAATTTTGAACTGGTTTAATTATTACAAAAATACTGAAATAGAAAAGAAGACTGTGTTGCGCCAATGATCTATATGGAGAGGGTTTGTCTGCCTTGAATATCATCATTTGTAAAAATACGTTAATATCAGCAAATTAGGATTTTACAAATTTTGAACTGGTTTATTTATAAAAACAAATACTGAAATTGACTAAAGCTAATTAGCAGTTGGGGTTAATTGACTGAGGCTAAGTTGTTGGTGTTAATTGTTTGGCACAAGGCTAAAATAATGAGCAAATAGTGCAATTCAAATTCCCTGTAATTGTAATTGGTAGTTATTGTTCTTTACTAGTTACTTCTTGTTTTAAAATAATTCTACTGCCTAAGGCCAAACAATGATAGAAAAGAAGATTGTGTTGCGCCAATGATCTCTATGGGAAGGGTTTGTCTGCCTTGAATATCAGCATTTGTAAAGATACGTTAATATCGGCGAATTGAGATTTTACATGCTTTTTACATATTGAGCTCAGCCAAATAATAGACCATTCCGTTTTTATTATAAAAGGAAGAAAAAGGACATGCCACTCAGAACAAATACAATAAGAAAGAAAGAAAGAAAGAAAGTAGGAGAGAGATAGATGGGGAGAGAGGGTGAGTGCACGGAAGCGATAACGTTGATCTGTTTCAATTAAAAATGTAAAGATGAAAAGAAGGAAAGAAAAAAGAAAAAAAAGTGTGTGTGTGAGTGTGTGTGTGTGTGAGAGAGAGATAGGGAGAGAGAGAGAGAGAGAGAGAGAGAGAGAGAGTTAAATCAAGATTATCATACTTTTTACATATTGAAGAATATAGCAATAGCTATTAAGAAAACATATCAAACGTTGTAATAATTGAATTATCATACTGTAGTATATCCACAGGTCCTGCTAGTTTGTTAATATAACGGCAATTCGAGATTTTACAAATTTTGAACTGGTTTACTTGTGATAACAAATTCTGAAATTGACTAAAACTAATTAGTGTTAATTATCTTCTTGGAGATTTTAAGTTAAATTGTTTATTTTGGATTGGATGCAATTGAGCAAATTATTCAAAATGGCGTCGATGTATGTAGGGGGGGGGGCAAGGGCACTTGTTATTCCAATTCCAATTCTGACCAATAAAAATAGTTTCAATTAGAAACCATTACCTAGATATTCATTAGTGATAAATTGAGACAATAATGAAATGTGACATTGAAAATAGATCAATTAATTCATTCTAATTTTGATAGGTGATCGATTTTCAAACAGAACATCATTCCCTAACCCCCAACCCTAACATCTATCCTCTTTATCTGTTAAGGGAAATTTCAACTCGTCACATTGAAATCACATTAAAGTGGCAACTATTTAGACATTCAGGCACGACACCTATTGTCCTGTATATCACGCGAAAATGCATTCGGTGGTGAGGCTACAGTTCTGGAATTCTGAAGAGTATGGAGTTACTCCTTCGTTGTCATTACTCCCAGTTCCACCTTGGAGCTGAATGGTAATACCCATCTATGGATAAAATAGATCTGCTTTTAGAAACCAATTCTTAGTAGTAGAGAAACTCTAGAACTCATATTACAGACAAAAATATGTTACCAATTTTCGTGAACCCCACCAAATTTGGAGAGCTAAAAATCGACATAACTCCGCCAATTTTTGGAATTGGAAGCTCAAATTTTGGGGATTGTCTAACTTTAACATAGTCCACACATGGAAAAAAATTCTGAAAAATTGAAGTGGGTGGGTGACAATTTTACTTTTTTCTGTATGATTTGACATGGAATTACCCTAAGTATAAAGTGTTTTACTATTTAAAATGATGTATACTCCCTTTAAATCGCCGAGGACTTGTTCATATATGTAGTATACCTATGTGCCCGTGATTGGATACAGGTGTACTTGTATTCTGTACTTAGACTATCAAGAATATGCGCCCTCCAGCCGTAAGCATTTAAGTTTAAGAGGGATAGTAAAATGAAGAGAGAGAGAGAGAGAGAGAGAGAGAGAGAGAGAGAGAGAGAGAGAGAGAGAGAGAGGGGGGGATAAAGAAAGAGAGACTAAGATAGATAGAGAGACAGACTGAAAGACAGACAGACAGAAAGAATTGGACTCATAGTGGATAAAGGTGTCAGGTTAAGACAGTTCTAAGTGACAGTTATCTCTAGACTGCAGATTCAATCCTGGTCAGGGGCAGCAGTAACATGGCATGATAATTAACACAGCTTAACACCTGTACCCCAGCCATGGTTAGCGGAATGAGAACAAGATACCCCCGTGGACTGAATAAAGGGTTTGGTTCAAAGTTATGTGACGGCTCCCGAATACGACAAGAAGGTTCCTGTAGTATATTAAATTAAAAAATGTAACGAAATAAAATAACACCAAATAATCAATAAGACCAAGTAATTATTTATCAAAACCCGTTTTGTTAAAACCAGTATGCAAATTATACACACCATATATTATGTAAACCTTTATTTCTTAGTGATATATAAGACACATTGCAGGATATTAAACGCACTAATAACATAAAATTCTATTAGTAATATTTACCTTATTGTGAGATTAGGATGTGACACAGTCGCAAGTATAAGGCGTCCACTGAGGATTGACCTCGCTATTATTTGTTCAGTAATTAACATTCCAATCATTCTTCATTACTATATTGGTAAATACAGCTTTAAAATCTTTACTTTTTGACACACCTTGTATTCTGGAAAAATTAATGAATATAATTTTTTTTTTCAGAATTCAAGGTGTGTCATAAAAATATCGAGATTTTTTTTTGCATTCTTCATTTCTATCTATGGTATTTTTTGACACACCTTGTATTCTGAAAAAAATTAATGAATTTTTTTTTTTTTAGAATACAAGGTTTGTCAAAAAGTACTAAAATCTCGATATTTTTTTGACTCACCTTGTACAGGCACATGAGGATAGTAAATAATTATAAAGTTCCTCGCTCCGATATATTTTCTTATAATCTATATATAGAAAGACGTCTCAAGGAATTTCATGGTATGAGCGTGTCGACCTAAAACTCCGAAAATGTAAGTCATTCAGATTTAGTATCTTGCATATACTTTAAGTAGGACACACGATGTTTAAATATTCCAATTCCACATACAAACATTGTGAGATTTTTATTGGATTAAAAAGAAAATAAATTAAACAAAGACATTTTCTAACTCAATAGAAAAAAGAAAATTGTTTCAAACTTACGAGTTAAGGGTAATTAAAAAATATATTTTAAGTGTAGCTATTTACCTACTCCGTTCACCACGGGTAGGATGTGACACAGTCGCAAGTATAAGGCGTCCGCTGAGGATCCACTTCGCTATTATTTGTTCAGTATTCTTTTTTATAATCTTATTATAATGAAGATTGTGTGTTTTTCTGTTTGTAACCGAAACTATATAACTACTCAAGTCACAATTCCCTTAGATATTTACATCAGATTCTCCATAATTTTATTTCTATTTAAACCTCAATTATTAATAAAATTGTTTTACATTATTAATACTGGTGACCATATCTAAATACTAACAACAGGCAATTGGATTTATATATTCAACAAAATAGTGGTTTATAGTGTGAACGGGTAGGCTAATTTGCATATTGATATTGAAATTAGATTTTTAATAAATATGTGCTTAGTATTATTGATTTCTAATTATTTTTCAAACCCGTTTTGTTAAAACCAGTATGCAAATTATACACACCATATATTATGTAAACCTTTATTTCTTAGTGATATATAAGACACATTGTAGGATATTAAACGCACTAATAACATAAAATTCTATTAGTAATATTTACCTTATTGTGAGATTTTTATTGGATTAAAAAGAAAATAAATTAAATAAACATATTTTCCAACTCAATAGGAATAAAAAAATTGGTTCAAACTTACGAGTTAAGGGTAATTAAAAAAAAAGGATTTTAAGTGTAGGTATTTAACTACTCCGTTCGCCACGGGTAGGATGTGACACAATCGCAAGTATAAGGCGTCCACTGAGGATCCACCTCGCTATTCAGTAGTAATCTATTTGCGAGACTAGCTTGCTAACAATTACACTATGATGGGACGCTCTTATTCTTTAGACAAACTGTTTCGCAACCGCGTAGGATGTGACAACACCCCCATCCACAAATAAAGAAATTAACAAAGAAATTCTCATCTTNTTTGTTGTATACTTCCCATATATATGATATTAATATTATATATATATAAATATATATGTGTGTGGGTGTGTGTGTGTTGTGTGAGGTAGGTAAAATGATAGTGGACAAGAAATGAAACTCAAAACAAATCTAGAGTTAAATATTTCGTCACGATGTTAGACGGACACACCCTCAGTCGAAAGATTTTTATTGAAATCGACTGAGGATGTCCGTCATAAATCGGACGAAATATATTCAACTCTAGATTTGTTTTGAGTTTCATTCTTGTTCACTATCCTTTTACCTACCTCATACTGTCGGATTTCTACTCCATCATTCCTATTCCCACACACACACACACAACACCACACACACACACACATCTTATATATATATATATTATATAATATATAATTTATATATATAATTATATATATATATATTTCAGTAAGGGTCAATCTTATTAGCCATGTCGCATGAAATCGGAAGCTGCTTTAGTTCAAAATCTATCCATGTATCATACTGCATAACCATGAAATTAGCACGAACATCTCTCTGAGTAGAATTCATTCAACAGTCTTTTAAAAAAGATATTTTACCAGCAAACGCACAGTGTGCACTGGTCCAACCCCAAGCGTTAACTGATCATATATTAAAACAAAATGGTAATATATTAGCAAGACCTAAGAGATAGGTGTCAGTTTTAAAATTGTAAGTATTTTTCTGTGGCAGTCATGCAATAATAAACAACATCTCTTCTCTCTCCCTCTCCTCTCTCTCTCTATATATTATATATATATATAATAATATATATTATAATATTTAATATAATATATAAAACATATATATATTATATATATTATTAAAGAAATGGATACAATAGAAACCTACTCGAGTTTCACCGGTTAGGATATTAAGGTTAAAATCCATTGAATTAATCGAGTTACCGATTGATTGCAGCCGATTCACATGTGTGTCATTGAAAAGTAACATCTTATTCAATGAACACACGTGTGATCGGTTGCAATTAATCGGAACTCATTAATCAGTGATTTGACCCTGATACACCTAACGGTGAAAACTCAAGTAGGTTTCTATAGTATCCATTTCTTAATAACAATTTGCTCTACTTTAGAGCACTTGTGATTTGTTTTATCGCCGGACAAACCCCTGATTCTGTGCACCTTCAACGATCTGCCCATATCACCGGTAAGCCACCCTTAATCTATCTATCTATCATCTATTTATTATCTATATAATAGTATGAACAAAAAGTGTAAGACAGACAGGAAATATTTCTTATGTTGATTATTTTAACTAGTTCACCTAGGTCATCGTTAGGAGAAGATTTCTACTTGAAGAAATTGTTTTAGAAAGTTTTTTTTAAGGTGGAGAATTATTAATAATTATAGAAATTGAAATATGTTGGGGGGGATTTGACATGCTAATATATCCGGGTAGAGGAGTGTATGAATAGTAGCAAATTCCTTTACAGTTTTAAGTTATATAATTATATATATATAATATATATATAAATATAATATAGTATATATATATATATATATATAATATATTTGTTTCTCATACCTCTGTGAGTCTCCTTAACTATAAGTTTTCATTAGGGAAAAGCGATAAAATCTTCAGACGAAACAATGCATGTTACACTGGAAAATTCTTCTTCTCTTCTTCATTCTTCTTCTTCTTTCTTTCTTTCTTCCTTCTTCTTCGTTCTTTCTTCATCCCTTTTTCTTTCCATTCTTCTTTTTTCCTTCTTCTTCTTCTTCTTATTGTTCTTACCTATGCCTCCCCTTCTTCCTTCTCCCCCTTCTTCTCTTCATTCATTACATCTTTTCTTCTTTTTCTTCTTCTTCGTAGTTTCTTATTTTTTATTTATTTATTTGCTCTTTTTTTTGCTGTCTATCTCTCTTCATCGCCTCATTCATCCTGTGCTTACCCGCTCTCTTTTGTCTCTGTTTCTTACGTTAATTTCAGAAATAAATGTTTTATAAAAATCATTTATTATCCTCCTCATAGCGACAGCGTTGCATACCTCATCCATCAAAATCAGCGCATTAAATCAACTCTTTTACTTAATTCTCGACTTTTTTTATTTCTTTTCAGACAAACCAGTCCAAGACAATCAATTCCAGAAGAAACCAAAACCGGAAAAACAAAGATCTTCACTCGGTCGTTTTAGGAAATCTTCATCAATTTTTACAACTTTGAACATCTTCTTTCGCAAAACATACAGGTAATTGACACATGTTTAGAATGGAATGACACATGTGAGAATAAATGACACATAGTTCAAGGTAAGGACACATGGAGAATGAATGACACGATGTTAGAATAAATGACACATAGTTCAGTAAGACACATGTTAGAATGAATGAACACATGTTAGAATAAATGTCACATAGTTCCGGGTAATGACACATATTTAGAATTAATGGAACATGTTAGAATGAATGGACAGGTAAAGGTAATGATTACATTAGAAATGAAAAGACACGTGATACAGATAATGAAAACCTGTTAGAATTGAAGACTCATGGTTAAGGAATGACACTTAAGAATACAATGACACGTGATGTTAGCAGAATGACACATGTTAGGAATGAATGACATATGTTAGAATTGGAATACTCATGGTACCATGTAATGACACATGTTAGAGTAAATGACACGTGATACGGTAATGAAACTTGTTAGAATAAATGACACGTGAAAGTAATGACACATGTTGAATGAATGGACACGTGGTGCAGTAATGACACAATGTTAGAATCATGGACACATATACATTAAATTACACTTGTTAGAATAAAATGACACAGGTTAGAATGAATGACACATGGTACAGGTAATGACACATGTTTAGATGAATGACATATGTATGAATGAATGACAACCTGAGTACAGATAGATGACCACATGTTAGAAGAAAGTGACACATGTTAGAATGAATTGACACATGTTAGAATAAATGACCACATATTACAGGTAATGACACATGTTAGAATGAATGGTTATGTATAAAGATTCTTGGAGGCGCACGATGTAAATGTTACCAATCGTGAGGAAATGGGAACACGACAAGACGTGCTTTTATTTACTGGAACTCTTTAATTCCAATTTTACCTTCATTATAGAGCCCTGAAAAACCATTCGATGTTTATAAATCTTTTTTACAATTAGATGGTTTTTACTGGCCTCGGACTACAAAAATTCATACTTCCCCAGGAGTCATGCAGGACCCTCCCGCCCAATATAGAAGCCATTAGTTACAGCAGGATCACCAAACTCTTTTCACGGTGGCTGGAAACTGAAAGAAAATAACGAAACGCGGGCCACATTATTATTATTGTTCAAACTTGCTAGCCAGATCAGTTCAAATTAAACATTCGAGATCATTTGTAATTTGTATTTAATATCTTATATATATTGAAAAATATGGATTTGTCCAATGTCAAAAATGTTTTTTTATCGTAACTTTTGGTCTATTCGTTGCTTCAACAGTTAGCCCTGTGAAAATGCGAATCGCGTAAGTAACAGAATGAAATGCTCACCAATGCACAACATTTATAACCCACCTACAGGTAGTCAACGTCCATGAAATTTAGTAAGGCTTAACATGATATTTAAATGTAATAATACCCAGAAGGCTCGCTTTTATACGTTTTAATAAAACAAATTCAAGTACGCGGCGGGTCTGATAAAATTGCTTTCACGGGCCGGAACCGAGCAGCAAGGTCTTGGTTTGGTGACCTCTTTAGGACTCTAGAGGATGTTAATTCTGGAATTCAAATCGTAAAAGAGGACAACGGAAGAAACCACTCCACTATCAAGCCTAAAACACTAAGAGTAATTCGCAGTTTACTGAATTGTCCAGGACAGCTAAAAATCGATTAAGGAAAATGCCCACTTAAAATGCTTTTGTGTCCTCTTAAAAAATTCAACAGTATTGTTTTATAGAGGGCTATCGGTTTGTAGACAGCAGTATGTTTCTTTCTTCTGTGACCGATATAGTATATATGAAAATGAAATAAAGAATTCAAGTCTTCACAAATCGGTGAACTTTCCGTTTGATAGTAAAGTTCGGGTTTTTTTTTAATATATTAGTAAGGTGGTTTAAAATTGAGCTGCTATAGGTGTTTAGAATCATGGAACGATATATCTCTACTCTCAAGGTAAACTCCTAAACTCAGTGAAACAATTCAAGAACCTAGTTACGTATTTAATTAATAAATAGTCTTTTTGCCACACACACACACACACACACACCTATATATATATTATATATATGAATACAAACATGTAAAACATATTAAAACATAATACAGAATATATATATATTAATATATATATATAAATATAATTATTATATATATTATATATGAATACAAACGCTGACACGTCCGCATTGATTCAAACAACGTTACACATTCATTAGAAACAATGTATTATGTCGTGTGACAGTTAAACCGGCACATAACCTTTATGATGCCCATAAACCACTCACAATTACATTCAAAATAACGCCACATACGTACGCACATTCACTTCACTCCAATGATACAAACATCCTATGTCTATGAATTTTTCTTAAATATTTGCAATTTTTTCCGATTTTCCCCCCATTGCATTAAACACTTCAACCTGACCATTGCCATCCACATGAAACCTTTGTCACCAAATAATAGAATTGCTAAACCTTTATAATTATTTATTTTATTATATATATATATTATATATATAATATATATATATAAATCTCTACTGCATCGTTCGTTCGAAACTACTACCAATTCTACAACCTCCCCTACAGAATTGTTTACTACCTCCCACTTTCCAATTCCTACGCTGCCTGCACGTTTCTCTTAAAAGCGAAGACAACGAACATAACATCAGTTTCCTACCCGAAAGATGGCAAATCGAATTGCCGTAAAATGCGTCGTATATGAAACTGTTTGGTGGACAATAGTTCCACGCCTGACACCAAAAAGATGGCCAGAAAATTCAGAAAGGATCGTGAAAAAACTTGCCGACAAGAACGTCAGTTACAGTTTAACCAAATATAGTATATATATAATATTATATAATATTAATATAGGAGACGAGAGAGAGAGAGAGAGAGAGAATCATTTTGTGTTATAATAGAAATATATTAGCCCCAGAGCACTATTTTATTTAACACCACAATTATTAATAAAAATTGTCTTTTACATCATTAAGACTGATTGACCATACCTACATGGACTAAATATACATTGAATGATATTAACGTATATATACAACAAATAGCGGATTTAGTGTTGGAATGGGAAGGACTAATTTGCATATTGATATTAAAATGTGCATTTAATAAATATATGGCTTAGTATTATTGATTTCTAATGGTTTCGTTTTATCTTAATGATATGAGCAAAAATCTCAATTGAAAATTCTTAAAAGAAAACCATTAACAAGAAGAAATAAACTGTAATATTATTATTTACTTCCTATTTTAACTAAATAGTTAAATTAAGAAAAATTTACCAATAATAAGACGGGAAGTAATGAAAATGACGAAGAGTTATTTTCAAAGTTGTTCCCTTTTCAATCATACCCCCTCTCTTCCAACTTTTTTTCTCATTCTGTATATCAGTTTCATATGATATTTTATTATATGTTAAAAAACTTAAAATATAATGTGATGTTTTAAATTTAATGTGATATTTTATTATATTAAAACTTAACTACTATTAATATATTAAAACTTAATTATATTAAATTATTTTACTTAATTATATTAAGACTTAAATACTTGCACCCGGGAGTGCAATATATTTGCAAGTTAATAATAACGGAATTGACACTTTTTGTATTCCAATTACAGAAGGGTGTAGTTATTTCTTACCTGTATATAACTCTATTTCTATATATGATTGGCACCTGTATTCCATTACAACTTAATAAGAATTGAACATTGGCAAATTTCTATGACCGTGATAAACAAAGTATTGTGAAACCGTAGAACACGCCTGTTTTTGTTTGTGGTCTGCTACTTTGTTTAAAGTATGAATCTTTTTTAAAAAAATAACTGATCCGAAGTGTCAGACAGACACCTGTTACCAAAAAAAACATCTTGTTTTCTAAATAAACACGGATTATCATTTTTTTTATTTAAAAAAAGGTAACATTTTCAGAACGTAAAATATCGTGACATGTAATTTTGGTCATATCATTCTAAAAGTGTATGTTGTAAAGCGTCAAAAGATATGATTTTGGTCTAGTTTGTTTTTCAAGTTATTGTAGACGTACATACATCTGCAGATGTTTTATACATACACAACACACATACACACACGAGCGCGCAACACATTACACACTCACACATACACACACACACACACACACCACACACACAGACACACACACATATATATATATCCTTTTTTCTTTGGGGGGGTACCAAGTTTCTTGGTATAAGCGTGATTCGAAGCTGGGTCCTTTATTATCTAAACAGTTGTTTATTGCAGAGTTCAGGTCCCATAAGAGAGCTTCAATGTTTAATTTTAATAAAACAGAGTAAATTGAAGTGGTCTGACGAAGCTCGGTGGGCCACAGATACC
>CM042162.1:72375701-72385701 GCA_023376005.1 Doryteuthis pealeii | reverse complement strand
CTTTTCACCGTCAAAATCCGGTTGTTTGTTAACATACGATTTTTAGACGTACATTTTTTAAAATTATAAAACTAATAACGAAAGACACGTTTTTATATTAAAGACACTTTTTGTTTTTACTTATTTCAGTGTTGTTGTTGTAATTCAATAGAAATTCTTTTTTAATTATAAAACGTTTAACGTTAGACATGTTTAACATGGGAATAGTTAAAGCTATAAAAAGTATATTATAAGGTTATAATAATAACTAACTCTAACCCCTAACCCTAACATAACCCCTAACCCTAAACCCTAACCTTAACCCCTAACCCCTAACCCCTAGCACTAACCCGTAACCCTAACCGTAACCCTAGCAAAATCTTTTTTAAATAAATACTTTTTAATATTAATTATCCGTAGAGGCACATAGAAAATAAATAAACATGTCTTTTCGTTTTAAGTTTTATTTTTTTTTAAATAACAATATAGTTATCTTTAGAGCAAAATTAATTTTTTTCACATAGGCTAACAACAACAACGTTAAATAAATAGTTTTTGATTTAATTTAGAAAATTATTTTAGTATTAAAAATGTTACTAGTTCTTATCGGCCGGCTGTTTTGTTTACTAATAACCGGTGAAAAGCAAAATTCAGTTCCTTTCAAAACGAATTTGGGCTGGGGTGCTTATTGGTGTCATGGTCCGAATTCTCAAATGCATATACATGTAAATTTACAAACCTTGAGTATAAAAATAAATAATTTTATAATGAAGAATTCTCAAATGTATACAATGATAAATATGCAAACCTTGCGTATAAAAAATGAATATCTTTATAGAAAAAATGGTTCGAAGATATACAAGGTGTGTCAAAAAATATCGAGATTTTTGTACTTTTATGACACACCTGGTATTTTGAAAAAATAAACGTTCCATTCAATGTTCATTTCTATCTTGGTAAATACAGCTTCTAACTCGGCACTTTTATGACACACCTTGTATTCTGAAGGAATTAACGTTCCATACATTGTTCATTTCTATCTTTGTAAATACAGCTTTAATCTCGATACGTTTATGACACACACCTTGTATTCTTAAAAATAATTAACGTTCCATTCATTGTTCATTTCTATCTTGGTAATACAGCTTCAATCTCGATACGTTTATGACACACCTTGTATTCTGAAAAAAAGTCAACGTACCATTCATTGTTCATTTCTATCTTGGTAAATACAGCTTCAAACTCGGCACTTTTATGACACACCTTGTATTCTGAAAACAAATTAACGTTCCATTTATTGTTCATTTCTATCTTGGTAAATACAGCTTCAATCTCGATACGTTTATGACACACCTTGTATTCTGAAAAAAATCAATGTACCATTCATTGTTCATTTCTATCTTGGTAAATACAGCTTCAACTCATACGTTTATGACACACCTTGTATTCTGAAAAAAAGTCAACGTACCATTCATTGTTCATTTCTATCTTGGTAAATACAGCTTGAAACTCGGCACTTTTATGACACACCTTGTATTCTGAAAACAAATTAACGTCCATTATTGTTCAGTTCTATCTTGGTAAATAAACAGCTTCAATTCTCGATACGTATTACTTTTATGACACACCTTGTATTCTGAAAAAAAATAACCTTCCATTCATTGTTCATTTCTATGTTGGTAAATACAGCTTGAAACTCGATACGTTTATGACACACCTTGTATTCTGAAAACAAATTAACGTTCCATTTATTGTTCATTTCTATCTTGGTAAATACAGCTTCAATCTCGATACGTTTATGACACACCATGTATTCTGAAAAAAAGTCAACGTACCATTCATTGTTCATTTCTATCTTGGTAAATACAGCTTCAATCTCGATACGTTTATGACACACCATGTATTTCTGAAAAAGTCAACGTACCATTCATTGTTCATTTCTATCTTGGTAAATACAGCTTCAAACTCGGCACTTTTATGACACACCTTGTATTCTGAAAACAAATTAACGTTCCATTTATTGTTCATTTCTATCTTGGTAAATACAGCTTCAATCTCGATACGTTTATGACACACCTTGTATTCTGAAAAAAATCAACGTACCATTCATTGTTCATTTCTATCTTGGTAAATACAGCTTTAATCTCGATACGTTTATGACACACCTTGTATTCTTAAAAATAATTAACGTTCCATTCATTGTTCATTTCTATCTTGGTAAATACAGCTTCAATCTCGATACGTTTATGACACACCTTGTATTCTGAAAAAATCAACGTACCATTCATTGTTCATTTCTATCTTGGTAAATACAGCTTCAATCTCGATACGTTTATGACACACCTTGTATTCTTAAAAATAATTAACGTTCCATTCATTGTTCATTTCTATCTTGGTAAATACAGCTTCAATCTCGATACGTTTATGACACACCTTGTATTCTGAAAACAAATTAACGTTCCATTCATTGTTCATTTCTATCTTAGTAAATACAGCTTCAATCTTGATATTTTATGACACACCTTGTATTCTGAAAACAAATTAACGTACCATTCATTGTTAATTTCTATCTTGGTAAATAGAGCTTCAAACTCGGCACTTTTATGACACACCTTGTATTCTGAAACAAATTAACGTTCCATTTATTGTTCATTTCTATCTTAGTAAATACAGCTTCTAACTCGACACTTTTATGACACACCTTGTATTCTGAAAACAAATTAACGTTCCATTTATTGTTCATTTCTATCTTGGTAAATACAGCTTCAATCTCGATACGTTTATGACACACCTTGTATTCTGAAAAAAAATAACCTTCCATTCATTGTTCATTTCTATGTTGGTAAATACAGCTTGAAACTCGATACGTTTATGACACACCTTGTATTCTGAAAACAAATTAACGTTCCATTTATTGTTCATTTCTATCTTGGTAAATACAGCTTCAATCTCGATACGTTTATGACACACCATGTATTCTGAAAAAAAGTCAACGTACCATTCATTGTTCATTTCTATCTTGGTAAATACAGCTTCAATCTCGATACGTTTATGACACACCATGTATTCTGAAAAAGTCAACGTACCATTCATTGTTCATTTCTATCTTGGTAAATACAGCTTCAATCTCGATACGTTTATGACACACCTTGTATTCTTAAAAATAATTAACGTTCCATTCATTGTTCATTTCTATCTTGGTAAATACAGCTTCAATCTCGATACGTTTATGACACACCTTGTATTCTGAAAACAAATTAACGTTCCATTCATTGTTCATTTCTATCTTAGTAAATACAGCTTCAATCTTGATATTTTATGACACACCTTGTATTCTGAAAACAAATTAACGTACCATTCATTGTTAATTTCTATCTTGGTAAATAGAGCTTCAAACTCGGCACTTTTATGACACACCTTGTATTCTGAAAACAAATTAACGTTCCATTCATTGTTCATTTCTACTTAGTAAATACAGCTTCTAACTCGGCACTTTTATGACACACCTTGTATTTTGTGTATATCCTAGTGCTAGTCAGAACTAAAACTGCAAATTTTGAAAAGGGCAACGCTATACTGTCGAATATCTATGGGTGATGTTAATTCTGGGTAGGGTAGCCAGTGCGGTAAAATTAGGAAGTCGTATCTTGACACACCTTATTTGTAAACATAACAAAAAATCTAATGAAATTACTAAGTTGATCTACCAAACATACACCGAAGAGTTGTTTATAATTCAAAATGAATCCAAACAAAGATCTCTTGAGAAAAATCTCCC
Organism: Doryteuthis pealeii; assembly: GCA_023376005.1. Lineage (NCBI taxonomy): Eukaryota > Metazoa > Mollusca > Cephalopoda > Myopsida > Loliginidae > Doryteuthis > Doryteuthis pealeii. Next base: position 72,381,944 of record CM042162.1, on the reverse strand, counting down.
AAACTACGATACATACTACGATAAAAACATACGTCGATAATAAAAAAAATGTACAACATTATATTTTTTCTGTGTAACCTGTCCTTTTTCTTCCCTTTCTTTCTTTATAATAAAAACGGAATGGTCCAAAATTTAGCTGAAGTGACGATACTCATAAAAAAATAAGAATTGGGTGGATAAACAACGCCAGCTATCAGGATATACATCGATAAAAAATATACGTTAAATATCGTATAATATGGTATAATATCGTATTTTATAGATAAGTATCGAAAAATATATATATATATCGATATAATATATATATATATATATTATATATATTATATATATATATATATATATATATATATATATGAGTATGAAAAGGTGGAATGAAAACATCACACAATGCTGTTAAAGGGAAAACAATTCATAATATAATCATATACTGTCGGATTCATTTCCTTTCTTTTAACTTATATATATATATATATATATATATATAATATATTGATAAATATATATATATATATATATCTTATTATAATGGAGATTGTGTGTTTTTCTGTCTGTAACCGAAACTATATTAGTACTCAAGTCACAATTCCCTTAGTTATTTACATCACATTCTCCATGATTCTATTTCTATTTAAACCGCAATTAATAATAAAACTGTTTTACATTATTAATACTGTTGGCCTTACCTAAATACTAATTACATGCAATTGTATTTATATATACAACAAAATACCAGTTTTCAGTGTAAACGTAAAGCTAATTTGCATATTGATATTAAAAAAACTGGTTTTAATAAAAATGTGCTTGGTATTATTGATTTCTAATTGTTTGGTTTTATCTTAATGAATATGAGTAAAAATTTCTTCAAATAAATCCTAAAAGAAATTCATTAACAAGAAGAAATAACTGTAATTTATTCTTTACTTCCTATTTTAACTAAATAGTTAAATTAGGAAAATTTAGCATTGAAAAACGGAAGTGATGAAAGAGTAAGTTTCAGTTGTTCGATTTTCCGATTACACCCCTCCGTTTCAAATCTTTTTATTTGAATTCTTAATTAGTTTCATTAGCCTTTCTGATTTAATTTAATATTTATTACATTTAAACTTAAATACTTGCACCCGGAGGGTGCATATATTTGCTAGTATATAAATATATTGATAAATATATATATATATATATATATTGATAAATATATATATATATATATATATATATATATATATATATATATATATATATATATATATATATATATATATATATATATATATATATATATATATATATATATATATATATATATATATATATATATATATATATATATATATTATATATATATATATATATATATATATATATATATATATATATATATATATATATATATATATTACTAATGATATTATTATTAGAGGAAAAATAAAGGGTCTACCATGGTTTCAATCTAATTGAAAGGATTTCTTCAGGACACTACCCTACGTTAACTAAGTCGATGTAATTCCTTAGTTAAATTAAAGATATTGTTCGGATAATAACGGCTTAACGTTACGTTATTCTTCTCTCAATCATTCAAGTTAAAGCGATAATTGGATATTATATATATATATATATATAATATATATATATATATATATATCGTATAAATATCGTATTATCATCATGTTGCACAATTTGCACGAATATGCATGACAATCCCTCGCTTACCTTCTCTATCACTCATTATCCCAGAAAGGTCATCTTTGCAGCATCCAGTATCCGCACAGAGCTGGTCAATGTACGTCCTTGCTGGGTGGTTCACATTTGCATCTTCATCACCCCCTTCTATTGTCTTGTAGTACAATTTATGTGTTAAATATTCAAAATGATTATTTTATTGATAATGAATAGATGCACACAACATTTCGAATTGTTTTATTTTTTACTCCTTTAATAAATTTGTTGATTTTGCTAATAATACAAACCCTCTGAGACTGAATTTTTAACTGCCACCCTCTCAGGCAATGTCTTTTAAAAGTTAATTTTTACGCTGCCCGGAGGGTGTTTTCTGTTGCTAGTATGTATAATGTAAATATAGAGTCCCCATGGCGTAGTGGTTAACAGGCAGGTCTGTAATCTTGTAGTGAGTTCAAACTCCAGTCACTCTATTATGTTCAATTTCAGACTAATGTCCTTCGGAAAAGTATGATCCCCATAGCTATGGGTTAAATAGTAATAAAAAAAAAATTCAAAAAATAATTTTTACACCGCCCGGTGGGCGTTTATTTTTGTTAGTTCTATTAATATCCAATGTAATAACTTGCCTATTTTTGTTTACTTTCAGATACTTCCTCCAAATAAAAATCGCCGAGATGTTCTAAGATGCAAAATAAAGACAAATAGTTGTTCTTCATTTGACACTATGGGGAAGGGGTTCGACGAATTCAGTGTCGTTTTTACCTGACTTTTGGTTGGCCACCACCGCCATTCGTATTCACCTCTTCAACAACAACAACAAAAAAGAATCTCATGACCAAGAAATAGTGATGGAGGATCAGTACAATCTCTCGTCTTCGAACTGGACATCGATGGTCAAATCTGACCACTTCATGCAAATTGTTCAGATGTTGCATGTCTATGCCCTGCCGGCATTCATCGTACTCGGCATCCCCGGAAATATGTTGTCCTTCGTCGTGTTCACCTGTAGTAGCACCATGAACAAACTGCCTTCGAGCACTTACATGGCCGCCCTAGCAATCACAGACACCGGCTTTTTGGTTCTTTTATTCTTCACTTGGTTACAACAAACCGGTATTTTTGGTTTCATTTCTTACCCTTGGTGCCAGATAATCGTATTCAGCACTTACGTCTTGAGCTTCCTCTCTGTGTGGTTTGTGGTTCTGTTCATGATAGAGCGATACATAGCCGTCTGCTATCCGCTGAAGGCCTTGCAGCTGTGCACCAAGAAACGGGCACGTCTCTCCACTGTAATCATTATTGTCCTGGCGATGCTGCTCTACTCTCACAGTTTTTGGACAACGTTCGACAGTCAAGGAATGTGCGAAATGAGGGCCGAATTCCTCATCTTCTTAACTATCATGACCTATGTCGACACGGTCGTCACCTTCATCGTGCCCTTTACGGCGATTCTCGTTATGAACCTAAGGATTATAATGGCGGTCCGTGATGTGAAGAAACGCAGTCACTGGTTACAGGAATTGCAGCCGAGGACCAGCTCACAACAGACATCTCTTAGTAAGACGCAAATGAAATTGACCAAGTCTTTGGTCATTGTGTCCAGTGTTTTCCTGATGCTCGTCCTTCCGAGTCACGCCAATCGCTTCTATGCACTTATAAGCGTCCACTTTTTGTCGTCGGGCTTGAAGCGTTCCCTCGAGATCGCCCAACACCTGATGCAGTTTCTCTATTACTTAACGTTCGTTATAAACATTTTACTGTACACTGCAACGAGCAATATGTTTCGGAAAGGCACGTCGGAAATTTACAAAAAAATCAAACGCATTTTGTAAAAAAAAAAAATAAAATAAATAAATAAAATAAAATAAAAACGAAAAAAAAAGGATTTTTCAAGAGAAAAAAAGGATATATGAAATAAACAGACAAACAAAAAAAAAAACAAAAAAAAAAACGTTAAAATTGAAAACAAATTGAAAGATAAAAGAATATAAAAACTGAAAATTTGAAATATTAAGACAAATCTTAATATTTTCATGTTGGGATTATCAAATATAAAAAAAAAAAAAAAAAAAAGAATAAACAAAACAAAAGGACAAATTCAAATTATGAGATAATGATAAACTTATTAAATATACAAAATTCTTACCGTATATACTTGTGTATAAGTCGAATTCTGCCAACCTAATTGAGATGAAGTTAACCATAGTTATCTTCCCTTTATCAGCAACCGATTGAGATAGATAGATTGATAGATAGATAGTTACATACAAACATACATGGGAACTAATATGAAACAATTGAGATAGATAAATAAATACATACATGCATACATGCATAAGAACTGACTGAGATAAACCTAATGAGTCAGATATATCTACTAAAAGTTTCGCTTAGAGCTCTTCAGGGCTTGGATCTGACTCTTAGCCCTGAAGAGCACTAAGCGAAACTTTTAGTAGGTATATCTGACTCTTTAGGTGTATCTTTATTATTTGTTCTACTTAGGTATTGAGCACTCTTTACTTATTAGCTTTAGTATATCCTAGCGGTGTTTTGTATGAAATATATGTTTCATATATATATATATGTGTGAACGTAAACAAATATGGCTATTTTCAGCCGACAATATTTGGGAGAATATGTGCTTAATTGAAGTCAAACTTAATTTTTTTGAAAGTTAATTCATTAATGATTAATTAGGCGGGATTTAACTACTTAAATGTAAGGCTAAATGATTTTAAATGTAAGGCTAATTGATTTTTCTCGATTTGTTTAGCTTTACATTTAAGTAGTTAAATCCCGCCTAATTAATCATTAATGAATTAACTTTCGAAAAAATTAGGTTTGACTTCAGTTAAGCACATATTCTCCCAAATATATATATATATATATATATTGTTTTTTCTTTTGGCCAAGTATTATAGTATCAACTTATTATTTTCGGTTGGTACGACTATCTTTGTATTTTGGCAGCATTTTCTCTTTTAAACATGTTTGGTTGAACTCGAGTGACAATTCCTGTCGTACAAGTTTCTGTTCAATCCATTCAAGGTGTCTGGCCATCTTTTTGGTGTCATGGTGGAACTGGTGTAGCAATCCACCAAAAGTGTCTCCACGAGCGCTTTCGGCATGTCGATTTGCCATCTTCAGGTTGGAAACTGATGGTATGTTTCGTGGTGTCTCGTTTTTAAAGAAAACGAGCAGTAGAAATATATATATATATATATATATATATATATATATATATATATATATATATATAGTGTAAACTATAGACACGTGTTTCGAGGTATCACCTCTGCATCAGTATAGTTATACGATTTTTAGCAGCTTCCTCTGGCTGGGTTCGAGACCCGAACGAACTTACGCTCGCCAAGCCTCTTACCTACACATCCAAAGTCAGTCGCCAAGTATAGCAGGCTATTTAATCGCTATATTTCTAAGCGGAAATGACCTTCACCTAGAGTTCTCAAACTTTTGTAAACAAAGTGAGATTTGGCTGAGCCGAATACGGTGAATTTTTGCAATTATATACCTCCTAAAGAGAGTGCTCAACCGAAATTGGGAGCATATAATAGGGTAAACTATAGACACGTGTTTCGAGGTTTCACCTGCCATAGAGTGCTCCATCCCTTTTATAGGAGAGCGTTGCGTATATATATATATATATATATATATATATATATATATAGGGTCATCCACAGACACGTGTTTCGACTTATCAAGTCTCCTCAGTGTGGCTAGACATTTTGTAAGCTACCTACAGCCGGAATTGAAATCCGATCGGTTGGGTGTCAGTCCGGCACCGTAACCATTAGGCTGTCTTCACTTACAGAATGGGAAGGGGATTTTAACTGTTTTAAATACACACATCGCTTTGCGTGTAAAGGCCGTCACAAAGTGCTCCATTCCTTAGAAGAGCATTGCGTTTACGCTTGAGTTGGCGGCCGTCAGCAAGATCCCCCCCAGAGTGCTCAACCCTAGGGGATGGGGAGCATATATAGGGTCATCCACAGACACGTGTTTCGACTTATCAAGTCTCCTCAGTGTGGCTAGACATTTTGTAAGCTACCTACAGCCGGAATTGAAATCCGATCGGTTGGGTGTCAGTCCGGCACATATATATATATATATATATATATTAAAAGAAGCTCAACAGTAATTATAAAAGAAGGGGCGAATAGAATTGTGTTATATCTCAATAAATTGTAATGTAAGAGGAATGGGATAATAGCTTGACTTGAACCTTTATTGAAATATAACTATGGTCAGTTAGGATGGAGCATATATGTAGATTCCCCACATCGTGTAATGGTTATCTTCAGCCTGGGTTCAAATCCTGGCTGTTTGCATTTTCCAGAGCACTAAAACCCTTGGGAAAGGTATGCATTCAACGGTTCTCCCTCCAGCTATGGATTGGGCTTTTTAACCTTGGTACGACAACCGGTCTAGGAAATGGATAACCTATTAAACCCAGCCTAAAAATTAACCCTAGCTTGTATCCCTCTCGTGGCGGAGGGGTTGGGTAAATACAGATACAGGTGGTTGATCTAGGGGGAAACAACT
>CM042162.1:72348201-72373201 GCA_023376005.1 Doryteuthis pealeii | reverse complement strand
AAAGAAATCGGGTAGGGTAATGAAGATACGCCTTGGCGGTTGCAGCGGAAGCAGATGGAATCTGGGCAGTTTGTGGACACACCCATGTGAAGGGACCCTACATTAGATACACCTGGGATCATACCTGCCCTTGTGGGGAGAAGAACTTTATTTCAACGGACGTACATATTTAAGTAAGCAGAGTAGAATAAGCCGAGGGTCGCGGACAAAATATTGGGGTCGGTAGGGAAGAGGAAATGTTCTTGTCCGGATTTTTTTTTTAAAGAACGTGTAGACTATTACTTATATCTTTGCATATGTGCATATCGTCATCAACAGTCGATTGGCTGGCATATGGGAAGCGTAAGCAAGAATTGTTTTTTGTGTAAAAATTGTGTAAGAAAATAAAAATCGAAATACAAAAAATATATATGGGTTTGGTGATTGGTTTTGAAGGCTATCACAATGCAAGTGCAAAGAAAAATGAGGTAACTATGGTGTTTTTCGTTTACATTTGATTTATTCTTGATATTTCGGGATAAGGATCCCTTCGTCAGAAGATTTCTGAAAGCTAAGTTTTGGAGCTGTTAATTTGCTGCTAGGATTTGTCCATTCTTATGTATGCATGGTGACATCTTCCAAATTCTCTGCGTGTGTGTGTGTATGTCTAAGTGTGTCTAAGTGTGTTTATGTGTGTGTGTGTGTTTGTCCAACTGTGTCTTAGTTTAATTCCAGATTTGGCCTACCCTCCTTTTTTGGTAAGGCCGGTCTTAGTAGTTTAAGTTTATAGTAAATCGATCCCCCATATCGGAACCGCTCTATCTTAACAGTTAGGCTGAATTTGCACTAAGGTGTAAAAATTAAGGTGACACAGAAAAAACAGAACCCACAAATTTTGTAATAAAACTGTTAATTTTAATTAGGGGGTTAGGGTTAGGGTTTGGGGTTTAGGGGTTAGGGTTAAGGGTTGGGGTTGGGGTTTAAGGTTAGTTTAATGGGAAAATAAATAAATATTTTGGGTTCTGTTTTTTCTGGGCCACCCTAACTTTGACACCTTTGCACAAGTTTTCTTTCGAGCGGTTCCGATATGGGGGAATCGATTTACTTATACTAGGAAATGAGCACCCTAGAAACTCAAAAAATAAAGAACTTTCAAGAATCTTTTTTAAAAATCTGATAGATTGGTGTGTAATCGATAATAATCCATTAAAGGAAAAATAAATAAATAATAAAGATTTTTTATATCATCATTTTTATAGTGAGTTCGAAGCATTAATTAAAATGTAATATAATATATTTTGAAGGCGTAATAATGCACATTATGTTTAAAAAACATATTTATTTTTTTTTTTTTTTTTCCTAAATATTTTCAAGCAAATGCTCATCTTCAGAGGATTGAAAGATTTTTTCATAATTTTCATCTGTATTTGATAAATTCAACTGTGTGCTGGTCCGTTGAATGTCTGATCGTAACTGCAAAGTTTTTTTTTGTTTTTTGTTTTTTTTTTCCGGCGAAAATGTAATTATCAAATACAGATGAAAATTATGAAAAAATCTTTCAATCCTCTGAAGATGAGCATTTGCTTGAAAATATTTTAGGAAAAAAAAAAAAAGAAATAAATATGTTTTTTAAAACATAAATGTGCATTATTACGCCTTCAAAAATATATTATATAAATAAAAAATTTTTTTAGCGGTTCCGATAAGGGGGATCGATTTACGATAAACTTATACGGGGAACTGAGCACCCCTGAAAAGTCGAAAAATAAATAACTTTTTTGAATTTTTTTTTACAGTCTGATAGATTGGTGTGCAATCGATAATAATCCATTGAAAGAAGAAAAAAAAATTAAAACAAAAATTTTAGAGGGGGGAGGGTCCGAACGTTCAGGTCCGCCGGTTTTTTTTTTTGTTTAATTGTTGGGTAATTTGAACATTAGCTACATAAATGAGAGTAAACTTCCCTTGGTTCTTTCACTTTGAAGATGCCGTCTGTTTTGGTCAGCCATTTTCATTTCACCGTAAATCTACACTGAAAATACGAATTTGTTCGAATCAATACAACTGAATGTTCTAACACAAAAATATCGTAAAATGTTTTCTTAATTGTGCTTGCGCATTATTTGAAATGAACTTAATTGTTATTGAGAACACATTTTATATTTTCGTATATATTTTATATTTTATATATATATATAATATATATATATATATTATATATATATATATATATGCAGCCTCTTACCACTTAAAATATTTCACGTATAAATTTCACTGCATAGATAGATAGATAGATAGATATGAAAATACATAGAAAGATAGATATAAATAGACTGTGATAGATAGATGGATAGATAGATAGATAGATAGATAAGAACATACTATTAGATAGATAGATAGATAGATAGATAGTCCATTAATTTCGGTATTGGTCTTCCAGACGTATTTCACAAGTTACAGCTAAACATTTTGGGGCATTTTCACTTTGAATTAATATTATGTCTTAATGAATTGAGAAGAAGGGAAAATAAAACTGGTTTTAATTTCAAATAATTTTTTCTCTCAAAGTAAAAAACCTTTAAAATACAAAATCAATAGAGACGATATATTTAATAGACCTTCGGCAAGTTGTTTCTCCCAGGAGAAGAATTGGAAATTTGGAAAGGAATTTTTGCCAGAGGAAGAATTGAGCATTAAAACAAATGGACATTGAAAAAAGAAAAGGGTTAATTCTTTTTCACTTGGTTTCATTATGTTAAATATAGGGAGGGGGGTAAATTTCACAGGGAAAATTGGTGGTACCTAGTGTTTATAAATACAGTGGTACCTTGACTTACGAGTTTAATTCGTTCCGCTTGTAACTCAATTTCCTCGTATATCAAATCAATTTTTCCTATTGAAATAAACTAAAATGCCATTAATCCGTTCCAGCCCTCCAAGTGGTACCTTGACTTACGAGTTTAATTGGTTCCGTTTGTAACGCAATTTCCTCGTATAACAAATCAATTTTTCCTATTGAAATAAACTAAAATGCCATTAATCCGTTCCAGCCCTCCAAGTGGTACCTTGACTTACGAGTTTAATTGGTTCCGCTAGAAACTCAATTTCCTCGTATATCAAATCAATGTCAATACATTGGTCATACAAGACTAACGTACTCCTATATACTCAAACAAGAACAACAACCACAATGTGGAACATGTCAAACACCTTTGACAGTTAAACACTTATTCATGGAATGTAGATCTTTTGCTCACATCAGAAACCGTTATTTTAAAGCAAACAATATGAAAGATCTGTTTGAAAATGTCAACATGGAGGATATTCTCTCTTTTTTTAGGGAAATAAAATTATACCATAGAATATAGACATGAAACAAATCAATACCATACAACATAATCCCAATAATGCTAACACATTGTTAAAACAAATTACTAAAAAGTATAAATATAAATATACGATATGTATTATTTCCTAACTGTTAGGCATGACATAACCCCAGACGGGTTGATATGCCGTTAAAATACCACTTTATTGTATAAAACATTTTAAAATAGAATGTAACGAGTTATGTGCTGTAATATGTTTTAATATTTATTTTTTTATAAATGATATAGAAAAAATAAAATAGAACGTAATCAATTATGTGCTTTAATATGTTTCAATGTTTATTTCTTTATAAATAATTGTTGTGAGGTTTTAAGGGGTCAAATAAGAACAAAACAACGGGTAACGAAAAGTAGAAAAATGTATTAACAGAAAGTAGACAATACAATAGAGAGATGTGGAAATTACGTCCAACGAACAGAGTTATTGGCACTCGCAATTGGCTTGCTCCTAAGCCACAATTATCCCTGTTTATTTATAGTAGCCGTCGGCGCATTCCATTGGTCAATAGGGTGTATCACCTATAACAATGATATTCTTCTTTTATATGATACATTTGGAAACAGTTTGAGGAACGCCTGTGCTATTAAATAGCACTGGTTGGCGTCGTCAGTTATGTTATTATTAACTGGTTCATAGTGGGGTTTTGGGTCTTTCAACATAAACTCCCCCCTTGCTAATTAAACCCAACTAGAGATGATCAAACTCTAGTGCGCCACCCGTCTTGTTCAACGCTAGAAGTTGATCGTTATTTACCAAAAAAATGTTTTACTTTGTGTTTTGAGCTAAAATCTCTGGTACGAGCGAACTTCATGTAAGCTTATGTTAATTAAAGTCGTCGGGGTGGCCTAAATTCGGTATCAGCCAGACAACGAACGTGTCTATCTCCTTTTCTCTAGCGCTGGTTGGCGTCGTCAGTTATTTTATTATTAACTGGTGCATAGTGGGTTTTTGGGTCTTTCAACATGAACCCCCCTTGCTAATTAAACCCCACTAGAGATGATCAAACTCTAGTGCGCCACCCGTCTTGTTCAACGCTAGAAGTTGATCATTATTTACCAAAAAAATAATAAAATAAAACGGATTTAAAAATATTTACGCTATTATATTACAAATATACACGTAAAAATTTCTGACTATATTAAAAAACAGTACGTCTTAAATGTCTTTTTAGCTCAGTCGTTAGAGCGCCAGCCAAGGAACCACAAGGTTCCTGGTTCGATACCGGTCCTCTCTAACTCAGCGTATGAGTAGCACAGGGATCTGTGCGGTAAAGTAAGGAGCAGATGGTAGGTGTGGTGCTTCACCTCAGACGAAAAGTTGTAAAATATACGAATGTCCTAAGAGAAGGAAATGATCGAAGTTGCTGGAAAGATGGCCGAGAGTAGTTACAGAAAATGGCGAATTTGTTATATAATAAATTTAATGTGAAAAAAACAAAAGATAATTTGAAAATTGTTTTTGCTTAATAGAGCAAACCAACATTTTACACGAACAGTAATTAACATTTTAAAGTTATTGAATTATTTTCTATAAATTGTCTGCTTTTTTATAACTATAATTTTTGTATTTTATGTTTATATGTTATTTTATCGTCTTGAATATTTCTATTATTCTAGATGTATATACATACATACATAGCTCAGTTGGTAGAGCGGTCGGATAGAAACCACAAGGTTCCTAGTTCGATACCGGTCCTCGCCAACTCAGCGTATGAGTAGCACAGGGATCTGTGCTGTAAAGTAAGGAGCAGATGGTAGGTGTGGTGCTCCACCTCAGACGCAGAAAACAATCTCCTTGGTCTAGTGCTAGGGAAAAGGGGATAGACACGTTCGTTGTCTGGCTGATGCCGAATTTAGGCCACCCCGACGACTTTAATTAACATAAGCTTACATGAAGTTCGCTCGTACCAGAAATTTTAGCTCACAACCTAAAGCAAAACATTGAATGAGTTACAGCTCGTAACTTGGAAAGCTCGTAAGTTGGGAAACTCGTAAGTCAAGTAATAAACACATTTTATCTATATTCAGGAAAATAATTAGAAAAATTGAATTTAAATAGTAACGGCATGGATTTCTTTTTAGATTTAATATTGTAAATAGAAGACATTGATTTTTCTTTACAGAGTTTCTGTGCACTTTTTTGATCTGACGCTAGGCCAACGCATTTTTTTTTTTTACATAGGGAACTTAATGGGGCATCCTGCGAGGATCCAACTCCCGGTCCAGTAGTAATGTATCTGTGAGCCTAATTTTCCCCCTCCCCCACTTCTACTCAGGTGACGCCGGGTAGCTTCTTCTAATTTTTATTATAAAGAAAGAATTCCTATTTAAAAAAATTTTAAAAACAAACATCCAAAAATCTTATTCCCTTCGCCGAAGAGCATAGGCCTGGTTTGTTATTGTTCACTCAACGTCCCCTTACCTCATATGGTAGAGACGTATCAGTATCATTGACAGATTAATTTCGCAAGGATTTTCCCATGCTGTATCGTGACCGAAGCAGTATGGTTTCTGACTATCCTGCTGAAGTACCTGTTTCGATTTCTGTCGGAGGGAAATCGTTAGTATACATCGCTGATGAGACTTAATAAAGTTGAAACAGTCTGTACGATGTTCTACACAGACTATGAGGACATTTTTTTCATTTACACCATATTATAAATACTAGGCTATCTTGTTAACCATTACAGAACACTAATCATCCTGCTCGTCCGCAAATGTTTAACGAAAAAATGATATATGACGAAAAAAAATGAAATATCTACCATAGTTATGGTTAGTTGAATTTAAAAGATTAAGACAAAACTAATAAATATTTTATATATTAATATTTATATTTTTGCTTGAAGGCAATTACAATGCGCATATCGCATAAAATTCTATAATTATAGAAGATAATAATGACAAGTGAATTTCGCAAAGAATCACTCGGTGTGTAGAATATCGTACAGACTGTTTCAACTTTATTAAGTCTCATCAGCGATATATACTAACGATTTCCGACAGAAATCGAAACCGGGACTTCAGCAAGATAGTCAGAAACCATACTGCTTCGGCCACGATACAGCACGGAGAAGTTCATGCGAAATTAACCTGTCAATGATACTGAGACGTCTCTACCATATGAGGTAAGGGGGCGCTGAGTGAACAATAACAAACCCGGGCTTTATGCTCTTCGGCGAAGGAAATAAGGTTTTTGGATGTTTATTTTAGAAGCATTGTTGAATAAAGTATATATTGATATTTATATTTTTGCTTGAAGGCAATTACAATGCGCATATCGCATAAAATTTGATAATTATAGAAGATGATAATGACAAGTGAATTTCGCAAAAAATATTTATGTTTTTGGGAGAATAAGTGCTGAATTGGAGTCGTACCTAATTTTGAAAATTAATTAATTATAATGAATTAGGCGGGAATACCTATTAAATGTATGGCTAAACAAATCGAGAAAAATCAATCTCTGTATGTACATTTTGGCCTATTAGGCCTCATCAGCAGAGCTATTTTTTATTTAAAAAAAAATAAAACTGGAGATATTTAGTTTTGAAATATTATTCAAATTTTGTAAAGCGGTATGAGGTCGTATAAGAAAGGTTTTAGGAAACAAAAAAATTACGATGATTTCTAAAAGCTAAAAAAGAAACATTTATATTTGTTGTACCGGCCGTTCCTACAGAGGAGAACATGCACCGGTTCTCACTATAAATAGTGAGACACCGAGTGGAAAGGGAGCACTGTTCCCGTTAACGACAAGCTAGTCGTACATGTACCATTAATTGTAAATACACTTGTCTTATTTTACCCCATCTCGACTTGACTTCTTTTTACTGTTGGGACTAACATCACAACAATATTCTTGGTGTACGTACAGAACCAAGGCCATCTTTAAAAAGGGTGCAATAGCACCAGGTTCCACTACCAGAATGGCACCAACAAAATTCTTTATAAAAAACTAGCAAAATAAAAAACACCCTCCGGACGATGTAAAAAATAGATTTTTGAAACATATTGCCTGAGGGGTGGGAGTTAAAAATTCAATTCGAATCTCCATTATTAATAGATTTAGGCACATGAACAACAGGTTCTGCAATATATACGTGCAATATATTTTTGTCTGTCAAAATTTCAATTTCGGTTTTCTTAGACGAGAGTTATGTCATTATTCATTTTAGTTCGTACTGATGTTCACCTTATTTCAAATTCAACCTCAAGAAATTCGGTTATCGACTGTTGGGTAAGTTACGTGGATGATTGTGGGCAATTTCTTTCAATTTGAACTCGCATTCCCAGGGAATCAATATGAAGTGTCTAAAAACTATTTTATTTCATCATCCTCATCATGCCAGGCTAACAGCACGGATTCCCTTGAGATATTACTACCGAGGTATATGAATTGGTTTACTAATTCCAGAGACTTTGCCATCCAATGTGGAGATGTCTTCATCTTGTATAATATACATGAACTTCGTTTTATCTGAGTTTTCATAAAGGCTAATTCCTATCGCTGCCTTACGTATCCTTTGGTGTTGTGGCTAAGGTGTGGGTCTGCGACGTCATAATAAACGAGTTCGAACTTCACTCGCGTTACAATATTCACTTTCGCTCAATTGTGAATAGAAATTGTGCCAATGATATTATATATTGTTTCATCCTTATCACGTCACAGATTCTCGTGGGATATTACTACCAAGGTAGGTGGCTAAGCAGTTCATGACATGTTGACCATTACTTAGGCTAGACGGGCGATCGGAAAGGCTCCTTCCGATCAATCAGCTGGTCACGTCAAACCCTAGCAACCCTATTGTTGTATATTGAAGATATTTAAAAGAAGGTGAAAACGGAAATAGGGTCTTCCGGTTGGATCGAGGCAGGGAGAAGACGAAAGTAACAAAGGACTTTTTTCCGGGTAAAGCGAACAAAGAAGGATGGGTAGCAATAAGTTCGGAAATAGAATTGTTCGTTGATAAAGATAACAAAAGAAAACGCGTAGGCGTTTGATATATATATAAAAGGAAGTCAGGGATCCCAGGTCAGTCACAGAGAGTCAGACAGCGGACGGCGAACAGTGAGTGACCGTCGACACGGTCCGTCGCGGCCAAGGGCGGTAAGACACAACCAGCCACCCCTTTACCTCACCATCCCAGCAGTAGTAGTAGTCATCGTCAACCCTTGAGCATTCCTATTGTCACGCTCGCCACCCACCAGCCGAGGAAAAGAAATAAACGCAAGTTTTTAGAATACCCATGTTGTGATTTCATTAAGCGACCACTACATATATCGTCTAGGGTTAGTGACAATACCCGCTACGTATGCAGATACATGATTTAGCAGCGTGAATTGGAAGCCGCTATACAACATATAGAATTTGATGCCAGTATACAACATATACGATTTAGTGCCGGTAAAGAAGGCGCTGTGCAACACTATTGCAAGCTCCGATGTTGTTTATCATACATGTGCTAGACGGCGGTGGCTGAGGGACTTAGTGTCCTGGGTATGGCATTAAACTCTATTGATGGTGAAATTCCAAATTCTGGAGCTCTGGGGAATGTGGAGATCCCTTTCATCACCATTACTCCCAGGTCCACTCTGAGTTTATAAACAAAATTTGATTATCCATTAAGAATGAATTTATTTCAAAACTTTGTCGGCATTAAATAACCCACTGAGATTGATATGCCGTGAAAAAAAAACCCATCTCGTTCAGGATTTGAACTGGTGTTCGAGTAAGATTTTTTATATCATAGGTTTTTGAATGCATATCCAACAAGTGGCTGAAAAGTTCTAAGCCTAACTAAAAAGGGAATTAATTTGATTCATAAATACTCATCATTCTGTATGATGTTCACAGCAATGCAAGGACTGTATTGAGTTAAAGCTTGCATCCTTTTCTGCCAATTCGACAGTAATTAGAATCCTCCTGCAACTGTGAGTATTATATTGTTTCTAAAATATGAAAAGGGGGGGGGCAAAACGAGGGGGGAAGAACCAAAAGGGGGATCAATTCTTGCAGCGAGATCGAACAGCAAAACCCACAAACCTGTGATGAGCCAACAACGGTCTGTCGGTCGAAGAAACAGTGAGTGGTATGTTGTGTGTGTGGGCGGAAGCAGAGAAGATGAAATGTGACGAGTTCGAGGCGGGCACAAGACAAGTTGTGAAGGAGGTGAAAGCGTGAGTGTCCTTGAGGCTGCGATTTGTAGTTTCCAAACTGAATGGTAGTACCTGTTAGGGTCCCATCTATGGGTTAAATAGAAAAAAACTGAGTTTAAAGTATGTGTTTGAAAGATTGAGTTTAAAATAAAACGAGTACTTATCAAGAACGTATAAAACAAAATATCTTCGGCATAAAATAACCCAACAAGGGTTGACAATCCTTAAAAGCCTATCGACCAACAAACAACTTCGTTATCAGTCTACGACTGTTAGGTAAGCTACGATGATTGTGGCAGCTTCTTCGAATCTGAACCTGCGTTCTCAGGGAACCAATAAGAAGTGTCTAAAAACTATATTGTTTCACCACAATTATCATCATCCTCATTCTCATCATCATCATCATCATCATCATCATCATCATCATCATCATATCACGCTGACAGCACGGATTCCCATGTCTACTATTTTCAGAGTATTGGCATCCAGTGTGGAGATGCTCATGCTTTGTTTTATCTGAGTTTTCGTAGAGGCCATTTGTTATATAGCGGCTTCAAATTCACGGCCCTACTTCGTGTATCTGCATACGTAGCGGGTATCGTCACTAACCCTAGACGATATTTGTAGTTGTCGTTTAATGAAATCTACAACACATGCGTATAGTAGGGGTTTTGACTTTATTTCTTCTTCTCGGCTGGTGGGTGGCGAGTGTTGACAATAGGAATGCCCAAGGGTTGACGATGACTACTACTACTGTTGGGATGACTGGCGCTGGGAACGTGGAAGGGGTGGATGGTGGCGTCTCACCGCCCTTGGCCGCAACGGACCGTGAGCGTCGGTCACTCACTGTTCGCCGTCTGCTGTCTGACTCCTGACTCTCTCTGACCTGGGATCCCTGACTTCCTTTTATATATATCAAACGCCTGCGCGTTTTCTTTTGATATCTTTATCTTCTCCCTGCTTCTTTGACCGGAAAGCCTCGCTTCCGTTTTTTAACTTCTTTGTTCGCTTTTACCGGGAAAAACAGTCCTTTGTCATTTTTGTCGCCTTTCTTGTATAATATGCACATACGTTGTTTTATCTGAGTTTTCGTAGAGGCCAGTGTCCATTGCTGCCTTTTCAGATAACAATGAAGATGAGGACAATAGTCTGAATAATACAAATAATGAGTGAGTTTTATTATCCTTTCCACCCTTATAATTGATAATTCTATTGTTGGATCGATGTTTCAATTAGTTATGCCAAAATAGTTGTTGGGGTCTGTAAAAACTTTCTTTTAACTGTATGTAGTGTAATTATTATGGTCTATGGGGAATTTGGGGATTGAAAGGATAATGGTAATCAGATTTCTGAAGAAGGAGAAGAAAAAGAAATTAGAAGTTAACGTTTGGAAGGGTAAACGCTCAATAGGGGCCAGCCATTGACCAACCAATGACCCCGGAACTAGATTTAAAAATAAAATAAGAAATGCCGGATTTTGAGCCGAAGCAGATGTGACCTTCGCCCACCCCCAGGACCACAAGCAGATGTAAAGAAAATTTGGCTTCTCTTTTGGTGTTGGTCAGTGATATCATATTAAGCTGTCGCCCTAGAGGACACAAGCTGGGAATTTGTTTTCTCTAGAACTGCAGTGTTAGTGAGCCTGTCCCTCCAGGTGATGCCATTTTTAAGCGAAGGTCTAATGGTTAGAATCGTGGGAAATGGACTCGTCAAGCCGAGTTCAATTCCTGGACTAAGCTGTTTGAATCTCACATTGCGCTAATACCCTTGGCAAAGTCATGAATTCAATTCTCCCTCCAGCTATGAGTAAATAGCATGTCATACTGGGCTCTTCAACCATGGCTAGATAACCGGTCTAGTAGAAGGAAAACTCTGAATTCAAACCTCCGCTTAAGAAATTGATTTTGTGTCGCATCCTGCTCGAGCGGAGGGGTTGGTAAATATATTGGACAGCGAAGATATAAGCTATTAAGCCCCTGCTGTTGGTGGTAGTACAGAGTCCAGGTTTCGCTTCCATCCAAGAGATTACTTGATAACACATGCCCTATACACTTGCACCTTTGCAGGGACAGTGAGCCTGTTGTTGTGCCACAATCTTGTCGTGAGCTTCCCAAAAGTTGAGGAAGCTTTTCCCAGCCGGTTACTGAATTCAGCATCAAGTGACAGGTTGTCGGTGATGGTGAACTAGTTGGATTTTTTTAGTTATAGATATTTATTATATATATATATATATATATATATATATATATATATTTGGCACAAGGTCTGATAAGATACTTAAAGAAAGAAAGAAAGAAAGAAAGAAAGAAGGGAAGACAAAGGCTGTGTATATGATGAGGAAAGAATAAGAAATAAAGAAGGAAAGAAGGAAAGAAAGAAAGAAAGAAAGAAGGGAAGACAAAGGCTATGCATATGATGAGGAAAGAATTAGAAAGAAAGAAAGAAAGAAAGAAAGAAAGAAAGAAAGAAGGAAAGAAAGAAAGAAAGAAAGACGGGAAGACAAAGGCTGTGTATATGATGAGCAAAGAAAGAAAGAAAGAAAGAAAGAAAGAAAGAAGGGAAGACAAAAGCTGTGTATATGATGAGGAAAGAATAAGAAAGAACGAAAGAAACAATAAGAAAGAAAAAAAGAAAGAAAGAAAGAAAGAAAGAAGGAAAGAAAAAAGAAAGAAAGAAAACCAACATTCTACATAGAAGACAAGAAGCGGCTACCCAGCATCACCTGGATATAGGGTGGGGACCCCCCCCCCATATTAGTCATAATTCAAATTGCACCATTGAAGGACGCACATAGGATTGCCTGGATCTTTACCAATACTCACAAAAGACTTATACGATTATCAGTAATTCAGGACACTTTAATAACCAAAGGATTCACATTGTGGACGGACTCTTTATGAAGGTTTCCACCAGATAACCGCTTCTGTTATAAGGACAATGGCCCTTAAAAACTTAACAGAACTCGAGGTAGGTGAAGGTATTTACGGCTTCCAGAGTGTAGGTGTTGATGGTGATGGGGGATTTTCTGTTCCTTGTCCTCCACGGACCGACACCAGTTCCAGAGAACCGGTTATGAGAAGCATTGGATTAGTCGTCATTTATTAGACGTTTTTTCAGCTGTCCACATGCCATTTTAATTTTGGGTTGGGTTTCTTTGTTTAATGGCATATCAATCTTTGTGGGTCATTTAATGCCAAAGTCATCTTTGTCGAACAAAGAAAAAGAACAAGAGAGAGAGAGGGGGAGAGAAATAGTGAAAAGTGAGGTAGAGAGAGAGAGAGAGAGAGAGAGAGGGAGAATAGAGAGAGGGGGTGAGAGAAAGAAAAATTAAATCCCTCTCTCTTTCTTTCTCTCTCTCTCTCTCTCCCACTTTCTCATTCTTTCTTTCCCCTTCTCTCTCTCTCTCTCTTTTTCTTTCTCTTATTTTCTCTCTCACCTCACTCTCTCTCTCTCTCTATCCCCCTCTCTCTCTTTCTTTTTCTTTCTCTTATTTTCTCTCTCTCTCTTTTCTCTCTACTTCACCTTCTCACTCTTTCTTTCCCCTTCTCTCTCTATTTCTCTTTTCTTTCTCTCACCCCCTCTCTCTCCTCTCTCTCTCTTTTCTCTCTCTCTCTCTCTCTATTCCCTCTCTTTCTCTCTCTCTTCTCTCTCTCTCTCTCTCTTTCTACCCCACTTTCTCACTATTTCTCTCCCCCCTCTCTCTCTCTTTCTTTTTCTTTCTCTTATTTTCTCTCCCTCTCTCTTTCTCTCTACCTCACCTTCTCACTCTTTCTTTTCCCTTCTCTCTCTCTATTTCTCATTTTTTCTCTCACCCCCTCTCTCTCTATTCCTCTCTCTCTCTCTCTCTTTCTACCCCACTTTCTCACTATTTCTCTCTCCTCTCTCTCTCTCTCTCTCTCTCTCTTTTCTTTTCTTTCTCTTATTTTCCCTCCCTCTCTTTTCTCTCTACCTCACCTTCTCACTCTTTCTTTCCCCTTCTCTCTCTATTTCTCTTTTTCTTTCTCTTTCTCTCTCTCTCTCTCT
This sequence comes from Doryteuthis pealeii, assembly GCA_023376005.1. Classification (NCBI taxonomy): domain Eukaryota; kingdom Metazoa; phylum Mollusca; class Cephalopoda; order Myopsida; family Loliginidae; genus Doryteuthis; species Doryteuthis pealeii. The sequence goes on along the minus strand of CM042162.1, from coordinate 72,359,651 downwards.
CCCACTTTCTCACTATATCTCTCCCTCTCTCTCTCTCTCTCTCTTTCTTTTTCTTTCTCTTATTTTCTCTCCCTCACTCTCACTCTCTTTCTCTCTACCTCACCTTCTCACTCTTTCTCTCCCCTTCTCTCTATATATTTCTCTTTTTCTCCCCCCTCCCTTCTCTCTCTCTTTCTCTCTCTCTTTCTCTCTCTCTCTCTCTCTCTCTCTCTCTGTCGGCAATCGCTCTTTGTAAGCTCTCCAGAAGAGATCCGGGATCCCCACAGAATTGATGAATGCGGCCAACACTATTGTGTCCATGTGCACGACTCCATGGAAGAAAGTTGCTTGATCACCTTTGTTTTTGTTTTTTTTAATTTATGAGATGGAAGGTAAGTGGCCAAGGAATCCGTGAAGGGGGAGGATGCAGCCTTTTGTCCATCCCAAAATCAAACGTGGAAATTCAAGTGTTAAATGAATTGGTCAGTTGGATTTTACGGCATGTCAACCCTTGTTGGGTTATTATATGCCGAAGACGTTTAGTTTATTCATTCTTGATGGATATTCAATCTTTTTGGAATTTACGGCATGTCAACCCTTGTTGGGTTATTTTATGCCGAAGACGTTTTGTTTTATTCATTCTTGATGGATATTCAATCTTTTGGGGTTTATGGCATGTCAACCCTTGTTGAGTTATTATATGCCGAAAACATTCGGTTCATTCGTCCTAGATGAGTACTCATTTTTTTTTCAAACTAAATTATTCTATTTAACCCATAGATGGTACCCTAACAGGTACTACCACTCCGGGTCAGAGTGGACTTGGGAGTAATCGTTATGAAGGGGTACTCCACATTCACCAGAGCTTTAGAATTGGAACTTCACCATCAGATAGAATTTAACGTCATACCCAGGACATGTAGACCCTCAGCCATCGCCCTCTAGCACATATATGATTAAAAAAAGTTATGGGTTTGCCATAAGCATGGGAGAATTATATAGATGCTAGGGCTTGACGTAACCAACCGATTAATCAGTGGGGGGTGGCATTTTCGACCGCCTGTCTAGCCTAAGTAAGGTCCATAATGGAGTGTTGCATGCCATAGACTTCTTAGCCACCAGGGTTCCATCCTTAAGCATCACGAGTCGCCACCCACGGGCAACAGGTGGTCCCATTGTTGGGGGGAGTCTAACCTCTCTGCAGAGGTGCAGTCGGTGTATTCTTCTACCCCAGGCGACAGGGTGGGTTAAATGAGTATTTCATATTCGGTCATGATTTTTACCAAAGTAATATTAGAAAACTTTTGTTAACAATTCTTTAAAAAGTATGAAGGAATAAGCAACAGAGATAGGAGTACAGTTCAATTACACTTCTAAGATTTCACTAATATTGTGCAAATGAGCATGAGAGAAACTCGTTCCAAATAAAAATGAATTGAACCTTCTGTTTGATAGTTATCAGCTTCAGTGGCCAATTATTGAAATTGTGCCGAATACTTCCCCTTACATTAAACGTTATCAGTAAAAACGTTTTGAATAGATATTTGATATTCTGTTTTTCAACAAAAAAAGGATAAAATTCTAAAAATTCTTTAAAAAAAATAAATAAATAAATAAATAAAATAAAATAAAATAAAGAATTGAGGAATCATCAAAGACATTTTTAAGATTTATATGTACTACCAAGAATATGCACCCTCCGCCGGACACAAGCATATAGTGGGTTTGGTTTGTTTTACGGCATGTCAACCTCAGTGGGTCATTTAATGCGGATAAAGTTTTGAAATAAATTCATTCTTAATGGATACTCAATTTTGTTTATAAACTCATGTTTTTCTATTTAACCCATAGATGAGACCCTAACAGGTACTACCACTCCGGGTCAGAGTGGACCAGGGAGCAATGGTGATGAAGAGGTGCTCCACATTATCCAAACCTCCAAAACTGGAACCTCACCATCAGATAGAGTTTAACGTCATTCCCAGGACACGTAGACCCACAGCCACCGCCTTCTAGCACCCATATGATAAAAAGGGATTGGGGCTTGCCATAAGGGCAATAGGTTTGGGAAAATCATATAGGTGCTAGGGCTTGACGTGACCAACCGATTGATCGGAGGGCGCTTCTCCGACCGCCCGTCTAGCCCAAAAAAGGGCCCAAGTGGAGTATTGCAAGTCATGGACTGCTCATCCACCTGGGTTCCATCCTTAAGCATCACGGGTCGCCACTCACGGGCAACAGGTGGCCCCATACACACACACACACACACACACACATACACACACACACATATATATATATATATATTATATATATTATATATATATATGTGTGTATATAAGTTAAAAATAATGAGTCAGATATACCTACTAACAGTTTCGCTTAGTAGCTCATCAGGTCAAGAATCTGGCTCTTTCCCTGATGAGCTACTAAGCGAAAGTAGGTATATCTGCCTCATTATGCTTAACTTTAATATTTGCTCTACTTAGGCATTGAGCAGATTTTACTTTTTATCTTTAGAAACTCCGAGCGGTTTATATATATATTTTTCATATATATATATATATATATATATATATATATATTATTTGCCTAGTGTTATAGTAGTAACCGATTATTTTCGGTTGGTACGACCTTCCTGGTCTTTTCATTTCAATCAAAATTGAGAGCTCAAACGCACTTGCGTAAATGTTTTTACATATATCGCCAGGGGTCACAGGTATTGGGCACCCAGTGGGGACCGAAATCGCGGTAATTTATGAGGAAGTGCGTCCCGGTCTCCTGCCTTAGAAATTGCTACCCGGAGACTATTAAAATAACGTCCCCAGCTATGTCGTCTCGGTGGTGTTCCTTGAAAGAAAAAACAACCAACTTAGGGCGTTAAATGTATTTTTTGTCGTAATTCTTATTTATTTATCGTAATTTGTTTAGAAATTTATTTATAGAAATTTATCGTAATTCTTGTTTATTTATAGAAATTTGTCGTAATTCTTGTTTAGATATGAAGATGGATATCTATCTATCTATCTATCTATCTACCTCAATTTGTTCATTTTTTACTTTGTTTATATATATCTATCCACCCATCTCCATTTGTTCATAAAGAGAAGCCCCTCCCCCTCTAAAATACATTTAACGCCCTAAGTTGGTTGTTTTCTTTCAAGTAGAACCGCCGAGACAACATAGCTGGGGTTGTTATTTTAATAGTCCACGGGTAGCAATTTCTGAGGTAGGAGACCGGGACGCACTTCCTCATAAATTACCGAACTCGCTTTTTAGTAATAATGAATCTGAGAGAATAGCTTTATAAACACGATAGGATGTCCATTAGTATTTATCCCAACCCTTTCACCACGAGTAGAATGCGATACAAATCGAGGAATACAGTGGGGATCGAACTCGCTATTTAGTAGTTAAAGATCTGCAATTCTAGTTTGCTAACCTTTACACCTCGATGGGACTCGCAGGCATTTATCAACTTGAAGGTTATTGATAAGATGTCTGAAAGAGTTATTATTGGTAGACCAAGTACTTTCGGTTCTTTTCCGAACTACCATCAAGGTATTGTATCTTCGTCTAAACTATCATTATCAAAATTGTTTAATACTCAACTAAAAACTATTGTTTTGTTTACAAATATATGTATATATATATATATATATATATATGTGTGTGTGTGTGTGTGTGTGTGTGTGTGTGAAGTGGTCAAACAATGTGTTTGAAATGGCGAAGGCCGACAATTTTTTGGGAAATTATGTGCTTAAAGTCATACCTAATTTGTTAATTAATTAATTATAATTAAATGAATTAGGCGTGCATATTGGTTTAAATGTAAAGCACAAACAAATCGAGAAAAAGTCGATCTCTGTATGTACATTTCAGCCCATTAGGTAGGGTTCGAATCACGCACAAAGCACTGCCCTGTCTATAGCTCTGCTGATGAGGCCTAGTGGACTGAAATGTACATACAGAGATCGACTTTTTCTCGATTTGTTTACGCTTTACATTTAAACCGATATACACGCCTAATTCATTTAATTATAATTAATTAATTAACAAATTAGGTATGACTTTAATTAAACATATAATCTCCCAATATATATATATATATATATATATATATATATTATATATATATATATGAAAAAGTGAAAGGAAGTGAATCCGACAGTATGAAATAAATATTTTAGAAAAAACAAATATATGATGTTATAATTCGCTGACAGAAATCTGTTTCGACCCTTTATTGAAATGGTCTTCATCAAGAGCGAGATGTGTATGATAGAGAGACAGTGTGAGGGAACCGTTATAAGACGAAAGTGGTACAAACGAAACGTTCAAGATCGAAGCCGGAGTTTTTCTAATTTTTTTGCTTCTGATTTAATAAAATAAAATAAAATGTATTTTATTTTATTTTCAAAACACAATATGCATTTTCAAATTTTTTTCAAAATTAAAAATTTTTTTTTTAAACTCCGGCTCCGAACTTGAACGTTTCGTTTGGACCACTTTTGTCTTGTAACGGTTCACTCACACCGTTTTCTCTATCATACACATCTCACTCTTGATGAAGACCAGTTCAATAAAGGGTCGAAACAGATTTCTGTCAGCGAATTATAACATCATGAGTTTGTTTTTTCTAAAATATTTATTTCATATATATATATATATATATATATATATATATATTAAGAAATTTGAAAAAAACAAGTGTTCCGAAAATAGGGATGAATTTATTTATCGACGCTTAAACGTTTCGGTTTCTTTAAACCTTCATCAGGATGTATCTTGGGATGAAGAAATTGATGGATGTTTTATAGATGACAGGAGATGAAAATCTTTATAAAATCTTTTTTGTTGTGTCACACAACAAAAAAATGTATTTATAAAAAAAATTGTGTAACCATAAGAATTACTTTATTTCGCAACTGTATCGGCATTAAATGACCCACCGAGGTTGATATGCCGTAAAACTAAACAAAACAAACCAACACCTTCGCTACGAGAAGGACGCGAGCATGAGACACACAGTGAGGATCATACTCGTTGTTCAGTAGTAATTAATCTGCGAAACTAATTTCAACCATTACACAACGGTGGTATTATCTACGTATTTACCCAACACGTTCGCTACGAGTAGGATATGACACAAGGTCGCAAGTGTTAAGGGTTTGCCGTTCGACAAGTAGTGAGTCCTCAATATTTCCATTGCTTTTCTGCCATTATCTCGAGCTTCGCGCATTACGAGTGAGAGACTCCGGTCATCCAAGCATTGGATTAATTCCGCATATATTGTAGCATTTTGTCTACGAAAACTGGGTCCTCCGGTTGGTCAGATGGTGCATTGATTATGTCATGCAGCTAAAGGGTTCTCAGATACCCATGGAACTTAGTCTCCCAAATTTCGTAGCAGGATGATCCGAGCGTACCTTGGCCCATAACCTGTTAAGTATCTGGCCAAGGTTGGCGGCCAGATACTTAACAGCAAGCATTCAGCAAGGATCGAACTCGCTATTTAGTTGTAGGTATTTATCCAACCCATTCGATACGGGTAAGATATGACACAAGGTCGCAAGTATATAGGATCCAGCGAGGATCGAACTCGCTATTCAGTAGCAATAAGTCTGAGGCAGTCCGCATAAATGTATGCATTTTGTTGGGGGATATTCAAGCGGGAATATTTTAAGAATGCCTACTTAGATAACAACAAAAAAAGATAATTTTATTATTAATTTGTTTTCATACAAAAGAACTCATGTCTCTATCTCATATATGTTGCTATTGTCCAAACTTTTCAGAATCGGCTTTTATACCATTTGATAATAACAAAAAAAAATTCTAAAGCGAAATTCTCTTAATTAATGAAAATTTAATAAAAGACTGTACTTATTGCACCGAGAAGAAAACTTATTCATTTCAAAATTTTTCTTATTAGAAAATAATTAGTGGAAAGATTTTCTTTCATACATGTTTTTATTTATTTATTTTATTTTTATTTATTTATTTATTTATTAATTTTTTATTTATTTATTTTTTTTTTTTTTATTTATTTATTTATTTATTTATTTTTTTTTATTTATTTATTTTTTTTTTTTTTTTTCCGTTTATACAGATATATGTCCGGGTTCCATGGTGGATACCTAATTAAAGAATATTAGGTTCACTAAATCAAAGGAACAGAGAGAGAGAGAGAGAGAGAGAGAGAGAGAGAGAGAGAGAGAGAGACAAAGAAGAGAGAGAGAGAGAGAGAAATGAAGAGAGAAGAAGAAACAGAGAGAGAACGCGAGAGAGAGAGAGAGAGGGGAGATGAGGTGAGAAACCGAGCGAGATGAGAGAGAAAGAGAGAGTCAAAGGAGAGAGAGAGATAAAGAGAGAGAGGGTCAAAGGAAGAGAGAGAGAGGGGTGGAGAGAAAGGAAGAGAGAAGAAGAAAGAGAGAACGAAAGCGAGAGAGAAAAGAATGAGAGGAGAGAGAGAGAGAGAGAGAGAGAGAGGGGGAGAGAGAGAGAGAGAGAAAAGAGGATTTTAGATAAGTATGAACTATATTTTTGTTGCATTATCCCACTGGTGTTGTATACTCAGTGAGGAACTACCTCACTGCTTTTATTTATTTTTTTTTATTTTTATCTTTATTTTTATTTTTTATTTCCGTTTATACAGATATGTGTCCGGGTTCCATGGTGGACACCTAATTAAAGAATATTAGGTTCACTAAGTTCTTCGATTATGCTAATTTAAATCCTGTTCAAATCGAAAAAAGATTTTCCCTTTCTCTTAAATAAAGATAAAAGCCAAAAATTTACCTCAGAATTTAGCTTTTCCAATTCTCTGTTTAGTATCGGAAATATCATTTTTGTTTTCAATTGAGAAAAAAAAACGAAACTTTAAATGATTGATTAATTGATTAACGGCATGTCAATCCATCTAGGGTTATGTCATGCCTAGAAGTTAGGCCGCCCTGTCGGTGGGGCGTTAGAACGCACCGATTGCACCTCTACAGAGGGGTAAGACTCCCCCAAATGGGGCCACCTGTTGGCCGTGGGTGGCGACCCGTGATGCTTAAGGATAGAGCCCAGGTGGATGAGCAGTTCATGACATGCAATACTCCACTTTGGCCCTATCTTGGGCTAGACGGGCGGTCGGAGAGGCCCCCTCCGATCAATCGGCCGGTCACGTCAAGCCCTAGCACCTATATGATTTTCCCAACCCTATTCCCCTTATGGCAAGCCCCAACCCCTTTTTATCATATGGGTGCTAGAAGGCGGTGGCTGCCGGTCTACATGTCCTGGAAATGACGTTAAACTCTATCTGATGGTGAGGTTCTAGTTTTGGAGGTTTGGGGAATGTGGAGCACCCCTTCATCACCATTGCTCCCTGGTCCACTCTGACACGGAGTGGTAGTACCTGTTAGGGTCCCATATATGGGTTAAATAGAAAAATGTATTTATAAAAAAATTGTATTATCCATTAAGAATTGATTTATTTCAAAACGTTATCGGCATTAAATGACCCACTGAGGTTGATATGCCGTAAAACAAAACAAACCAAACCAAATCTAGAAGTTAGGGAATTACATTCATTGCTCGTTCGTATTTATATCTTTTGTGAAGTTGTTTCTTGGAGATTTTTGCAGAGAGTTATATAATGTAAAGTATTCATATATAATACAAATAATTTGTACACAGTTAAATGGATTCAAGTATTCCTATCTAATACAAATAATTTGCAAACAGTTATATGGTTTCAAGTATTCCTATCTAATACAAATAATTTGCACACAGTTATATGGTTTCAAGTATTCATATCTAATACAAATAATTTGCATACAGTTATATGGATTCAAGTATTTCTATCTAATACAAATAATTTGCATACAGTTATTTGGTTTCAAGTATTTCTATCTAATACAAATAATTTGCAAACAATTATTTGGTTTCAATTATTCATATCTAATACAAATAATTTGCACACAGTTATATGGATTCAAGTATTCCTGTCTAATACAAATAATTTACACACAGTTATATGGTTTCAAGTATTCCTATCTAATACAAATAATTTGCAAACAGTTATATGGATTCAAGTATTCCTATCCAATACAAATAATTTGCAAACTGTTATTTGGTTTCAAGTATTCCTATCTAATACAAATAATTTGCACACGTTTCAAGTATTCCTATCCAATACAAATAATTTGCAAGCAATTACTTGGTTTCAAGTATTCCTATCTAATACAAATAATTTGCACACGTTTCAAGTATTCCTATCCAATACAAATAATTTGCAAGCAATTATTTGGTTTCAAGTATTCCTATCTAATACAAATAATTTGCACACGTTTCAAGTATTCCTATCCAATACAAATAATTTGCAAGCAATTATTTGGTTTCAAGTATTCCTATCTAATACAAATAATTTGCACACGTTTCAAGTATTCCTATCCAATACAAATAATTTGCAAGCAATTATTTGGTTTCAAGTATTCCTATCTAATACAAATAATTTGCACACGTTTCAAGTATTCCTATCCAATACAAATAATTTGCAAGCAATTATTTGGTTTCAAGTATTCCTATCTAATACAAATAATTTGCACACGTTTCAAGTATTCCTATCCAATACAAATAATTTGCAAGCAATTATTTGGTTTCAAGTATTCCTATCTAATACAAATAATTTGCACACGTTTCAAGTATTCCTATCCAATACAAATAATTTGCAAGCAATTATTTGGTTTCAAGTATTCCTATCTAATACAAATAATTTGCACACGTTTCAAGTATTCCTATCCAATACAAATAATTTGCAAGCAATTATTTGGTTTCAAGTATTCCTATCTAATACAAATAATTTGCACACGTTTCAAGTATTCCTATCCAATACAAATAATTTGCAAGCAATTATTTGGTTTCAAGTATTCCTATCTAATACAAATAATTTGCACACGTTTCAAGTATTCCTATCCAATACAAATAATTTGCACACAATTATATGGATTAAAGTATTCCTATCTAATAAAAATAATTTGCAAAAAGTTATATGGATTCAAGTATTCCTATCTAATACAAATAATTTGCATACAGTTATATGGATTCAAGTATTTCTATCAAATACAAATAATTTGAAAACACTATTTAGTTTCAAGTATTCCTATCTAATACAAATAATGTGCACACAGTTATATTGTCCTCATCTTAATTGTTATATGTACAACGTTTCGCCCGAGGTGTTCTCCGGCCTTAAGCCTCATCTAAAAAAATTCAGAGAAATCTTTAGAAACAATTACACTAAATATGTAAATATATCTACCAACCACTCCGCATAAGTAGGATGTGACACAAGGTCAATTTATTAAGCGGAGTTCAACAGGTTTGAATTCAGGGTTTTCCTTCTCCTAAACCGGTTGCCTAACCAAGGTTAAAGAGCCCAGTCTGCCCTACTATTTATCCATAGCTGGAGGGAGAGTAGGATTCATACCTTTCCCAACGGTATTAGCGCTAAGTGAAATGCAATTACCACGCCCAGGATTTTGAACTAAATATGCAAATATGAACGTACAATGTGACGCGATTAATTAACCAATCAGATTCGTTTTGCTTATTCCTTTGTACGTCTGTTTTTCAACTTTCTTCTAGGATCAGGGTGTAGTATCTGTGTTTCCTGTCTGATAATGCTAACATTTGTTTACTTTTAGCTCAGTCGGTAGAGCGTTCGGCTAGAAACCACAAGGTTGCTAGTTCGATACTGGCTCTCGCCCACACAGCGTATGAGTAGCATGGGTATCTGTGCGTTAAGGTAAGAAGCTGATCGGAGGTATGGCGCTCCACTTTAGATCCAAAAACAATCTCCTTGGTCGAGTGCTATTAAAATGGGATAGACTCCCTCGCTGACTGGCTGATACCGACTTTAGGCCACCCTGACGACTTATGTCTAATGATCGTCTTGGTGAATTACGTAATGACATGCCACGTTCCCATTTATCAAAGTTAGTGTGGCACAAGACTAGATGCATGAGGCACCCAGTGAGAATCGAAGTCACCAGCAGATGTTTGCTAGCCTATCTTGACTAACTATTGTACCAAACGAGGAGTGTCCAGTTTATAAGACTCTTTGCTTTTCTGCACAGAAATCGTTTGATGAAATTAGATGATAAAATGTTGACTTTTTTTTCTTGGCGATAAAATCAGTTTTTTTTTTTGTCCTCGGGGAATAATTTCTGCTATTTATTTTTTTTTTTATCAATTTATTTATTTATTTGTTCATTCGCTCATTTTATGTGGGTTTTTTTAATGTTTCTTTCTGTGTTTATTTTTAGCTCATCTTTTTATATCTTTCTTTTTTCCTCACCTTTCTTTTATGTAATTTCTTTCTTTCTTTCTTTCTTTCTTTCTTTCTTTCTTCACTTCTAGCTTTTATATAGCGTATTTCTTTCTTTCTTTCTTTCTTTCTTTCTTTCTTTCTTCTTTCCTCTAATTTTTCTTTTATATAGCTCTTTCTTCTTCTTTCTTTCTTTTCTTTCTTTCATTTCCTCTAATTTTCTTTATATAGCATATTTCTTTCTTTTCTTTCTTTCTTCCAACTTTTCTTTATATAGCTTCTTTCTTTCTTTCTTTCTTTCTTTCTTCTAACATTTCTTTTAAATAGCTTCTTTCTTTCTTTCTTTCTTTTCTTCTAATTTTTTCTTTTATATAGCATATTTCTTTCTTTCTTTTTCTTCCAACTTTTCTTTATATAGCTTTCTTTCTTTCTTTTCTTTCTTTCTTCTTTTCTTTTTCCTTTCTAACATTTCTTTTAAATAGCTTAATTCTTTCTTTCTTTCTTTTCTTCTAATTTTTTCTTTTATATAGCATATTTCTTTCTTTCTTTTCTTCCAACTTTTCTTTATATAGCTTCTTTCTTTCTTTCTTTCTTTCTGACTTTTCTTTTCTATAGCGTCTTTCTTTCGTTCTTTCCAACTTTTCTTTAATTCTGTGTATTTCATTCTTTTTTTCTTTCTTCCTTTACCATGGCTTCTTTCTTTCTTTCTTTCTTTCTTTCTTTCTTTCTTCCTTCTAACATTTCTTTTAAATAGCTTCTTTCTTTTCTTTCTTTCTTTCTTTCTTTTCCTCTAATTTTTCTTTTATATAGCATATTTCTTTTTCTTTCTTTCTTTCTTTTCTTACAACTTTTCTTTATATAGCTTCTTTCTTTCTTTCTTTCTTTCTTCACTTCTGACTTTTATATAGCGTATTCTTCTTTCTTTCTTTCTTTTTTCTTTCTTTCTTTCTTTCCCTCTAATTTTCTTTATTATAGCTATTTCTTTCTTTCTTTCTTTCTTTCTTTCTTTCTTCACTTCTGACTTTTATATAGCGTATTTCTTTCTTTCTTTCTTTCTTTCTTTCTTTCTTTCCTTCTAACATTTCTTTTAAATAGCTTCTTTCTTTCTTTCTTCTTCTTCTTTCTTCTTTCTTCTTTCTTTCTTCATCTCTCTCTT
>CM042162.1:72326197-72348101 GCA_023376005.1 Doryteuthis pealeii | reverse complement strand
AAGAGAGAGAAGGGATAAAAGGCGCAAAATGTCAGCGAGTATTGTACCCTAAGTAAGTAATCATCAAATTCATAAACGATTAAAAAAATAAAACAATTTGAAATGTTAGTATTATCGTCGTTATTCGGACTATTGTCCCATCTTCCATTGTTATTTGTACAACGTTTCGGTCGATATCCCTCCGACCTTCTCAGGTATTCTTGTCGGACTGCGGAAACCGGGTTCTCGGAATCGGAACTTTCTCTTTTCGGAACTCGGGAACTTTCCTTGTCGTAATCGGAGCCAATCGCGGAACTTTGAACTACCCTTATTATTGTCCACGGGGGTATGTCCCGATTAGGCACACATGGCCTAGTAAGGGATAAGGGTATAGGTATAAGGATACTGAGCAGAGGGAGGGTCTAAGCCCTGACATTATCTTCGGTCTGGATACCGAGTTCATTTCCTAGAGTGGATGGCAGTTAGAAAAAATAATTAACACAATTCTACCCCAGATATGGTTAGCGGAATGAAGAACAGGATACCTGCTTAATTCCACCTCCTCAAACATCACTCCCCAACGCAATGATCTTTTCAAAAAAAATATAATTTTACTAATCTTTCAACGCCTCGTCTCAAACATCAGAGAAATTGAAAAATGTAAACTTTGAGAGAGTATGTATTAAAATAAAACAAACATATATAGTTATAATAATACCAGTCATGTATGGTATTAAAACTTGTTTTAAAAAACAAGTGAGGAAGTCCTAATGTTGCATGTTCAAATTTTAAATTTCATGTTTATGGAGAGCACACACGAGGCACGAGTGACGTATATTTTGTAACACACCAAAAAGCACACATACTCAAAAAATAAGATAGAAGATAAGATAGATACTGTGGTAATATTCCAGTTTGAAAGAATTAGGGCCTTATAGATTATTCAATGTCAGAAATTTATGAAATGAACAAATAGTCCTTCCTATCAGTTTGTTTTGATCGGAATTCCATTTAGCCACGTTAGTTCCAGAAATAAAGAATTCGTGTTTTTTTTCTTTAGGAACAAAAGTCCAGAAGTGATTTTATCAATTTGTATTTTGCAAAAGAGCATGACAAACTAGACAAAAGGTGATTTTACAGAAAAATACATAAAAATCAGATTAAGAAAACACCAACTCTAGTTATATGTGATTCTATCAAATGAAAACGGGAACGTTCGCTACTTAATATTAAGAAGAATATTATCAATATCATTTCAATATTACTATGCAAATTTATGCACCTCTTCCGTAGGTGCAAGTATTCAAAGTTTTATATGTTATAAAATATTAATTGAATTAGAAGGCATGATCAATATAAATATTATATATATATATATATATATATATATATATATATATATATATATATATATATATATCTTATTATATATAATATAAATCATATACATTCATTCAATATACTACAAATATATGCACCCTCCGTAGGGTGCAAGTATTCAGTTTAATGTAATAAAATATTATCTGAATTGAAGGCTAATGAAACTAAATAAGAATACAGATAAAGATTTGAATATTCTTTAAGGATAGAGTTCTGCTCAGTGGTGAACATTTTCTTTCTAATGAATCTGGGAGGTCGTGAATAAGGGGGGGGGGTGGTCGATTGATGGTGTCAAAAGAGGTTGGAGTGGAATTTTCCTTTTCTCTAAATAGGGAAGTGTATCATGGTGGATTTGATAGTGCCACAGATTACTATTATTATATATTATTATTATTATTATTATTATATAACTAGCAAAATATATTATTGCACCACCCCCCGGGTGCAAGTATTTAAGTTTTAAATGTAATAAAAATATTGTAATTAAATTAGAAGGCTAAAAACTAAATGAAAGAATACAGATAAAGAGATTTGAAACAGAGGAGTATAATAAAAGATTGAAACAGAGGGGGTATAATAAAAAAATGGTTTATACAATGAAACTTACTCTTCCATCACTCTCTGTCTTTGTCAATTGTTGTTTTTTTCTAATTTTAAGTATTTAGATTACTAAGGAGGAGTAAAAGAATAAAATACAGTTATTTTTTCTTTGTTAATGATTCATTTAAAGATTCATGAAGAGATTTTTTGCTTATTTCATAAAATAAACCAAACAGTTAAAATCAATAATCTAGAGCACATATTTATTAAATTCGATTTTTAATAATTAATTATGGGGCAAAATTACCTTCCCGCACATTGTAACCGCTATTTTGTTCCGCTCACTATATAAATATAATTGCTGTTGTCAAGTAATGTAGACATAGTTAACATGGTATTTATATGTGACAATTTTATTAATAATGAAGGTTTAGATAAAAATAAAATCATGGAGAATGTGATATCAATAAACTAAGAAGAATGTGACTTGAAGTAAAGGAATATCAGTTTCGGTTACGACAGAAAACACATCAAAAGGTCTATCCATATATAACTAATAAATAATAATTCAATATATATATTATATATATAATATATCTTATATATATATATAAATCATAGATACATGCATTCATATACTAGCAATATATGCACCCTCCGTAAGGGTGCAAGTATTCAAAGTTTTATGTAATAAAATATTATAATGAATAAGTATTAGAAAGGCTAATGATCAAATATAATATATAATATATAATATATATATATATATATATATATATATATATGAAAAACATAAGGAATGTTTACAATGCCATGGGCTCTCCTCAGGAGAAGAATGTGCTCGTTTCGGGGCCTTCTCTCGACCGGTTTAAAAAGCAACACCGGCCGCTACCTCACTGATGTGAGACCATCGCAATATCATGCATCGACCGCACGTGGATCGGTCATCAACAAAAATAGACGGGAAAAAATGGACCGTTAGCAAAAAAGAATGCTGCTAGTTCAAAAAGTTGGAAATGAATCAAAAAATCGCCTGTCTATATTAGAAAAACGATGAATTTTTATTAAAAATAAAATGAATTTTATTTTTAATTTTTAAAAATATATCAGAAGCTTATAGTTATAAAATAAGACTAAAAAAAAAGTCTGATGTAAAATTATTAAAAAAGTGTATAATTATATAAAAGTTATAATAAAATATCAAAATTATTTGTAATACAATCCAACTGGTAAAAATAAGTAGCCCAACTTTTATAGAAAAATCCGTGGTGTTTATTGGATAAATTACTTCAAAGGAGTATAGTACATACATACATAATACATATACACATCAAATATAATACATACATACACATATATATATATAATATATATCAATATATATATATACATACTGTATTATATGTTACCACCATTACAATATATTATAATATTTGGGGGGTAGGAGAAAGAGAAAATGGAAGTGAATCCGACGGTATGTAATATAGTGAAAAATTTTGAAAAAACAAGGTTCAAATAAATGAGTGATACTTATTCAGCCAACGCGCAGTGTTTTCAATCTGTTTAGTAGATCTTCTTCAGGGCTTTCTTATTGATAAGGAAAAGTAAAAGTTTATCCACAGAATAATAAGGAGACTCTGATAGGTTTTTGTTGATCAGTTTGTTTAAAAATGTTTTTAAATGGAAAAGGCGCTTCTTAGAATTGTTTTGAAATTTATGAACGCTGGGTAGCGGTTTGAAAGGTGACATTGAACATACCATTACGTTGAGTTGTGTGGTGTGTGTGTTGTGTGTGTGTGTGTGTGTGTGTGGTGGAGAGAGAGAGAGAGAGAGAGAGAGAGAGAGAGAGAGAGAGAGAGAGAGAGAGCCGTGTATGGAAATGTGAGTAGATTAATCGTTATATATAAATATATATTAATGTGTGGTGGTGTGTGGTGTGTTTGTGTGTGGGTGGTAAGTTTAAAATGGAAGTAAATCCGACATTATATTGAAAGATAGAAGGAAAGAAAATGTTGTATGAATAAAAATTATTTGGGAATGCGGCACGTGTTTCGAGCAAGAGTTTATCCTTGTATACATTGTATTCTATATATTATTATTTCAAATACAAAATGAAATAAAAATAAAATAATAATAATAGAGAAAACATGAAATTTAAGCATACAAAAAAAAGCAGTCATCATCAGGGCAAGATATTTTGATATTTGAAAATAAAATGGTAAGAATACAGAGAATTTGGATGTGTTCGAAAAGAAGACGACTTTTTTGTATACATAGATTTTTATCTTTTCTATGATAATAAATAGAATAGAACGTATACAAGAATAAACCCTTGGTCGAAACACGAGTCGGCACTCCAATAAATAATTTTTTATCCATACAAAAATATTGCTAACAAAGGTTTTATCTTAACGGAGACGTTTAAACGTTGGCATAAACATTCAGCTTTTTTTAACACACACACACACACACACACACACACACACACATATATAATATATATATATATATATATATATATATATATTTACAAAATTATCGGTAAACATTTGCGGTGAGAAAACATCCGGCAAATAGTTTGATAGTAAAAATATAGTACCAAACTTTACCTGGAGAAAAATGAAAACAGAAAAGACCAACAAGGTCGTACCAACCGAAGATAATCGATTAATATCATAACACTTGGCCAAAAGAAAAAAGTATATATATATATATATATATATATATATATAATATAATCGCTAGGATTATCTAAAGCTAAAATGTAAAAAGTGCTCAATACTTAGGTAGAGCAAATAATAAAGTTAAACCCAATGAATCAGATACAACTACTAATAGTTTCGCTTGGTAGCTGAAATTTTCTAAGCCTAAATAAAAAAGGAATTACTTTGATTCATAAATACCCATCATTCTGTATGATGCTCACAGCAATGCAAGGACTGTATTGAGTTAAAGCTTGCTTCATTTTCTGCCAATTCGACAGTAATTGGAATCCTCCTGCAACGGTGAGTATTGTGTTGTTTCTACAATATGAAGTGAGGGGAATCAAAACGGGGGGGGGGCGGCAAAAAAGAACCAAAAGGGGTATCAATTCTTTTGTAGCGACGTCGAACAGCAAAAACCGACAAACCTGTGATGAGCCAACAACGGTACAAAGAGTCGTCTCGAGGGTGGCATATTGTATGTGAGGGTAGAAGCAGAGAAGGTAAAATGTGACGAGTTCGAGGCGGGCACAAGACGAGTTGTGAAAGAGGTGAAAGCGTGAGTGTCCTTGAGGCCGCAATTTGTAGTTTCCAAGTCTCGTGGCTGGCAAGACGAGAGTTGTGACGTGTCTCGGACAGACCTAGTATAAAAGGAGACGGTTGGACAGAGCGGAGAACAGTGGCGAAGTGCGAACACGACGGAATTAATTTGTCAGAATTCTTCTCAAGGTTGCGAAACGTAGATTTGACGTGTTTCTTGTAGAATACAGAGGTGAAGCTTGGCCGTTGGCAGTAGAGCTTATTTAGGCCAAGTGTTACGTTGTCTTTGGCAGAATCAATTCTATACACCACTGAATAATAAGGGGGTGTCAGCATTTGTGCTGATGTGTATAGATATGTGGACATATCTCGAAGGCTTTTGTTGATAAGTGTCAATATTGAACGAAAAACACTTGAATCTGAAAATGAAAATGAACGCGTCATTTTTTTGAGAATTTCAAATTCTCAAATTTCAGAAATATTTTTGTAATTCAAGGTTTTCATTAAGTATGCAATCGAAATTTAAAATTTGATTATCATTGAACTTTAATTTTAATTATTTTAATTATCTTTTATTATTCTTTTAGAAAACCATATGCGACAGCAATGATTTTAATTCAAGCTAGATTGTTTTCCCTCTTTAAAATATCCCGAATGAGAAAAAAGGAAGAATATTAATTTTCAATAAACTTTCCAGAAGGGGTTATTAAAAATCCGACAACAACAGGTGCCAAAAGTAGCTTAATGGCTAATGAGATATTTCAGTAAACAAGTATTGGGTTCGATTCTTACCAGATATACCATTCTTCTGGCTTTGTTCAGCTAACAAAGCATTGCCTGTGAGGTCGATTCTCACTGGGTGGAACCATTTTCTGACATTGCAATCTATATATTAATACTCGTGCTTCCTTAATTGTACGACAATTATCATCTTGCAACACAACCCTCTGGTTAAAAAAATGAAACCGTCCAAATTGTCCAAGATGAAACGCAAAATTGTAAAGCCTGATCATCTAGTGTTGCTTATCCGCCGAATTCTTATTTCATATGAGTGCCGTCACCTCGGCTAAATAATGGACCATTCCGTCTTTATTATAAAGAAAGAAATGAAAGAAAAAGGACATGCTACACAGAAAAAATATAATAAGAAAGAAAGAAAAAGAT
The DNA here is from genome assembly GCA_023376005.1 of Doryteuthis pealeii. Lineage (NCBI taxonomy): Eukaryota > Metazoa > Mollusca > Cephalopoda > Myopsida > Loliginidae > Doryteuthis > Doryteuthis pealeii. The sequence goes on along the minus strand of CM042162.1, from coordinate 72,341,796 downwards.
AGTAGGGGAAAAGCTTGAAAGAGGGACTGAGAGCGCCAAAGTGATAATGAAAATCTGTTTCAATCGAACATAATGAAAAGATGGAAAGAAGGAAAGAAAATAAAGCAGGTGGAGAGAGAGAAGAGGAAGAGAGAGAGAGAGAGAGAAGAGAGAGAGAGAGAGAGAGAGAGGGTTATAAAACCGGGAAGTTTACGGTGAAAAGCAAAAACTGACATTTTCAAAAAATTATATGAGCTGAGGTGCTTATTGTTACCTGATCCCGTTTTGCTTTATTCATTTGTTGGTAATCCTTAACTATTTCCTCGTATATTCCTACCATAAAATAAACTGACCCTCATTTTATGTCCGTGTTTTTGCAATAAATGTTTTTTTTCTTGCACCCGTTATTTTACAATACTAAATATATTTTATTTATTTTATTTTAAATATTCACTTCAATGTGTATATTCTAAAGTTTTTTATTTTGTGAGAATGGTAAGTTTTAAAGTGGGGGCTCCTTTTGTTGTTGTTATTTCTTTCCTTTTTTTTGGCTTTTGTACTCTAAAAAATCGTCAGATTTTAATAATCGTCGAGGAAAAACAAAATTAAGCGGTCATAAGAGGATCCAAATTATGGGCTAAATTGTAAAACGAGTCCCCACTTTAAAACTAACATTCTCACAAAATTAAAACTTTTAGAATATACACATTGAAGTGAATATTAAGAATAAACAACAACAAAAAGTAATCTTCAACTTTTTACTCGTAAATTCCCTACCATAAAAAATTAGGCTTGGGGCATTATCTGAGCCAAGCCTAATCTTATGGTAGGAATTTAACGAAGTAAAAAGTTTTGAAGTGTAAAAACAACCCCCACTTTAAAACTGCATCTCTCAACAAAAATAAAAAGCTTTTATAAATATACACATTGAAATGAATATTAAAAAAATAAAGAAATATATTCAGTATTGTAAATAACGGGTGCAAGAAAAAATAAAACATTTATTGCCAAACACGGACATAAAACGAGGGTTCAGTTTATTTTATGGTAGGAATTTACGAGGAAATAGTTAAGGATTACCCATTTGTTCATCAGTTTTTTCATTTTTTTTCTGGGATCAGATTGTAGTATCTGTGTAATACTTACATTTGTTTACTTTTGTCGTTGAAGAGTAATACTTTCATATTCGATGATATTGAATAGATTTGAAAATCTTAGTAAATTATTCAATTGACATTTTATGAGTTCAGTTCCGGTCAAGGGTTTCAGGTGAAAGCTGAAGATATAAAATTGAGAACGTTTTATTCCGATTGGCGATTGATGACAATATCACGATTGTGATTTTATAATCGATTTCTATTTGCGATATTGACATGAAGAAAAGAATTGAAGAGATTCTTTTTGGATTAGATGCGGTTGAATAATTGAATCTGCTGTGATGAGGGTTGAAACGAATTCTATTGAGCTTTTGATTCGAAGATCAAAGACATTTGATCTTGATAGATTCTTTGAGAATTAGTCTAGATTATATATGGGTTGGGGGAGGATAGGATGAAAGAAAGAAGTCATAGAAAAGAAAGGTTAAAGAGAAAGAAAGAATGAAAGAAGCTAAATAAAAGATGGGAAGAAAGAAAGAGAGAAAGAGAGAAGCCATAGGAAAGAAATAAATAAAAGAGAGAAAGAAGAAATAGAAAAGTTAACAAAGATAGAAAGGAAGGAAAGAGAGAAGAGAGAAGAGAGAGAGAGAGAGAGAGGCTACACAAAAAGAAAAAAAAAGTTTAGAAGAAAAAAAGAAAAAGCCACAAAAAAGAAAGAAAAGAAAGAAAGAAAAGGAAAGAAAGATATATGCCTGTTAACAAAAAAGAAAGAAAGAAAAGAAGAAAGAAAGAAATAGACCATATTAAAATTAGAAAGAAAGAAGAGATAGAGAAAGAAAGAATGAAAGAAAAAGAGAAAGAAAGAAACTATATGAAAGAAAAGATAGAAAGAAGCTACATGAAAAAGAAAGAAAGAAAGAAAGAACAATACACCATATTAAAGAAAAGTTAGAAGGAAAGAAGAAATAAAATGAAACTACAGAAAGAAAAAGTAAAAAAAAAAAAAGAAAAGTTAGAAAGAAAGAAAGAAAAAGAATGAATGAACGAAACTACTTAATAAAAACATTAGGAAATATATAGGTTGGGGGAGGATAGGATGAAAGAAAGAAAGAAAGAAGCTATAGAAAAGAAAAGTTAAAAAGAAAGAAAGAAAGAAAGAAAGAAATAAGCCATGTTAAAGGAAGAAAGAAAAAAGAATGAAATACACAAAACGAAAGAAAAGTTGGAAAGAACGAAAGAAAGAAAGAAAGAAAGAAAAAAAGAAATATGCTATATAAAAGAAAAATTATAGGGAAAGAAAGAAAGAAAGAAAGAAAGAAATACGCTATATAAAAGTCAGAAGTGAAGAAAGAAAGAAAGAAAGAAAGAAAGAAAGAAAGAAAGATAGAAATAACGCTATATAAAGTACAGAAGTGGAAAAAGAAAGAAAAGAAGAAAGAAAAGAAAGAAACGAAATCGCTATATAGCAGAAGTGAAGAAAGAAAGAAAGAAAGAAAGAAGAAGATAGAAATACGCTATATAAAGTCAGAAGTGAAGAAAGAAAGAAAGAAAGAAAGAAAGAAAGATAGAAATACGCTATATAAAAGTCAGAAGTGAAGAAAGAAAGAAAGAAAGAAAGAAAGAAAGAATACGCTATATAAAAGCTAGAAGTGAAGAAAGAAAGAAAGAAAGAAAAGAAAGAAAGAAAGATAGAAATACGCTATATAAAGTCAGAAGTGAAGAAAGAAAGAAAGAAGAAAGAAGAAAGAAAGAAATACGCTATATAAGCTAGAAGTGAAGAAAGAAAGAAAGAAAGAAAAAGAAAGAAAGCTAATTATAAAAAAGTTGGAAAAATGAAGAGAAAGAAAGAAAGAAAGAAAAGAAAGTACGCTATATAAAATAGTCAGAAGTGAAGAAAGAAAGAAAGAAGAAAGAGAAGAAAGAAAGAAGCTATATAAAGAAAGTGGAAGAAAAGAAAGAAAGAAAGAAAGGATATGCATATAAAAGAAATTAGAGGAAGAAAGAAGAAAGAAGAAAGAAAGAAGAAAAGAAGCTATATAAAAGAAAAATTAGAGGGAAGAAAGAGAAAGAAAGAAAGAAAAAAGAAATACGCTATATAAAAGCTAGAAGTGAAGAAAGAAAGAAAGAAAGAAAGAAAGAAGCTTATAAAAGAAAGAAGAAAGAAAGAAAGAAAGAAAGAAAGATAAACATAAAAAAAGGTGAGGAAAAAAGAAAGATATAAAGATGAGCTAAAAATAAATAACACAGGAAAGAAAGAAACATAAAAAAAACGCATAAAATGGAGCGAATGAACAAATAAATAAATAGATTGAAAAGAAAAAAAATAAATAGCAGAAATGTATTCCCCGAGGACAAAAAAAAAAAAACTGATTTGATCGCAAAGAAAAAGTCAACAATGTTTATCAGTCAATTTCATCAAACGATTCTGTGCAGAAAAGCAAAAAGAGTCTTTATAAACTGGACACTCTCGTTGGTACAGATATTAGTGGCAAGATAGGTAGCAAACATCTGCTGGTGACTTCGATTGCTCACTGGTGCCTCATGCATCTAGTTCTTGTGCAAAACTAAACTTGATAAATGGGAACGTGGTTAAGTCATTACGTAATTCACAAGACGATCATTAGACAAAGTCGTCAGGGTGGCCTAAGTCGGTATCCAGCCAGTCAGCGAGGGAGTCTATCGCCATTTTTAATAGCACTCGACCAAGGAGATTGTTTTTGGATCTAAATGGAGCGCCATACCTCCGATCAGCTTCTTAGCCTTGAACGCACAGATACCCATGCTTACTCATAAGCGCTGTGTGGGCGAGAGCCAGTATCGAACTAGCAAACCTGTGGTTTCTAGGCCGAACGCTCTAACGACTGAGCTAAAAGGTAACAAATGTTAGCATTATCAGACAGGAAACACAGATAACTACCCTGATCCCAGAAAAAAGTTGAAAAAACAGACGTAAACAAATGAATAAGCAAAACGAATCTGATTGTTAGTTAATTCGCGTCACATTGTACGTTCAATATTTTCATATTTAGTTTAAAACCTAGCCTAAATACGTATGGGAAAGGTATGAATTCTACTCTCCCTCCAGTTATGGATAAAATAGTAGGGCAGACTGGGCTCTTTAACCTGGTGAGCAAGCAGTTAGAAGAAGGAAACTCTGAATTAAACCTGTTGAAACTCCGCTAAATAAAATTGACCTGGTGTCCTAAGATTTCTCTGAATTTTTTTTAGAATGAGGCTTAAGGCCGGAGAACACCTCGGCGAAACTTTGTACATAATAAACAATTAAGATGAAGGACAATAACTGTGTGCATAATTAATTTGTATTAGAATAAGAATACTTAAAAACTAAATAACAGTTTTTCAAATATTGTATTAGATAGGAATACTTGAAACCAAATAAGTTTTGCAAAATTATTTATATTAGATTAGGAATACTCGAAACCAAATAAGTGTTTGCAAAATTATTTTGTATTAGAACAGGAATACTTGAATCCCATATAACTGTGTGCAATTATTTGTATTAGACAGGAATACTTGAATCCATATAATTATGTGCAATATTATTTGTATTAGATAGGAAAACTTAAAAACCATATAACTGTGGAAATATTTATATTAGATAAGAATACTTGAAAGCCAAAATAATTCTTTGCAATTATTTTATATTACATAGGAAATACCTGAAACCAAAATAACTGTGGCAAATTTATTTGTAATGTAGATAGGAATTACTTGAAACCATATAAATGTGTACAAATTATTTTGTATTAGATAGGAATACTTGATAACCATATAACTGTGTGCAAATTATTTTTTTATTAGATAGGAATACTTGAAACCATATAACTGTTTTGCAAATTATTTGTATTAGATAGGAATACTTGACCATATAACTGTTTGCAAATTATTTGGATTAGTAGGAATACTTGAAACCATATAACTGTTTGCAAATTATTTGTATTAGATAGGAATACTGAAACCATTATAACTGTTGCAATTATTTGTATAGATAGGAATACTTGAAACCATATAACTGTGTGCAAATTATTGTATTAGATAGGAATACTTGAAACCATATAACTGTGTGCAAATTATTTCTATTAGATAGAATACTTGAAACCATATAACTGTTTGCAAATTATTTGTATTAGATAGGAATACTTGAATCCATATAACTGTTTGCAAATTATTTGTATTAGATAGGAATACTTGAATCCATATAATTATGTGCAAATTATTTGTATTAGATAGGAATACTTGAATCCATTTAACTGTGTGCAAATTATTTGTATTATATATGAATACTTTACATTATATAACTCTCTGCAAAAATCTCAAAGAAACAACTTCACAAAAGATATAAATACGAACGTGCAATGAATGCAATTCCCTAACTTCTAGATTTGGTTTGTTTTGTTTTGTTTTACGGCATATCAACCTCAGTGGGTCATTTAATGCCGATAAAGTTTTGAAGTAAATCAATTCTTAATGGATAATACAATTTTTTTATAAAGTGGACCAGGGAGCAATGGTGATGAAGGGGTGCTCCACATTCCCCAAATCTCCAAAACTGGAACCTCGCCATCAGATAGAGTTTAACGTCATTCCCAGGACATGTAGACCGGCAGCCACCGCCTTCTAGCACCCATATGAAAAAAAGGGGTTGGGGCTTGCCATAAGGGGAATAGGGTTGGGAATCATATAGGTGCTAGGGCTTGACGTGACCAAGCCGATTGATCGGAGGGGCCTCTCCGACCGCCCGTCTCGCCCAAGATAGGGCCAAAGTGGAGTATGCATGTCATGAACTGCTCATCGACCTGGGCTCAATCCTTAAGCATCACGGGTCGGCCACCCCACGACCAACAGGTGGCCCCATTTGGGGAGTCTTACCCCTCTGTAGAGGTGCAATCGGTGCGTTCTAACGCCCCACCGACAGGGTGGCCTAACTTCTAGGCATGACTAACCCAAGATGATTGACATGCCGTTAATCAATTAATCAATCATTTAAAAGTTTGTTTTTTTCTCATTGAAAACAAAAATGATATTTCCGATTTACTAAAACAGAGAATTGGAAAAGCTAATTCTGAGGTAAATTTTTGGCTTTTACTCTTATTTAAGAGAAAGGGAAAATCTTTTTTTTCGATTTGAACAGGCAGGATTTAAATTAGCATAATCGAAGAACTTAGTGAACCTAATATTCTTTAATTAGGTATCCAACATGGAACCCGGACACATATCTGTATAACGGAAAAAAACATAAAAAAAAAGATAAAATAAAAAATAAAAAAAATAAATAAAAGCATGAGGTAGTTCTCACTGAGTAAACAACACAGTGGGATAATGCAACAAAAATATAGTTCATACTTATCTAAAAATCCTCTTTTCTCTCTCTCTCTCTCTCTCTCTCTCTTCATTCTTTCTCTCTCCGCTTTCGTTCTCTCTTCCTTCTTCTCTCTTCCTTTCTCCCCCTCTCTCTCTTCCTTTGACCCTCTCTCCTCTTACTCTCTCTCTCTTCCTTGACTCTGTCTTTCTATCTCATCTCGCTCGTTCTCACCTCAATCTCCCCCCCTCTCTCTCGCGCGTTCTCTCTCTGTTTCTTCTTCCTCTTCATTTCTCTCCTCTTTCCTCTTGACTCTCTCTCTCTCTCTCTCTCTCCTATCTCTCTCTCTCTCTCATTCTTCTCTCCGTTTTTCGTCTCTCTTTCCTTCTTCTCTCTTCTTTCTCTCCCCTCCCTCCTCTTCCTTTGACCCTCTCTCTCTTTATCTCTCTCTCTTTCCTTTGACTCTCTCTCCTCTCTCATCTCGCTCGGTTTCTTACCTCATCTCCCCTCTCTCTCTTCTCTCTCGCGTTCTCTCTCTGTTTCTTCTTCTCTCTTTTTCTCTCTTCTCTCTCTCTTCTTTGACTCTCTCTCTCTTTCTTCATCTTCTTTCCTCCTCATTCTTTTCTCTCTCGCTTTTGTTTCTCTCTTCTCTTCTTCTCTCTTCCTTTCTCTCTCTCTCTCCTTTGACCCTCCTCTCTTTATCTCTCTCTCCTTCCTTTGACTCTCTCTTTCTCTCTCATCTCGCTCGGTTTCTCAACCTCATCTCCCCCCTCTCTCTCTCTTCCGCGCGTTCTCTCTCTGTTTCTTCTTCTCTCTTCATTTCTCTCTCTCTTTCTCTTCTTTGTCTCTCTCTCTCTCTCTCTCTTCTCTCTCTCTCTCTCTCTCTCTCTCTCTGTCCTTTGATTTAGTGAACCTAATATTCTTAATTAGGTATCCACCATGGAACCCGGACATATATAATGTTAAACGGAAAAATAAATAAATAAATAAATTAAAAAAAAAATAATAAATAAATAAATAAATAAATAAATAAATAAAAATTAATAAATAATATAAATAAAATAAATAAAAATAAATAAATAAAAAAAACATGTATGAAAGAAAATCTTCCACTAATTATTTTCCTAATAAGAAAAATTTTTGAAATGAATAAGTTTTCTTCTCGGTGCAATAAGTACAGTCTTTTATTAAATTTTCATTAATTAAGAGAATTCGCTTTAGAATTTTTTTTTGTTATTATCAAATGGTATAAAAGCCGATTCTGAAAAGTTTGGACAATAGCAACAGATATGAGATAGAGACATGAGTTCTTTTGTATGAAAACAAATTAATAATAAAATTATCTTTTTTTGTTGTTATCTAAGTAGGCATTCTTAAAATATTCCCGCTTGAATATCCCCCAACAAAATGCATACATTTATGCGGATTGCCTAAGACTTATTACCGCCCTGTCGGCTGGGGCGTTAGAATGCACCGACTGCACCTCTGCAGAGGGGTAAGACTCCCCCAATGGGGCCACCTGTTGGCCGTGGGTGGCGACCCGTAATGCTTAAGGATAGAGCCCAGGTGGATGAGCAGTTCATGACATGCAATATTCACTTTGGCCCTATCTTGGGCTAGACGGGCGGTCGGAGAGGCCCCCTCCGATCAATCGGCTAGTCACGTCAAGCCCTAGCACCTATATGATTTTCCCAACCCTATTGCCCTTATGGCAAGCACCAACCCCTTTTTATCATATGGGTGCTAGAAGGCGGTGGCTGCGGGTCTACATGTCCTGGGACTGACGTTAAACTCTATCTGATGATGAGGTTCCAGTTTTGGAGGTTTGGAGAATGTGGAGCACCCCTTCATCACCATTGCTTCCTAGTCCACTCTGACCCGGAGTGGTAGTACCTGTTAGGGTCCCATCTTCGTTAAATAGAAGCATGTATTTATTAAAAAATTGTATTATCCATTAAGAATTGATTTATTTCAAAACTTTATCGGCATTAAATGACCCACTGAGGTTGATATGCCGGAAAACAAAACAAACCAAACCAAATCAGACTTATTACTACTGAATAGCGAGTTCGATCCTCGCTGAATGCCATATACTTGCAGTTAAGTATCTGGACGCCATCCTTGGCCAGATACTTAACAGGTTATGGGCCAAGGTACGCTCGGATCTTTTTCAATGGCGACGAGGCCAGCTACGAAATTTGGGAGACTAAGTTCCATGGGTATCTGAGAACCCTTTAGCTGCATGACATAATCAATGCACCATCTGACCAACCGGAGGACCCAGTTTTCGTAGACAAAAATGCTACAATGTATGCGGAATTAATCCAATGCTTGGATGACCGGAGTCTCTCACTCGTAATGCGCGAAGCGAGAGATGATGGCAGAAAAGCAACGGAAATATTGAGGACTCACTACTTGTCGAAAGGCAAACCCTTAACACTTGCCACCTTGTGTCATATCCTACTCGTAGCGAACGTGTTGGGTAAATACGTAGATAATACCACCGTTGTGTAATGGTTGAAATTAGTTTCGCAGATTAATTTACTACTGGACAGCGAGTATGATCCTCACTGTGTGTCTCATGCTCGCGTCCTTCTCGTAGCGAAGGTGTTGGTTTTGTTTTGTTTAGTTTTACGGCATATCAACCTCGGTGGGTCATTTAATGCCGATAAAGTTGCGAAATAAAGTAATTCTTATGGTTACACAATTTTTTTTATTAAATACATTTTTTGTTGTGTGACACAACAAAAAAGATTTTATAAAGATTTTCATCTCCTGTCATCTATAAAACATCCATCAATTTCTTCACCCCAAGATACATCCTGATGAAAGTTTAAAAGAAACCGAAATGTTTAAACGTCGATAAATAAATTCATCCTATTTTCGGAACACTTGTTTTTTTCAATTTCTTAAATATATATTATATATATATATATATATAATATAAATAAATATTTTAGAAAAAACAAACTCATGATGTTATAATCCGCTGACAGAAAATCTATTTCGACCCTTTATTGAACTGGTCTTTCCATCAAGAGTGAGATGTGTATGATAGAGAGATGGTGTGAGTGTACCGTTATAAGACAAAAGTGCTACAAACGAAACGTTCAGTTCGGAGCCGGAGTTAAAAAAAAAATTTTTTTAATTTTGAAAAAAATTTGAAAAAATGCAATATTTTGTTTTGAAAATAAAATAAAAACATTTTTTTTATTTTTATTAAATCAGAAGCAAAAAAATTAGAAAAAACTCGGCTTCGATCTTGAACGTTTTCCTTTGTACCACTTTCGTCTTATAACGGTTCCCCACACTGTCTCTCTATCATACACATCTCGCTCTTGATGAAGACCACTTCAATAAAGGGTCGAAACAGATTTCTGTCAGCGAATTATAACATCAGTGTGTTTGTTTTTTCTAAAATATTATTTTCATACTGTCGATTCACTTCCTTTCACTTTTTTCATATATATATATATATATATATATAATATATATATATTTGGGAGATTATGTGTTTAATTAAAGTCAACCTAATTTGTTAATTAATTAATTATAACTAAATGAATTAGGTGTGTATATCGGTTTAAATGTAAAGCGTAAAACAAATCGAGAAAAAGTCGATCTCTGTATGTACATTTCAGTCCATTAGGCTCATAAAGCAGAGCTATAGACAGGGCAGTGCTTTGTGCGTGATTCGGAACCCTACCTAATGGCTGAAATGTACATACAGAGATCGACTTTTTCTCGATTTTGTTTGCGCTTTAAATTTAAACCGATATGCACGCCTAATTCATTTGATTATAATTAATTAATTAACAAATTAGGTATGACATAATTTCCCCAAAAATTGTCGGTCTTCGCCATTTCAAACACATTGTTTGACCACTTTATATATTATATATATAATATATATATATATTAATATATATATATATATTTGGTAAACAAAACAATAGTTTAGTTGAGTATTAAACAATTTTGATAATGATAGTTAGACGAAGATACAATACCTTAATGGTAGTTTGGAAAAGAACCGAAAAGTACTTGGTCCTACCTATAATAACTCTTTCAGAACAAATGGAGATGGAGGATATATATAATATAACAAAGTAAAAATGAACAAATTGAGGTAGATTATATAGATAGATAGATAGATAGATATCCATCTTCCATATCTAAACAGAATTACGATGACAATTCTAATAAATAAACAGAATTACGACAAATTTCTATAAGAAAAGCATACGGGGACAAATTTCTATAATAAATAGAATTTTACGACAAATTTCCTATAGTAAATTTCTAAACAACATTACGATAATAAAATAAGAATTACGACAAAATACATTTAACGCCCTAAGTTGGTTGTTTTTTTCTTTCAAGGAACACCACCGAGACGAATAGCTGGGACGTTATTTTAATAGTCACCGGGTAGCAATTTCTGAGGCAGGAGACCGGGACGCACTTCCTCATAAATTACGCGAGTTCGGTCCCCACTGGTAAACCCAATACTGTGACCCCTGCGATATATGTAAAACATTTACGCAAGTAAGTTTGAAGTACTCAATTTTGATTGAAATGAAAGGACCAAGAAGTCGTACCAACCGAAAATAAATCGGTTACTACTATAACACTAGGCAAATATATATATATATTAATATATATATATATATATATAATGAAAATATATATATATAAACCGCTCGGAGTTTCTAAAGATAAAAAAAGTAAAATGTGCTCAATACCTAAGTAGAGCAAATATTAAAGTTAAACATAAATGAGGCAGATATACCTACTTTCGCTTAGTAGTCATCAGGGAAAGAGCCAGATTCTTGACCTGATGAGCTACTAAGCGAAACTGTTAGTAGGTATATCTGACTCATTATTTTTAACTTATATATATATATATATATATATATATATATATATATATATATATGGGGCCACCTGTTGGCCGTGGGTGGCGACCTGTGATGCTTAAGGATAGAACCCAGGTGGCTGAGCAGTCCATGACTTGCAATATTCCACTTTAGGCTTTTCTTGGCCTAGACGGGCGGTCGGAGTGGCGCCCTCCGATCAATCGGTTGGTCATGTCAAGCCTTAGCACCTATATGATTGCCCCAACCCTATTGCCCTTATGGCAAGCCCCAACCCCTTTTTATCATATGGGTGCTAGAAGGCGGTGGCTGCGGTTGTGCATGTCCTAGAATGATATTAAACTCTATCTGATGGTGAGGTTCCAGTTCTGGAGGTTTGGAGAATGTGGAGCACCCCTTCATCACCATTGCTCCTGGTCCACTCTGACCCGGAGTGGTAGTACCTGTTAGGGTCCCATCTATGGGTTAAATAGAAAACATGAGTTTATAAAACAATTGAGTATCCGTCAAGAATGTATTTATTTCAAAACTTTATCGGCATTAAATAACCCACTGAGGTTGATATGCCGTAAAACAAACCAAACCCACTATATGCTTGTGTCCGGCGGAGGGCGCATATTCTTGCTAGTACATATAAATCTTTAAAATGTCTTTGATGATTCCTCAATTCTTTATTTTATTTTTTTTTTTTTTTTTAAAAAATTTTTAGAATTTTATCCTTTTTTGTTGAAAAGCAGAATATCAAATATCTATTCAAAACGTTTTTACTGATAATGTTTAATGTAAGGGGAAGTATTCGGCACAATTTCAATAATTGACCACTGAAGCTTATAACTATCAAACAGAAGGTTCAATTCATTTTTATTTGGAACCAGTTTCTCTCATGCTCATTTGCACAATATTAGTGAAATCTTAGAAGTGTAATTGAACTGTACTCCTATCTCTGTTGCTTATTCCTTCATACTTTTTAAAGAATTGTTAACAAAAGTTTTCTAACATTACTTTGGTAAAAATCATGACCGAATATGAAATACTCATTTAACCCACCCTGTCGCCTGGGGTAGAAGAATACACCGACTGCACCTGTGCAGAGAGGTTAGACTCCCTCCAACAATGGGACCACCTGTTGCCCGTGGGTGGCGACTCGTGATGCTTAAGAATGGAACCCTGGTGGCTGAGAAGTCTATGATATACAATACTCCATTATGGACCTTACTTAGCCTAGACGGGCGGTCGATAATGCCACCCCCCCACTGATTAATCGGTTGGTTACGTCAAGCCCTAGCATCTATATAATTCTCCCATGCGTATGGCAAACCCATAACTTTTTTATCATATATGTTCTAAAGAGCGATGGCTGAGGGTCTACATGTCCTGGGTATGACGTTAAACTCTATCTGATGGTGAAGTTCCAATTCTAAAGCTCTGGTGAATGTGGAGTACCCCTTCATAACGATTACTCCCAAGTCCACTCTGACCCGGAGTGGTAGTACCTGTTAGGGTACCATCTATGGGTTAAATAGAATAATTTAGTTTGAAAAAAAATGAGTACCCATCTAGGACGAAGGAACCGAATGTCTTTGGCATATAATAACCCAACAAGGGTTGACATGCCATAAAATCAAAAAGATTGAATATCCATCAAGAATGAATAAACTAAACGTCTTCGGCATATAATAACCCAACAAGGGTTGACATGCATAAAATCCCAAAGATTGAATATCCATCAAGAATGAATAAACTAAACGTCTTTGGCATATAATAACCCAACAAGGGTTGACATGCCATAAAATCCAAAAAGATTGAATATCCATCAAGAATGAATAAACTAAACGTCTTCGGCATATAATAACCCAACAAGGGTTGACATGCCATAAAATCCAAAAAAGATTGAATATCCATCAAGAATGAATAAACTAAACGTCTTTGGCATATAATAACCCAACAAGGGTGACATGCCATAAAATCAAAAAAGATTGAATATCCATCAAGAATGAATAAACTAAACGTCTTCGGCATATAATAACCCAACAAGGGTTTGACATGCCGTAAAATCCAACTGACCATTTTATTTAACATTTGAATTTCCATGTTTGATTTTGGGATTGACAAAAGGCTGCATCCTCCCCCCCCCTTCACTGATTCCTTGGCACTTACCTTCCATCTCACAAATTAAAAAAACAAAAAACAAAGGTGATCAAGCAACTTTCTTCCATGGAGTCGTGCACATGGACACGATAGTGTTGACCGCATTCATCAATTCTGTGGGGATCCCGGATCTCTACTGGATGAGTTACAAAGAGCGATTGCCGACAGAGAGAGAGGAGAGAGAGAGAGAGAGAGAGGAGAGAGAGAGAGAGAGAGAAGAAGAGGAATGGAGAGAGAGAAGCGGAGAGAAAGAGTGAGAAGGTGAGGTAGAGAGAAAGAGAGAGAGAGAGCGAGGGAGAGAAAATAAGAAAGAAGAAGAAGAGAGAGAAGGGGAGAGAAATAGTAAGAGTGGAAGAGAGAGAGAGAAGAGAGAGAGAGAGAGAGAGAGAAAGAGAGAAAGAGAGAGAGAGAGATTTCATTTTCTTTTCTCTCACTCTCCCTCTCTCTCTATTCCTCTTTCTTTCTCTCTCTCTCTCTCTTCTCTCTCTACCTCACTTTCTCAATATTTCTCTCCCCTCCTCTTTCTCTCTTGTTCTTTTTTCTTTCTCTTATTTTCTCTCTCCCTCTCTCTTTCTCTCTACCTCACCTTCTCACTCTTTCTCTACCCTCCTCTCTATTTCTCTTTTTCTTTCTCTCACCCCCTCCTCTCTATTCCCCCCTCTCTCTCCCCTCTCTCTCTCTCTCTCCTTGTTCTTTTTCTTTCTCTTATTTTCTCTCTCTCTCTCTTTCTCTCTACCTCACCTTCTCACTCTTTCTCTACCCTCCTCTCTATTTCTCTTTTTCTTTCTCTCACCCTCACTCTCTTTCTCTCTCTCTCTCTCTCACTCTCTCTCTCTCTCTACCCCATCGATGCCAATGGAAGCACACAATTCGAAGAATTGGCGGAGATATGAGCCCTCAAAAAACATTTATAGTGCTTAAAAATCTCCAATTTCGTTAAAATTTTAAGTGTAATTTTTGTTGGCTTTTTAAAAATATTTCGATGCGTAGAATTCATTGATGCAAACGAAAGCAAACAAGTCGAATGATTGACAGAGATATAATCGCTTAAAATCGCCAATATAGTACCTCAAAATCACAAATTTCCTGAAAATTTTAGGTGTCGATGTTTTTGGATTTTCATACCCCTTATAGGTTCTGAAAAAAACCCACCTATTTTCGGGAATATTTAAAGTTTCGATTTGTCATGCGTTAAATATTAGCACTGCTTATCTTCTACAAGAATGGCATTGGTATTAAATAACCCTCGAATGTTGATATGTCATTAAAGAAAGAAGCCAAAGGAAACCAAAAAGTAAATTCATCTAGTATTGTCTGCATTATTCGGACTATTGTCCCCATCTTCATTGTTATTTGTACAACGTTTCGGTCGATATGCCCTCCGGCCTTCTTCAAATATTTCTTGTCGGACTCGGGAACCTTCTCGGACTCGGGAACCTTCTTTTCGAACTCAGGAACTTTCTTGTCGTAATCGGGAGCCATCACGAAACTTTGAACCTAACCCTTTATTTAGTCCACGGGGGTATCCTGTTCTCATTCCGCTTACCAAAGCTGGGGTAGGAGTTGTGTTAATTATTTTTCTATGTTACTGCCGCCGGTCAGGATTGAAGAAGAAGAAGAAGAAGAAGAAGAAGAAGAAGAAGAAGAAAGAAGAAGAAGAAGGCCGGAGAGCATATCGACCGAAACGTTATACAAATAACAATGAAGATGGGGACAATAGTCCGAATAATGCAGATCATACTAATCATCAAGCCTCATCTCAAACATTCAGAGAAATAGTAAATTCATCTAGGTTAGTTTTCCGATCGGCGGAGTCGCCGTGGTGTTTTGTTTAAGATGCAAGATTGCGACATCGTAAGAAACGGGTTCGAATCCAAATCGTGCTATTACGTTCACTTTCGGGCTAACTCAGCCATGAGTTAATTAATAGCAGTACCTTTGTTCAACAAGGATGACTTTGGCATTAAATAACCCACAAAGATTGATATGCCATTAAACAAAGAAACCCAACCCAAAATTAAAATGGTATGTGGACAGCTGAAAAAAACGTCTAATAAATGACGACTCATCCAATGCTTCTCATAGCCGGTTCTCTGGAACTGGTGTCGGTCCGTGGAGGACAAGGAACAGAAAAATCCCCATCACTATCAACACCTACACTCTGGAAGCCCCGTAAAT
>CM042162.1:72290269-72326097 GCA_023376005.1 Doryteuthis pealeii | reverse complement strand
AGAAAGTAAGCAGATTTAATGAGACTATCTTTAGTCGATAAGATGAGTTCAGAAGTATTGCAATATTTTAGTAACATAATTTCGACAGTTTCTGGGTGCTTATTGTCACTGAGGTCATGGAAGATACAGACTACACTGTTACTATGGAATGATGAACTCGCCTGATACTCTCCGTCATTTAGTTATTGTCTATTTTAGGAGAAAGTAAGCAGATTTAATGAGACTATCTTTAGTCGATAAGATGAGTCAGAAGTATTTGCAATATTTTAAGTAATATAATTTCGACAGTTACTGGGTGCTTTTGTCCGAGGTCATGAAGATGGACAGACTACACTGTACTATTGAGATGTGAAAAACTCGCCTGATACCTCCATCATTAGTTTTTATTGCCTTCAATAAGGTGAGTCAGAAGTTTTGCAATATTAGTTACGTGAAGCATACATTTCGACAATTCTGGATGCTTTTTGCCCGCCTAAAAATGAATATGTCGAACCACGAAGCTCGCCTGGATACTTCCATTTTTTTGGTTTTTGTCTATTAGAGAAAGCAGCAGACTTTAATTGAGAATTATTTAGTCGATAAGGTGAGTCAGAAGTATTGCAATATTTTAGTAACATAAAGAACAACTCGACAATTCTGGATTCTTTTGCAGCTGAGGTCATGAAGTGACGAATTCACACTGGACTGTGAGATTGGCAAGCTCGCCTGATACTCTCCATTGTTAGTTTTGTCTATTAGAGAAGCAAGCAGACTTAATGAGAATATTTTTTTTCTAGTCTATAAGGTGAGTCAGAAGTATGCAATATTTTAGTTAACATAATTTCGACAGTTCTGGGATCTTTTGTCACTGAAGTCATGAAGGATGACAGACTACACTGTATTATGAGATGATGAACTCGCCTGATACTCTTCCATCATTTAGTTTTTGCTTATTAGTAAACATAAGAAAACACGACAATTCTGTATTCTTTTGCTGCTGAAGTCCATAATTATGGTCGAATTTACACTGGACTGTGAGGTTCGGCAAGCTCGCCTGATACTCTCCATTGTTTAGTTTTTGGCCTATTTAGAGAAAGCAAGCAGAGTCATCTGAGACTATTTTTGTCGACAGCGCTGAGTCAAAAAGTTTGCAATTTTTATTTTAACATGAAGCATAATTTTTGACAGTTCTGGATGCTTTTGTTATGGACTGTGGCGAGCTCGCCTGATACTCTCCATTTATTAGTTTGTCTGTTTGTAAGAAAGCCAAGTTAACGTTAATGAGAATATTTCGGACGACATTTTATCTGGATGATTCCAAAGTTTTGCAATATTTTAGTTATGTTGCGGGCAAAGATTCGCGCAGTTTCTGGAATGCTTTTAGCTCTTTTATCATCATTTCTCCTGGGTCCACGCTGATCCGGATGATTGGACCTGTTAGGTTCAATCAATTAGGTTAAATAGATTTTTTGGAAAATGAAGTTTACGAAAATGTGTTTTTTTAAAAAAGAACAGAATTTGAAACAAATGAATTGCCCAACAAGAAAGGAAGTGATCCTTGAGCTAAGTAAACTCCCCAAAGAAAAAAAAAACCCATCCTAGCACTTACCAAGATACAATTCCACAATATTTCTAGAAACGCTACCCCACCCACCTCTACATCTTTACAGATGGCTCTAAGGGACAATGACAAAAACAGCAGCGCAGCTATTTAGATCTTAAAAAAAATTTGTAAAGAAAAGCTCTCCCAAATTGGAAGAAAAAAAAAAAAAAAACTTTTCATTTTTTTCAGCTGAAACCCATGCAATAGATCTAGCACTGACATAATCTATGAAATAACCACAAAAAAGGTTATATTATCTTTTTCAGACTCGCTCTCTATCCTACATATCATTAGGAAATTAAAAAAAAACTAGGAATACCCTCTTTCATCATTAAGCTCCTGGAATAGATTAGACTGATGTCTAATCTAAGCGGGGATTAGATATGCTGGATACCAAGCCATATTAGGAGTGAGGGGGAATTGAAGTTGCTGACTCTGCAGCTAAGTCGCTCTAGATTTGATCCCCGACAATTTCAAGATACCATATACTATTTGAAACCTAAAATTTAATAGATTCCTTCATACAAAATTAGCAACAACACCGTAATAACAATATCCACAATAAACTCGTCCTAATCAAACCCACTTTGGAAGCTGGAGACCAAACTTTTAAGAAGATCTAGAAAGGAACAAGTCAGTGAGTCCCGATTACGCCATTGGTCACACAAAACTAACGCCACCTCTATATACACAAACAAGAACAAACAACCATAGTGTGAAACATGTCAAACACTTTTTGACTGTTAAACACTTTTTTAAAACAACAGGATTTTTGCTCACATCAGAAACCGTTATTTTAAATGCAAAACAATATGAAAGATCTGTCAACATTAGAAGACATTATGCTTTTGAAGGGAATAGAATTATACCGCGAGAATTTATAGACAGGGAACCTTTAATCAATTTGTTGCCCCTGAAGTTACATTCGCCTTACTGTTGAATGTAAAGTCCAATGTAGAAAAACATTTCTCGACCACATATATATTTTTCTTAGTCGTCAGGGCGGCCTTAATGCGGTATCAGCCAAGCAAGCCGAGGGAGTCGTATCCCCTTCACTAGCGCTAAGACCAAGGAGATTATTTTAGCGTCTAGGTGGAGCGCCACACCTACCATCAGCTCCTTACTATACCGCACAGATACCTTGCTACCATACGCTGAGTGGCGAGTGTGGGTATCGAACTATGGAACCTTGATGGGTTTCTTAGCCGAAAAGTCGGGGCGCCTAAGTTCGGTTATCAGCCAATAGCGAGGGTTCTATCCCCTTTTCATTTGCGCTATACCAAGGGGAAATTGTTTTGCTGTCTGAGGTAGAGCGCCACACCTTACCATCAGCTCCTTCACTTTACCGCATAGATCCATGTGCTACTTCATATGCTGAGTTGGCGAGGACAGGTATCGAACTTAGGAACCTTTGTGATTTCTAACCGGAAGCTCTACCGCACTGATGCTAACCCAGCTCCTTATATATAATGTGTGTGTGGGTGGGTGTGGGTGGGTGTGTTCATCAAAATGAATAAAGGAAAGAGGGATATGGAGTTGAAGATAGATACAGATAGAATTATGAATTTACTTTTTGCCTGATTAGCGTATTGAAAACTAATCCTTTAATTTCAAAGGGACAGAAATATGAAACGGTTTTAGATTTAAAGACTAAAGTTTATAAACTAATAAAAGGACAAGAGGAGAGAAAATAAAAATAATTCTATTACCAGACAAATATATATATATAAAATTCGATACCTATAATTTTTTTTACTTGTCTCCGCGAGAAAGGAATACACGGAAATATAGATATGAACCTTATCAATACTATACAACATGATCCGAAATGATGCTTGTTAAGTATCTGGCCGCCATCCTTGGCCAGTTGGAAAGAACTCAAAGGAAATAAGTAAGTAAGTCCTGATTATAGAAATCCTTTAGGTCCGTCGTCCAAGAAGATCCAAATAGTTAGTGAGCTAAGATTAGAATCAGCCAGGTATAAATAACAACAGCAGCAGAGCACTGCCAGTGATTGCGACAATAGGTTGGTTCACATTGGTAGTCGGCGAGTCTATAAGCTACAAGTAGGCATTTGCCACACGCCTTATATCACCAAAATTCCGACACACCCCGTTTTTTTTTATACTAAGGTGGGATAATTCCCATTCAGGCAAATATTAAAACATTTTCATTCAGGAATATAAGGTTACTATAATTTTTTAAAATTCTCAATGAAACAATTGTAAATTGTAATAGACAAAAAATATTATTACTTCTACACTTAATTTTTACTAATCCTATTTTTTTTAAAAAGAAAAAATATTAAATTATTGTTATTATTTTTCTATTCCTAATCTAAAATTTTCCAACAATTTGCCACACATTGTTAAAACCAAGTACTACAAAAGTGTAGATATAGCTACCACAACATATTATTATTTTTCCTTAACACACGAGTCATTACATAATCCCAGACGGCGTTGATATGTCGATTAAAATCAATCAACCAAACCAACAAAAATGAAACAACAAAATGTATTCGGCCATAAAATAACCCAACAAGGGTTTGACATGCTTGTAATTGCCGTCATCTTACCATTGTTTGAACATATAATTTCGGCAGGGTTGGTTTCATATTTCCTGGGTGCCCTTTTCCCGAATCTTCTCGCTATTGTCCGAAGTCTTGCTCGGTTGTCTTAATAGCTGGACACGCCTCCTTTCACTGGTGGGATATCCTCTCCGAGTTTTGTAAGTATTCATATCTGACACGGAGTAACTCAACATTTATAGTAAGATGGTCCTCATTATCTAGGCGCTTGACTTTCTTGGGGACGCTGGGTGTTATCAATTTCGCACTAAGAGTCGATCACTTCTAATTTGCTATAATCTGAGAAGATGCAAGCCAACTGTGGTTTAAATCCAGTGCTCTATAGAAGAATACAAGTCTTTGAAATATTGTTATATACCTGTGGATTATCTGCCTGGGTTGGCTGGAAGAGTTTCTTCCCTTGTGTTTCTGTTTTTTCCTCACAGGCGACTTGCCTATTTTAATGCAGGCAAGCAGGCAGTTTTGAACTCTTCTTACTTCTCGGGACTTTACAACTATGGGTTATGGACAGTTTGTGTACACCTTACTTGTGTGGGGGTGGAAGACCCACACAGGCAATGTAGTAAGTGACTTTAGCTTATGGACTCTCTATAACTTTTGTATCTTATCCCTTTTCTATGTACCTATATATCTACTATGTATCCTTGCCTCATGTATATGTTTATTCATGTCTAAATGTTTCTCCACGTGCTGTCCTTTGTATTAAAGTCCATTGTTATATTTAACACTCTTGGTTTGTTCAACAATAATTAACATTATTTATAACTTTGAACCCAATAACTTTGAACCCAACGTACCTAACTATGAACATTTTCTTTTATTAATTTCTTTATTAATGCATTTCAGTCTCGGAAACTAATATATAGTTTGTGCCCCTGTGACTGTTGAAGTCCAATGTTAGAAAAACATTCTCGACCACAGATGTCGCATGTAAAGACTGTCCCTGAAGCATGTTTGTATGTGCCGGTGCGTTGTTGCCGCTGCTTTCTTCTTTGGACCTCCTAGCTTGATGGTGTTGCGCCAGGGTGGACTTCAGACAATAACAGTCCTCTACAGATGAGATCTGTGGCCATCGGGAGGGCGGTGCTGAGCCAAAATTTTCCCAGTTGGAAGGGGCAATGCCAAAGCACTTGAAAATCCTTCTTGCAGACATCCTTTGAAAACACAGCTGGGAGCGACCAATTCTGCTCTTACCAGACGAAAGCTCTGCATAAAGGGTAATTTCCTTCGGTTATTTCGTTCATTCATCCATTCGAATGAATGACCCAGCCATCGGAGACAACACTGTCTTGAGCTAAGAGAACAACTCAGGTGATAAGTAGCACAGGATCTGCTGCGGTGAAACTGAGAGCTGATGGTAGGTGTTGGGCTCAGCCTCAAACGCCAAAACAATATCCTGTGTCTAGTGCCTTTGTGAAAATGGATAGGAACTCCCTCGCTGTCTGGTTGATACCTACATTAAATCACCCGACGACTTTTATATATATATAATATATATTATATATATTATATATTACATACATTCACACGCAGACCACACACACACACACACATTGATTATCCGACCTGACCAATTCAAAAAAAAAAAAAAAAAAAAAAAAAAAAAACAAACATATTTCCCTCACAGACACTAACCCACACACTTGACCTCTTCTCCCATTCCCCCCTCCTCCCGTCCACCCCCTCTATAAACTACATGTATGATACCTTGATAATCATAAAGCGACTGAGATGCCGAGCTTCAAAAGCTCTAGTGAAATATATCCTACATACGTTTGTTTTGAGTTTTGTCCTTATTTCCTTAATATCTTCTACCACATTGTGTCAGATTTCATAATCCATCTACATTTTCTTTACTCATTTCCTATATATATATATATATATATATATATTATATATATATATATATGATGAAAGAGGATTGGAATGAATCTGACACAATGTGGTAGAGATATGAGGAACATAAGGACAAAACTCAAACAAACGTATGTAGGATATATTTCACTAGAGCTTTGAGCTCGGCATCATCAGTCGCTTTATTGATTATCAAGGTATCATACATGTGTTTTATTAGAGGGGTGGACGGGAGGAGGGGGGATGGAGAAGAGGTCAAGTGTGTGGGTTAGTGTCTGTGAGGAAATATTTTGATTGGTCAGGCGGGAATCAATGTGTGTGTGTGTGTGTGTCTGCGTGTGAATGTATGTATATATATATATATATATATATATATATATATAAAGTCGTCGGGTGATTTAATGTAGGTATCAGCCAGACAGCGAGGGAGTCTATCCCATTTTCACAAGCACTAGACCAAGGATATTGTTTTGGCGTTTGAGGCTGAGCGCCACACCTACCATCAGCTCCTCAGTTCACCGCACAGATCCATGTGCTACTTATACGCTGAGTTGTTCTCTACTCAGACAGTGTTGTCTCCGATGGCTGGGTCATGTCATCCGAATGGATGATGAACGAATACCGAAGGATACCCTTTATGCAGAGCTTTCGTCTGGTAAGAGACAGATTGGTCGCCCCCAGCTGTGTTTCAAGGATGTCTGCAAGAAGGATTTCAAGTGCTTTGGCATTGCCCCTTCCAACTGGGAAAATTTGGCTCAGCACCGCCCTCGATGGCCACAGACTCTCTGTAGAGGACTGTTCATGTCTGAAGTCACCCTGGCGCAACCACCATCAAGCTAGGAGGTCCAGAAGAAAGCAGCGGCAACAACGCACCGGCACATCAAACATCTTCAGGGACAGTCTTTACATGCGACATCTGTGGTCGAGAATGTTTTTCTAACATTGGACTTCACAGTCACAGGGGCACAAAAAACTATATATTAGTCTTCCGAGACTGAAATGCCATTAATAAAGAAATTAATAAAAGAAAATGTTCATAGTTAGGGTACGTTGGGTTCCAAAGTTATTGGGTTTCAAAGTTATAATAATGTTAATTATTGTTGAACAAACCAAGAGTGTTAAATATAACAATGGACTTTAATACAAGGACAGCACGTGGAGAAACATTTAAGACATGAAATACATATACATGAGGCAAGATACATAGTAGATAATATAGGTACATAGAAAAGGGATAAGATACAAAAGTTATAGAGAGTCCATAAGCTAAAGTCACTTACTACATTGCCTGTGTGGGGGTCTTCACCCCCACACAAGTAAGGTGTACACAAACTGTCCTAACCCATTAGTTGTAAAGTCCCCGAGAAGTAAGAGAGTTCAAAACTGCCGCTTGCCTGCTTAAATAGGCAAGTCGCCTGGTGAGGAAAAAACAGAAACACAAGGGAAGACAACTCTTCCAGCCAACCCAGGGCAGATAATCCCACAGGTATATAACAATATTTCAAGCACTTGTATTCTTCTATAGAGCACTGGATTTAACCAGTTGGCTTGCATCTTCTCAGATTATAGCAAATTAGAGTGATCGACTCTTAGGTGCGAATTGATAACACCCCAGCGTCCCCAAGAAGTCAACGCCTAGATAATGAGGACCATCTTACTATAAATGTTGAGTTATCCGTGTCAGATATGAATACTATACAAAACTCGGGAGAGGATAATCCCACAGTGAAAGGAGGCGTGTCAGCTATTAAGACAACGCAAGACTTGGACAATAGCGAGAAGATTCGGGAAAAGGGCACCCAGAAATATGACCACCCTGCGAGAATTCTATGATTCAAACAAATGGTAAGATGACGGCAATACAAGCATGTCAACCCTTGTTGGGTTATTTTATGCCGAATACATTTTGTTGTCTTCATTTTTGGTTGGTTGGTTGATTGATTTTAACGACATATCAACCCGTCTGGGATTATGTAATGACTCGTGGTTAGGAAATAATATATGTTGTGTAGCTATATCTACACTTTTGTAGTACTTGGTTTTAACAATGTGTTGGCATTGTTGGAATTTTAGATTAGGAATAGAAAAATAATAACAATAATTAATATTTTTTCTTTTTAAAAAAAAATAGGATTAGTAAAAATTAAGTGTAGAAGTAATAATATTTTTGGTCTATTACAATTTACAATTGTTTCATTGAGAAATTTTAAAATTTATAGTAACCTTATATTCCTGAATGAAATGTTTTAATATTTCTGAATGGAATTACCCACCTTATATAAAAAAAAACGGGGTGTGTCGGAATTTTTGTGATATAAGGCGTGTGGCAAATGCCTACTTGTACTTATAGACTCGCCGACTACCATGTGACCAACCTATTGTCCAATCACTGGCAGTGCTCTGCTGCTGTTGTTATTTATACTGGCTGATTCTAATCTTAGCTCACTACTACTTGGATCTTCTTGGACGACGGACCTAAAGGATTCTATAACTCAGGACTTACTTACTTATTTCCTTTGAGTTCTTTCCAACTGGCCAAGGATGGCGGCCAGATACTTAACAAGCATCATTCTGGATCATGTTGTATAGTATTGATAAGGTTCATATCTATATTCTCCGGTGTAATTCTTTCTCAGGAGAAGTAAAAAAAATTATAGGTATCGAATTTTATATATATATTTGTCTGGTATAGAATTATTTTTATTTCTCTCTCTGTCTTTTAATTAGTATAAACTTTAGTCTTTAAATCTAAACCGTTTCCCTTTGAAATTAAAGATTAGTTTTCAATACGCTTATCAGGCAAAAGTAATTCATAATTCTATCTGTCATCTATCTTCAACTCATATCCCTCTTTCCTTTATTCATTTTGATGAACACACCCACCCACACCCACCCACACACACATATATATATAAAGGAGCTGGGTTAGCTCAGTCGGTAGAGCGTTCGGTTAGAAATCACAAGGTTCCTAGTTCGATACCGGTCCTCGCCAACTCAGCATATGAGTAGCACATGGATCTATGCGGTAAAGTGAGGAGCTGATGGTAGGTGTGGCGCTCTACCTCAGACGCCAAAACAATTTCCTTGGTCTAGCGCAAATGAAAAGGGGATAGACTCCCTCGCTAATTGGCTGATACCGACTTTAGGCCGCCCCGACTTTTCGGCTAGAAACCACAAGGTTCCTAGTTCGATACCCACCCTCGCCAACTCAGCGTATGAGTAGCACAGGTATCTGTGCGGTATAGTAAGGAGCTGATGGTAGGTGTGGCGCTCCACCTCAGACGCTAAAATAATCTCCTTGGTCTAGCGCTAGTGAAAAGGGGATAGACTCCCTCGCTTGCTTGGCTGATACCGACATTAGGCCGCCCTGACGACTAAGAAAAAAATATATATGTGGTCGAGAATGTTTTTCTAACATTGGACTTTACATTCACAGTAGGCGCTGTAACTTCAGGGGCACAAATTGATTAGGTTCCTGTCTATATTCTCCGGTATAATTCTATTCCCTTCAAAAAGGACATAATGTCTTCTATGTTGACAGATCTTTCATATTGTTTGCATTAAAATAACGGTTTCTGATGTGAGCAAAAATCCTGTGTTTAAAAAAGTGTTTAACAGTCAAAAGTGTTTGACATGTTTCACACTATGGTTGTTGTTCTTGTTTGTGTATATAGAGGTGCGTTAGTTTTGTGTGACCAATGCGTAATCGGGACTCACTGACTTGTTCCTTTCTAGACTTCCTTAAAGTTGGTCTCCAGCCTTCCAAAGTGGGTTTGATTAGGACGAGTTTATTGTGGATATTGTTATTCCGGTGTTGTTGCTATTTTGTATGAAGGAATCTATTAATTTTAGGTTTCAAATCAGTATATGGTATCTTGAAATTGTCGGGGATCAAATCTAGAGCCGACTTAGCTGCAGAGTCAGCACTTCCATTCCCCCTCACTCCTATATGGCTTGGTATCCAGCATATCATAATCCCCTTAGATTAGACATCAAGTCTAATCTATTCAGGAGCTTAATGATGAGAGGGTATTCTAGTTTTTTTTTAATTTCCTAATGATAGTAGGATAGAGAGCGAGTCTGAAAAGATAATATATTTTTTGTGGTTATTTCATAGATTATGTCAAGTGCTAGATCTATTGCATGGGTTTCAGCTGAAAAAATGAAACTTCCATTTGGGAGAGCTTTTCTTACAATTTTTTAAGATCTAAAATAGCTGCGCTGCTGTTTTGTCATTGTCCTTAGAGCCATCTGTAAAGATGTAGAGGTGGGTGGGGTAGCGTTCTAGAATATTGTGGAATTTATCTTGGTAAGTGCTAGGATGGGTTTTTTTTTCTTTGGGGAGTTTACTTAGCTCAAGGATCACTTCCTTTCTTGTTGGGCATTCAATTTGTTTTCAAATTCTGTTCTTTTTTAAAAACACATTTTCGTAAACTCATTTTCAAAAAATCTATTTAACCTATTGATTGGAACCTAACAGGTACCATCATCCCGGATCAGCGTGGACCCAGGAGAAATGATGATAAAGAGCTAAAAGCATCCAGAACTGCCGAATCTTTGCCGCACATAACTAAAATATTGCAAAACTTTGGAATCATCCAGATAAAATGTCGTCCGAAAATATTCTCATTAACGTTACTTGCTTTCTTACAAACAGACAAACTAAATAATGGAGAGTATCAGGCGAGCTCGCCACAGTCCAATAACAAAAGCATCCAGAACTGTCGAAATTATGCTTCATGTTAATAAAATATTGCAAAACTTTTGACTCACGCTGTCGACTAAAAATAGTCTCAGTGACTCTGCTTGCTTTCTCTAAATAGGCAAAAACTAAACAATGGAGAGTATCAGGCGAGCTTGCCGACTCACAGTCCAGTGTAATTCGACATAATTATGACTTCAGCAGCAAAAGAATACAGAATTGTCGTGTTTTCTTTATGTTACTAATAAGCAAAAACTAAATGATGGAGAGTATCAGGCGAGTTCATCATCTCATAATACAGTGTAGTCTGTCATCTTCATGACTTCAGTGACAAAAGATCCCAGAACTGTCGAAATTATGTTACTAAAATATTGCAATACTTCTGACTCACCTTATCGACTAAAAATATTCTCATTAAGTCTGCTTGCTTTCTCTAAAATAGACAAAAACTAAACAATGGAGAGTATCAGGCGAGCTTGCCATCTCACAGTCCAGTGTGATTCGTCATCTTCATGACCTCAGCTGCAAAAGAATCCAGAATTGTCGAGTTTGTTCTTTATGTTACTAAAATATTGCAATACTTCTGACTCACCTTATCGACTAAAAATATTCTCATTAAGTCTGCTTGCTTTCTCTAAATAGACAAAAACCAAAAAATGGAGAGTATCAGGCGAGCTCGTGGGTTCGACATATTCATTTTAGCGGCAAAAGCATCCAGAATTGTCGAATGTATGCTTCACGTAACTAAAATATTGCAAAACTTCTGACTCACCTTATTGAGCAAAAACTAAATGATGGAGAGTATCAGGCGAGTTCATCATCTCATAGTACAGTGTAGTCTGTCATCTTCATGACCTCAGTGACAAAAGCACCCAGAACTGTCGAAATTATATTACTAAATATTGCAATACTTCTGACTCATCTTATCGACTAAAGATAGTCTCATTAAATTCTGCTTACTTTCTCTAAATAGACAATAAACTAAATGACGGGAGAGTATCAGGCGAGTTCATCATCTCATAGTACAGTGTAGTCTGTCATCTTCATGACCTCAGTGACAAAAGCACCCAGAACTGTCGAAATTATGTTACTAAAATATTGCAATACTTCTGACTCATCTTATCGACTAAAGATAGTCTCATTAAATCTGCTTACTTTCTCTAAATAGACAATAACTAAATGACGGAGAGTATCAGGCGAGTTCATCATCTCATAGTACAGTGTAGTCTGTCATCTTCATGACCTCAGTGACAAAAGCACCCAGAACTGTCGAAATTATGTTACTAAAAATTGCAATACTTCTGACTCATCTTATCGACTAAAGATAGTCTCATTAAATCTGCTTACTTTCTCTAAATAGACAATAACTAAATGACGGAGAGTATCAGGCGAGTTCATCATCTCATAGTACAGTGTAGTCTGTCATCTTCATGACCTCAGTGACAAAAAGCACCCAGAACTGTCGAAATTATGTTACTAAATATTGCAATACTTCTGACTCATCTTATCGACTAAAGATAGTCTCATTAAATCTGCTTACTTTCTCTAAATAGACAATAACTAAATGACGGAGAGTATCAGGCGAGTTCATCATCTCATAGTACAGTGTAGTCTGTCATCTTTCATGACCTCAGTGACAAAAGCACCCCAGAACTGTCGAAATTATATTACTAAAATATTGCAATACTTCTGACTCATCTTATCGACTAAAGATAGTCTCATTAAATCTGCTTACTTTCTCTAAATAGACAATAACTAAATGACGGAGAGTATCAGGCGAGTTCATCATCTCATAGTACAGTGTAGTCTGTCATCTTCATGACCTCAGTGACAAAAGCACCCAGAACTGTCGAAATTATATTACTAAAATATTGCAATACTTCTGACTCATCTTATCGACTAAAGATAGTCTCATTAAATCTGCTTACTTTCTCTAAATAGACAATAACTAAATGACGGAGAGTATCAGGCGAGTTCATCATCTCATAGTACAGTGTAGTCTGTCATCTTCATGACCTCAGTGACAAAAGCACCCAGAACTGTCGAAATTATGTTACTAAAATATTGCAATACTTCTGACTCATCTTATCGACTAAAGATAGTCTCATTAAATCTGCTTACTTTCTCTAAATAGACAATAACTAAATGACGGAGAGTATCAGGCGAGTTCATCATCTCATAGTACAGTGTAGTCTGTCATCTTCATGACCTCAGTGACAAAAGCACCCAGAACTGTCGAAATTATATTACTAAAATATTGCAATACTTCTGACTCATCTTATCGACTAAAGATAGTCTCATTAAATCTGCTTACTTTCTCTAAATAGACAATAACTAAATGACGGAGAGTATCAGGCGAGTTCATCATCTCATAGTACAGTGTAGTCTGTCATCTTCATGACCTCAGTGACAAAAGCACCCAGAACTGTCGAAATTATGTTACTAAAATATTGCAAAACTTCTGACTCACCTTATTGAGCAAAAACTAAATGATGGAGAGTATCAGGCGAGTTCATCATCTCATAGTACAGTGTAGTCTGTCATCTTCATGACCTCAGTGACAAAAGCACCCAGAACTGTCGAAATTATGTTACTAAAATATTGCAATACTTCTGACTCATCTTATCGACTAAAGATAGTCTCATTAAATCTGCTTACTTTCTCTAAATAGACAATAACTAAATGACGGAGAGTATCAGGCGAGTTCATCATCTCATAGTACAGTGTAGTCTGTCATCTTCATGACCTCAGTGACAAAAGCACCCAGAACTGTCGAAATTATGTTACTAAAATATTGCAATACTTCTGACTCATCTTATCGACTAAAGATAGTCTCATTAAATCTGCTTACTTTCTCTAAATAGACAATAACTAAATGACGGAGAGTATCAGGCGAGTTCATCATCTCATAGTACAGTGTAGTCTGTCATCTTCATGACCTCAGTGACAAAAGCACCCAGAACTGTCGAAATTATGTTACTAAAATATTGCAATACTTCTGACTCATCTTATCGACTAAAGATAGTCTCATTAAATCTGCTTTACTTTCTCTAAATAGACAATAACTAAATGACGGAGAGTATCAGGCGAGTTCATCATCTCATAGTACAGTGTAGTCTGTCATCTTCCTGACCTCAGTGACAAAAGCACCCAGAACTGTCGAAATTATATTACTAAAATATTGCAATACTTCTGACTCATCTTATCGACTAAAGATAGTCTCATTAAATCTGCTTACTTTCTCTAAATAGACAATAACTAAATGACGGAGAGTATCAGGCGAGTTCATCATCTCATAGTACAGTGTAGTCTGTCATCTTCATGACCTCAGTGACAAAGCACCCAGAACTGTCGAAATTATATTACTAAAATATTTGCAATACTTCTGACTCATCTTATCGACTAAAGATAGTCTCATTAAATCTGCTTACTTTCTCTAAATAGACAATAACTAAATGACGGAGAGTATCAGGCGAGTTCATCATCTCATAGTACAGTGTAGTCTGTCATCTTCCTGACCTCAGTGACAAAAGCACCCAGAACTGTCGAAATTATATTACTAAAATATTGCAATACTTCTGACTCATCTTATCGACTAAAGATAGTCTCATTAAATCTGCTTACTTTCTCTAAATAGACAATAACTAAATGACGGAGAGTATCAGGCGAGTTCATCATCTCATAGTACAGTGTAGTCTGTCATCTTCATGACCTCAGTGACAAAAGCACCCAGAACTGTCGAAATTATATTACTAAAATATTGCAATACTTCTGACTCATCTTATCGACTAAAGATAGTCTCATTAAATCTGCTTACTTTCTCTAAATAGACAATAACTAAATGACGGAGAGTATCAGGCGAGTTCATCATCTCATAGTACAGTGTAGTCTGTCATCTTCATGACCTCAGTGACAAAAGCACCCAGAACTGTCGAAATTATATTACTAAAATATTGCAATACTTCTGACTCATCTTATCGACTAAAGATAGTCTCATTAAATCTGCTTACTTTCTCTAAATAGACAATAACTAAATGACGGAGAGTATCAGGCGAGTTCATCATCTCATAGTACAGTGTAGTCTGTCATCTTCATGACCTCAGTGACAAAAAGCACCAGAACTGTCGAAATTATATTACTAAAATATTGCAATACTTCTGACTCATCTTATCGACTAAAGATAGTCTCATTAAATCTGCTTACTTTCTCTAAATAGACAATAACTAAATGACGGAGAGTATCAGGCGAGTTCATCATCTCATAGTACAGTGTAGTAGTCTGTCATCTTCATGACCTCAGTGACAAAAGCACCCAGAACTGTCGAAATTATGTTACTAAAATATTGCAATACTTCTGACTCATCTTATCGACTAAAGATAGTCTCATTAAATCTGCTTACTTTCTCTAAATAGACAATAACTAAATGACGGAGAGTATCAGGCGAGTTCATCATCTCATAGTACAGTGTAGTCTGTCATCTTCATGACCTCAGTGACAAAAGCACCCAGAACTGTCGAAATTATGTTACTAAAATATTGCAATACTTCTGACTCATCTTATCGACTAAAGATAGTCTCATTAAATCTGCTTACTTTCTCTAAATAGACAATAACTAAATGACGGAGAGTATCAGGCGAGTTCATCATCTCATAGTACAGTGTAGTCTGTCATCTTCATGACCTCAGTGACAAAAGCACCCAGAACTGTCGAAATTATGTTACTAAAATATTGCAATACTTCTGACTCATCTTATCGACTAAAGATAGTCTCATTAAATCTGCTTACTTTCTCTAAATAGACAATAACTAAATGACGGAGAGTATCAGGCGAGTTCATCATCTCATAGTACAGTGTAGTCTGTCATCTTCATGACCTCAGTGACAAAGCACCCAGAACTGTCGAAATTATATTACTAAAATATTGCAATACTTTGACTCATCTTATCGACTAAAGATAGTCTCATTAAATCTGCTTACTTTCTCTAAATAGACAATAACTAAATGACGGAGAGTATCAGGCGAGTTCATCATCTCATAGTACAGTGTAGTCTGTCATCTTCATGACCTCAGTGACAAAAGCACCAGAACTGTCGAAATTATGTTACTAAAATATTGCAATACTTCTGACTCATCTTATCGACTAAAGATAGTCTCATTAAATCTGCTTACTTTCTCTAAATAGACAATAACTAAATGACGGAGAGTATCAGGCGAGTTCATCATCTCATAGTACAGTGTAGTCTGTCATCTTCATGACCTCAGTGACAAAGCACCCAGAACTGTCGAAATTATGTTACTAAAATATTGCAATACTTCTGACTCATCTTATCGACTAAAGATAGTCTCATTAAATCTGCTTACTTTCTCTAAATAGACAATAACTAAATGACGGAGAGTATCAGGCGAGTTCATCATCTCATAGTACAGTGTAGTCTGTCATCTTCATGACCTCAGTGACAAAAGCACCCAGAACTGTCGAAATTATGTTACTAAAATATTGCAATACTTCTGACTCATCTTATCGACTAAGATAGTCTCATTAAATCTGCTTACTTTCTCTAAATAGACAATAACTAAATGACGGAGAGTATCAGGCGAGTTCATCATCTCATAGTACAGTGTAGTCTGTCATCTTCATGACCTCAGTGACAAAAGCACCCAGAACTGTCGAAATTATGTTACTAAAATATTGCAATACTTCTGACTCATCTTATCGACTAAAGATAGTCTCATTAAATCTGCTTACTTTCTCTAAATAGACAATAACTAAATGACGGAGAGTATCAGGCGAGTTCATCATCTCATAGTACAGTGTAGTCTGTCATCTTCATGACCTCAGTGACAAAAGCACCCAGAACTGTCGAAATTATATTACTAAAATATTGCAATACTTCTGACTCATCTTATCGACTAAAAGATAGTCTCATTAAATCTGCTTACTTTCTCTAAATAGACAATAACTAAATGACGGAGAGTATCAGGCGAGTTCATCATCTCATAGTACAGTGTAGTCTGTCATCTTCATGACCTCAGTGACAAAAGCACCCAGAACTGTCGAAATTATGTTACTAAAATATTGCAATACTTCTGACTCATCTTATCGACTAAAGATAGTCTCATTAAATCTGCTTACTTTCTCTAAATAGACAATAACTAAATGACGGAGAGTATCAGGCGAGTTCATCATCTCATAGTACAGTGTAGTCTGTCATCTTCATGACCTCAGTGACAAAAGCACCCAGAACTGTCGAAATTATGTTACTAAAAATATGCAATACTTCTGACTCATCTTATCGACTAAAGATAGTCTCATTAAATCTGCTTACTTTCTCTAAAATAGACAATAACTAAATGACGGAGAGTATCAGGCGAGTTCATCATCTCATAGTACAGTGTAGTCTGTCATCTTCATGACCTCAGTGACAAAAGCACCCAGAACTGTCGAAATTATGTTACTAAAATATTGCAATACTTCTGACTCATCTTATCGACTAAAGATAGTCTCATTAAATCTGCTTACTTTCTCTAAATAGACAATAACTAAATGACGGAGAGTATCAGGCGAGTTCATCATCTCATAGTACAGTGTAGTCTGTCATCTTCATGACCTCAGTGACAAAAGCACCCAGAACTGTCGAAATTATATTACTAAAATATTGCAATACTTCTGACTCATCTTATCGACTAAAGATAGTCTCATTAAATCTGCTTACTTTCTCTAAATAGACAATAACTAAATGACGGAGAGTATCAGGCGAGTTCATCATCTCATAGTACAGTGTAGTCTGTCATCTTCATGACCTCAGTGACAAAAGCACCCAGAACTGTCGAAATTATGTTACTAAAATATTGCAATACTTCTGACTCATCTTATCGACTAAAGATAGTCTCATTAAATCTGCTTACTTTCTCTAAATAGACAATAACTAAATGACGGAGAGTATCAGGCGAGTTCATCATCTCATAGTACAGTGTAGTCTGTCATCTTCATGACCTCAGTGACAAAAGCACCCAGAACTGTCGAAATTATGTTACTAAAATATTGCAAAACTTCTGACTCACCTTATTGAGCAAAAACTAAATGATGGAGAGTATCAGGCGAGTCATCATCTCATAGTACAGTGTAGTCTGTCATCTTCATGACCTCAGTGACAAAAGCACCCAGAACTGTCGAAATATGTACTAAAATATTTGCAATACTTCTGACTCATCTTATCGACTAAAGATAGTCTCATTAAATCTGCTTACTTTCTCTAAATAGACAATAACTAAATGACGGAGAGTATCAGGCGAGTTCATCATCTCATAGTACAGTGTAGTCTGTCATCTTCATGACCTCAGTGACAAAAGCACCCAGAACTGTCGAAATTATGTTACTAAAATATTGCAATACTTCTGACTCATCTTATCGACTAAAGATAGTCTCATTAAATCTGCTTACTTTCTCTAAATAGACAATAACTAAATGACGGAGAGTATCAGGCGAGTTCATCATCTCATAGTACAGTGTAGTCTGTCATCTTCATGACCTCAGTGACAAAAGCACCCAGAACTGTCGAAATTATGTTACTAAAATATTGCAAAACTTCTGACTCACCTTATTGAGCAAAAACTAAATGATGGAGAGTATCAGGCGAGTTCATCATCTCATAGTACAGTGTAGTCTGTCATCTTCATGACCTCAGTGACAAAAGCACCCAGAACTGTCGAAATTATGTTACTAAAATATTGCAATACTTCTGACTCACCTTATCGACTAAAGATAGTCTCATTAATTCTGCTTGCTTTCTCTAAATAGGCAAAAACTAAATATCGGCTTCTGCTGATCGGATTGAAAGATGGGCGAAATTCAATAACTGGATCTCATTATTCGAGAACAATATTCCCCTTATTACTTCGATGATTCAATCTCTCTCTTGATTCACTCTTAACAATTGACCAATAAACAATGACCTAATCAGGCGTAGGAAATATCTCCAATATACAACATCCCACTTGAATGAACGTGATCTCTATTAAGAAAGACGGGTTTATTTCGGGACGTCCAATACGAAAGACAACACTTGTGAAATGAAAGCGGCGAGTCTACGGGTTTGACGACCTCTTGTAATTGTTGGTTTTTAACATGTTGTACTCTTATAATTATTTTTCCTATTGTTCTTCGAAGTCTAATGAGTGTCTGTCCGTAAATAACATTTATTCTTAATTACTTGTGATTTAATCGGCTAAAAACCACCGACATCTTTTAGATGTACGTGCGCACAAAAGACACACGTTGCTGTCGACACACATATTTGAGTTGAATAGAAAAATTAATTCCGAGGTTCAAACTCAAGATCACCGCATTGATTGCGTCAGAAATCATGAGACAAGGTTTTTTTTTTAATCAGTGAGTCGCTTGAACCAATATATTTACATTTTTGTTAATGTGCATAATTGATTGTTAGATTCCTAGTTCGATACCGGTCCTCGCCAACTCAGCGTATAATTAGCACAGGGATATGTGCGGTTAGACCTGTTCAAAAATCAACTTTTTCCTTTTTTTCATACCCTCCTGCACGGTTTCCCATGCTTTTTGACCTGGAAAATCCGAAAATCACAACCATTTCGAGGTCAAATGTCAGGAACCTTTGCCTCATTGGACCTCAAGATATTAAACCCGCGATAGTAGAAAAGTGCCACATTTTGCCTTCTGCCAGACAGTTTTTCACCTGTAACTTTGGTTACAATTTGGATAGAACAAAAAACTGGGTATCAAATTGAAGCATTTGTAATACTCTTTCTGTAAAAATAATCCAAGTAAACATCCAAGAATAAAAAGACACATCATATTCTGAAAAATATCAAAATTTCATAAATATTACAATCTTGACATCAGAAAATGTGTAACAAAGACCCTGAAAACTTATTTTCAAGAGGCAGAAAAGTCTATTGTCCATGTCAGAAGGACACTTCAGAGTCATATGTTCAGAGTTTGCTTCTTGAAGCTATCAAATCGCTCATGGTTGTATTCCACAGCTTGAAGAAGATACTCTATTTGCTGAGAATCTGTGGTAATGATGTTTGCAAAATCACTCATCATCTTGACTCCCCGCTCAGCGATGTCATTTACTACTTTTACATTGCTGACATATTCCAGGGCCTTGCTGTAGTTATCACTCCTTGGACATGTTACTACAGGTTACAGAAGCTCGTCAGACTCAATGCCAAGGGTGTCAAGCAGAAGATGACACTCTGGACCAACCAGATGAGCCAGAGTCGTCTTGGCTGTAACCTGAGGGAACACAGGTTTCCTTGTCTGAAGCTATTTGGCTTCTCAGTAGCAAGCAGCTTGGCAGAAATGTCTTGCTTCTCTTTGTCATTGAGTCTGCTACCGAAGAGAGCGAACGGTACAACTTTCCGTGTCAGGTACCCGTGGTTTTCAAGTTTTTTGTAGCACTGCCTGAGCAATGTCTGGATCTGTTCTCTTGAACTTCATCATGTCCTTAATGAACTGCAGACCCCTTGCAGGAGCATCTGCAGCAAGTATAGATGTCATCAACATGGGTGTATAGAACAGTCCTAGGAAGAGGTTGAGGCGTTCCAGCTTCATAACAGTTTCCTCGTACTCCAGCTGCTCAGCAAACATGAACATCTTCATAGAATACAAATTTCTGGCAACGTATCCCATTTAAATACAGGGTACCGCTCATCTGATTGGCTGTTACTAACAACCAATCAGATGCATGGTGCCTTGTATTTAAATGGGATAGAGTTCTACAACCGTCCAAAAAATGTCA
Source organism: Doryteuthis pealeii (assembly GCA_023376005.1). Taxonomy (NCBI): domain Eukaryota; kingdom Metazoa; phylum Mollusca; class Cephalopoda; order Myopsida; family Loliginidae; genus Doryteuthis; species Doryteuthis pealeii. Next base: position 72,305,591 of record CM042162.1, on the reverse strand, counting down.
AACGTCTTTTAGCGTCTATTGTTGGTGGTTGTACGAGAGTTTGATCACCTCTGATAGGGTCAGCAAGGCGAGGGAAGTCTGATGTTGGAAGACCCGAAACTTCCCAATGAACCTTGCGGATTACATCACTGACGACAACCACCAGCGCTCCAAATGTAGGTGCGTATATTTAAAGTAATACTATCATGTTATATTTAAACGTATTAAAAGCAATCCCAGATATATAATTCTATAAAGAAACCAATTAAAATAACATTAGAATAAGTGTAAAAATGTTATATTCATTCTTATTTAGATTCGTTAGTTTTTCTAATTTAATATGATATTTTATTATATCAAAACTTAAATACTTGCGTCTCGGGGGTGCATACTTTTGCTTGTCTAGCTACTGTCTTATCATTTTGGTTGCAGATACGATCAGTTACAATCGTGTCACTATCCTTTTACCTGCCTCATATATATATATATCTTATTATAATGGAGATTGTGGGTTTTTATGTCTGTAACCGAAACTATATTACTATACAAGTCACAACTCCCTTTGTTATTTACACCACATTCTCCATGATTTTATTTTTATTTAAACCTCAATTATGAATAAAATTGTTTTACATCATTAAGACTGTTGACCATATCTACATCCTAATAACATGCAATTGTATTTATATATACAACAAAATAGCGGATTACAGTGTGAATGGGAAGGCTAATTTGCATATTGATATTAAAAAATTGATTTTAATAAATATGTGCTTAGTATTATTGATTTCTAATTGTTTGGTTTTATCTTAATGAATATTAGAAAAAATCTTGGAGATAAATCTGAAAAGAAATCCATTAACAAGAAAAAATAACTGTAATTTTATTCTGTACTTCCTATTTTAACTAAATAGTTAAATTAGGAAAATTTACCAATGAAAGACGGGAGTAATGGAAAGTGATGGAAGAGTTAGTTTCAAAGTTGTTCTATTTTTCAATCATACCCCCTCTGTTCCAAATCTTTTTATCTGCATTCTTATTCAGTTTCATTAGCCTTTCTAATTTAACATGATATTTTATTATATTAAAACTTAAATACTTGCACCCGGAGGGTGCATATATTTGCTAGTATATATATATATATATATATATATATATATATATATATAGATAGATAGATAGATAAAAGGCGTGTAAAAAAGTATCGAGATTTTTGTACTTTTTGACACACCTTATATTCTGAAAAAACGTTTCCTTCATCCTTCATTTCTATCTTGTTAAATACAGCTTTAAATACAGCTTTATACTTGTTACCTTTTGACACACCTTGTAGTCTGAAAAAAAAATCAAGGAAGAGAACGTTATTTTTTCAGAATACAAGGTGTGTCAAAAAGTTAAAAAAAAATCTCGATACGTTTTTGACGCACCTTGTATATGTCTATGACCTTGCTGATGAAACCTTATAGGTCGAAATGTACATTCAGGGATTGACATTTTCTCGATTTGTTTAGTCTTACATTTGAACATATATGCCCGCCTAAATTCATTAATTATTAACTAATTAATTTTCAAAATTAGGTATGACTTCAATTAAGCACATATCCTCCAAAAATTGTCGGCTTAAAGCCATATAAAAAATAAACACATTTGTTTGTTTACTTAACCTCATATATATATATATATATATATATATATATATATATATGAGGAAAAGTGTATATTAGTATATAGGTGATAAAGGGGTACTCCACATTCCCCGTTGTGCGTTTGTAGTTGAAACTGGTGAAATTGTAATTGCTACTCAGAGAGTTCTTCGTGCACATTTCATGTTTCATAGGAATGATGCTGTTCAGGATATGGAAATCAAAACTACTATTGGTTGAAAATATAAACGTACAATGTACATACTTCCCTAAATCCAATCATTCTTTCCCATCGAAATAAAGTGAAATTCTATTAACTTGTTCCAAAAGTTTCCTAGTAAAGATTCAATAAGGATTAGCAAAATCGGACCATTAGGAACCCCCTTTGCGATCTCGTTTCATAAGGACATTTTTTCATTTACAAAAAATGTGTTTATAAAAAATTGAATCTCCATTAAGAATGACTTTATTTCAAAACTTTATCGGCATTAAATGTTCGACTGAGGTTGATATGCCGTAAAACAAACCAAGCCAACCCCAAACACACACAGAAACATAGACACACATACACAAACACACACACATATATATATATATATATATATATATATATATATATATGTGTGTGTGTGTGTGTGTGCGAATAACCAGAAGATTCGCGCTATTGCGAGAAACTTCAGTCGGTATAAACCATTCGATTTTAATCGTCTCTCTCTCTCTCTCTCTCTCTCTCTCTATATATATATATATATAATATATATATATATATATATATAATAATATCATTGTCTCATAATGTTTGTCTCATAAAGGCTTTTTCCTGTTTAGTTTAATGACACGAAATTCATACTAAAATATTCCTTGCTTTTAGGATTGAGTTATGTTTGAAAAAAAATTCTAATTAGTCGTAATTTGCAATTAAGGCAAAAACTGACACGTCTCTTACCCCACATTCTGCCTGTCACTTTCCCCCTCTCTATGTATATTTTAATCAATTCCTCGTTTTATACGTTAAACCAAACCAAACAAAACTTAACAATTACGATCGAACAGAGATTTGAAACACGAAAATCTCTGCCCCACCAAGACACGACCTAAATCCTCAATCCTACTATTGCAAGTGTCCTTTCTAACCACTAACATATGCCGACCCAGATATCGAACCTTTTTTCTCAATAATCCTCATCTTATGTATATTATACCAATTCCATTCTGAATCTTTGCACAAATATTTTGGCTTCGCAAAGGTCACCAAGATATTCGACGCTTGTCACTGTCTGAACACGGATATAGAATCCTGCGGAATTAATATAACGTGGATATCATTGCACTCTTTTGCGTGATTTGTCCAATAGCCTCAAGCATCTCCGCCCACGGACTTTTATACACCACCCTTGCCAACCCCCAAATAGAAACAATTCTATAGTTCACTTATCTGACCTTCATAGACTCGTGTTCGTGCGAGAAGGATTTCTGAGCCAGACTGGAAATTTATTATGTAAACATCAAAGGCTACCACAGACAATATCCACTGAATGAAGCCCGTAGGGCGTTGTAGCCGAAATGATATGAGAAAATCAACAATAACTAATATGGCTTACCATATTCGGAAATAGACGAGTTATCTTCTCTTGGATAATGTCCAAATAAGGAATGATCCAACATAAGAAAATAGAAATGAAATATATTAGTTTGTGGGTTATTTAATGCCAAAACGTGGTTTTGTTATTATGTCATTTGTAAGGGAACTGTTATGAGTATTATAATTATATATATATATATATATTATATTATAATATTATTATTATTATTATATTATTATATTTATTATATATATATATATATATATATATATTATATATATATATATATATATATATATATGAGAAGTAAACAAACAAACAATGTGTTTTGATATGGCTTTTTTAGCCGACAATTTTTGGGAATATGTGCTTAATTGAAGTCGTACCTAATTTTTGAAAATCAATAATTAATGAATTAGGCGGGCATACCTATTCAAATGTAAGGCTAAAAAAATCGAGAAAAAACAATCTCTGTATGTACATTTCGGCCTATTAGGCCTCATCAGCAGAGCTATAGACAGGAAGACTGCTAATAGGTTATCTAAGGATTATCTAAAGCTAAATAGTAAAGAGTGCTCGATACCTAAGTAGAGCAAATAATAAAGTTAAACCTAATGAGTAAGATATAATTACTAACAGCTTCGTTTAGTGGCTCTTCAAGGCAAAGATCTGACTTCAGGGCAAATATCTTTGCCCTGAAGAGCTATTAAACGAAACTGCTAGTGAGTACATCTAACTCATTATGTTTAACTCATTAGGTTTAACAATGCTGTTAAAATGAAAACATTTTATATCATTTTCATAGCTAATATTGAACAATATTTCGATTTATAAAAATCATCATCAGAGCTTGTTTTTAATCCGGACTCATCGAAAGAGAAGCAGAAAATAATTTAAATTCAAACCGGAAGCATTGTTTTTCACAAAAAGCGTGTAAGCTATGCGATCGCCTCCTCACCTGAACATCCGCTGCGCGTTTCTCCACCAACGTCATGATTGTATATCTTTAGTGTAACAGTTTTTGAAAGAAAAAGACATGTTTCAAATTCAAAAATAGAAAAAAATTCTCCTTTTTAAAAAAGGTGAGTTTTTACCCATTCATGGTCAGTCAGTAACGGATTTCTTTTTGAAAAGAAATGTTTATTTAATTATTTTTATACCGTCGGATTCATTTCCTTACTCTTAACTCATATATATATTATGATGTATTAATATTTTGAAGGCCAGTACAATGCGTATGAAAAATAAAAACAGTTATTCGCCCATTTCATTCATAAAGTAGGAGAAGAAGAAAGAGAAAAAAAAAAGGAGAGGAAAAGAAAATAAGAAGAGAAATTGTAACCACACAAATAAAAACATAAGCACGTCCATTTCTGAAAATAAACTCTGATGATGAAGCTCATGCTTCGAAATCGATAAGACAAAAATAATATCTTTTTGTTTTTATTTTTCATACGCATTGTACTGGCCTTCAAAATATTAATATATCATAACATACTTAACAATGCTTCAAGCAAATTACCAATGCTTTTTATATATATATATATATATATATATATATATAATATATATATATATATATATATATAAAGATAAATCTAATGAGTCAGACGAACCTAGTAAAAGTTTCGCTTAATGCTGTTCAGGGCTAAGATCTGACTCAGAGTCAGATCTTAGCCCTGAAGAGCATTAAGCGAAACTTTTAGTAGGTTCGTCTGACTGATTAGATTTATCTTTATTATTTGCTCTACTTAGGTATTGAGCACTTTTTACTTATTAGCTTTAGTCTCCTGGCAGGTTTGTATGAATATATATATCTTATATATATATGCATATAAATTGTTTTTTCTTTTGGCCAAAATATTGTACCAATAGATTATTTTTTATTAGTACGATTATCTTGGTCTTTTCTTTTTTTAAAAAAATCTTTTCTTTCCGGTTGATGTTTGGTAGTATATTTTTACAATCAAACTATTTGCTGGGTTTTTTCTCACCGCGAGGATTTACCAAGTTTGGTATATTAAATTATATATATATATATATATATATATATATATATATATATATATATATATATATATATATATATATATATATATATATATATATGAACGCAGAATAGTCAGAAGAATGGACGTGTTTTTTTCACCACTCCAAGGAGTAGCGATTTATTTATTGTTTTTAAAGCATATAAGGGAAGTGACAGTTATTATTTATTTACTTATTTATTAATTTTTTCATTTATTTATTTACTAGTTGAAACACATCAATTCATACGCGATTATATGCATTTAATTATGTGGAAATGTATGTTTACTGTTCATCATTATTCGATAATGTCACATTTCATAACATAACTTTAATAGTAATACCTTTTTTAAAGAGTTTTACTTTGTTTTATTAAATTGTATTTATTTATTATTTATATAAGTTTCTGTAATTTTATATATATTGTGAAATATCTGGAATTCTTTTTTCTTTTAAATTAGACAACGATAACAGAATACGTAGTTATAGTACATCTTAATTATTTACTATGTTACTAAGCTTAATAAGAAAAGTATGTATTTATCTTGATATTTATTTTACTTTTATTTTCTCATTAATGTTTTTAATTCATTGTTTGTTTTACACATTTATGAAGTATTTATTAGATTCTTTTTTTTCGAAGTTGCGTAAACATGAATAATTACTTAGCTAGATATTTCTTTATTTTACGTTTGAATTCAATTCTATTTGTTGCGTCTTTTTTTAACGTTGTTCTTTAACGTCATATACATCTTATTATAATGGAGATTGTGTGTTTTTCTATCTGTAACCGAAACTATATTACTACTCAAGTCACAATTTCCTTAGTTATTGATATCACATTCTCAATGATTTTATTTTTATTTTAACCTCAATTATTAATAAAATCGTTTTACATTATTAATACTGTTAACCATATCTACATACTAACAACATGCAATTATATTTATATATACAACAAAATAGCGGTTTACAGTGTGAACTGGAAGGCTAATTTGCATATTGATATTAAAAATTTGATTTTAATAAATATGTACTTAGTATTATTGATTTCTAATTGTTTGGTTTTATTTTAATGAATATAAGCAAAAATCTCTTCAATAAATCTTAAATGAAATCCATTAACAAGAAAAAATAACTGTCATTTTATTCTTTCCTTCCTCTTTTAACTAAATACTTAGATTAGAAAAAAAAATAACAATGAAAGACGAGAGTGATGGAAGAGTAAGTTTCAGTTGTTCTATTTTTCGATTATACTCCCTCTGTTTCAAATCTTTTTATCTGCATTCTTATTCAGTTTCATTAGTCTTTCTAATTTAATACAATGTTTTATTACATTAAAACTTAAATACTTAAATAGGGTGCATATATTGCTAGTATATATATATATATATATATATATATATATATATATATATATATATGCAGATTGAAATTTGCCATGCAATGTGAGTGACCGCATCTGCAAGTCCAGAATTGAATAAGCAGCCAGAGGTCCACAACTGTTGATGATATGGAGTGACGTCATCGTTGTCTGCGACGGATTTCTAAAAGGTTTTGTTCTTTGATTTTGTTCTTGTTTTACGACATATCAACCTCAATGGGTCATTTAATGCCGACTACGTTTTTGAAATGAATTGGTGATAATGTTTAATTTCTAAAGATTTTTTTTTTTTGACATATTTTTTGTGAATGGAACTTTTAGATGATTCTTTTTAACATATATTTTTGTGTTTTCATTTTTGGGGGGAAGATTTTTAGATTTTGTTGTAGATGTGTGCTTCTTTTATGTATCCGAGTAGTTTTTCTTGGTTTATTTGGTAGAATATCTGTTTTAGATTTGTTGTTTGGTAGTATTTTTTTCGTATTTGTTTTAGGTTGCTACATTCTGTTAATATGTGTTTGATTGTGTAGGGTTTTTGGCATGGTATGCAATATGGGGCTGCTTCTTTTTTGAGGAGGTATGAATGGGTAATGTATGAGTGTCCTATTCTTAGTCTAGATAATATTACTTCTTCTTTTCTGGATATTTTGGTTTGATTTATTTGAAGTTTTCCTATTTGTGGCATTATTTCATGTAGTTTGTTGTTTTGGAAGTTATTCCAATAAGTTTGCCATTTTTTGTGTATATGTTTATGGTTCTTTTTAAGTCTGTAAAAGGTATTTTAAAGTATGTATCAAGTGGATTGTTTTTAGCTGTTTTTGCTGCTGAGTCTGCTATTTCGTTTCCTTGGATTCCGATGTGACTTGGTATCCAGCAAAGTATAATTTCTTTTTGGTTGATATTATTGAATTTGGTGAGTAGTTTAGCTATTAATGGGTTATTTATTTTATCTTATTTGTTTTTTTTGTTCATGAAAAATCCTATCTGGGGTTACTCGATATTGATTTTGAAAACAAGCATTAACCCCAAGATATGCAGTCTTTTTTTTTAACTAGTAGGACCTGTAGCACATTATGATAATTTGATTTTTACAACAATAAGTTTACTTAAGAGTTATTGTGAACAATTCAATATGTAAACATAATCTGGACATAACTCTCTCTCACTCTTTTCTTTCTTTCTTTTCTTCTTTTCATCTTTTCATTATTTTCGACTGAAACAGATTAAGAAAGAAAGAAAGAAAGAGAGTAGGGGAAATATATAGAGAGGGGTGAGCGCGCAGAAGCGTTATCGCTCTCTATATCGTTCTGCTACTCTCTTTCTTTCTTTCTTTCTTGTTATATTTTTCTGAGTAGCATGTCCGTTTCTTCCTGTTCTTTCTTTATAATAAGAACGGAATGATTCATTATTTCGCTAAGGTAACGGCGCTCATAAGTTATAAGAATTCGGCGGATAAGCAACACCAGATAATCAGGATATACATTTTTGCTTTTCATCTTGGACGATTTGGATGATTTGACTTTTAACTACTATAGCAGATTGGGAGTCAGAAAATATGTATTTTTAGTTCTTGCTTTTGGTAATTAAGTCAAGTGCCAGGTCTATTGCATAAATCTCTGAAGTGTGACAGAAAAGAATGGGAATGTGCATTAGACTTCAGGGGGATTACTTTGAAGTTGTAGTTTGGATTTTAAATAAATCTATTGTAACCCCAGTCCTGGAACTTTTCTGACATACCCCGTATTGACTTGTAGATTTACTGAACAATGAGGAAGTGATAAAAGTTTTACGTTAATTGCATACATAAGAGTTGCAACAGTAAAAAGCAAAATCGTCGGGGCGGCCTAATGTCGGTATCAGCCATGCAGCGAGGGAGTCTATCCCCTTTTCACTAGCGCTAGACTAAGGAGATTATTTTAGCGTCTGAGGTGGAGCGCCACACCTACCACCAACTCCTTACTTTACCGCACAGATCCCTGTGCTACTCATACGCTGAGTTGGCGAGGGCCAGTATCGAACTAGGAACCTTGTGGTTTCTAGCCGAACGCTCTACCGACTGAGCTAACCCGGCCCTTGCAACAGTAATAATACATATAAATACGTTTGCGTTATTTCCTATAAGTCTAACATAAACAACGGGGAACCACTCTTGACTGATGAATTATTTATTTATTTTCCCATTAAACTAACCCTAAACCCATCTTCTTTTTTTTCTAGTAGATCAATAAATAATTTATCAGTCAAGAGTGGTTCCCCTTTGTTTATGTTAGACTTATAGGAAATAACCCAATCCGCTTACTAACGATGCTCTTATGGTGGTGGTATTATATATGAATATGTTTGGGTTATTTCCTAGAAGTCTAACATAAACAAAGGGGAACCACTCTTGACTGATAATTGTTTATTTATTTATTGATCTACTAGGAAAAATTACCCAACACAGTCTAACATAACATGGTTCTTTTTATGTCTTTTTTTGAATGTATAAATGAATACATTTACTGTCGAAAATAACCAATTTAGCTGGGAGGCTGCAGACTAACTTTAAGGAACTCTAGAAATGAACCAGTCATTGTGTCCCGATTATGCATTGGTCATACAAAACTAACACACTCTTATATACTCGAACAATAACAACAACCACAATGTGAAACATGTCAAACACCCCTGACAGTCAAACACTTATTGATGGAATGCAGATTTTTTGCTCACATCAGAAACCATTATTTTAAAGCAAACAATATGAAGGATCTATTTGAAAATGTTAACATTGGGGATATTTTCTCCTTTTTAAGGAAAATAAAATTATACCATAGAATATAGACATGAAACAAATCAATGCCATACAATATAATTCCCAATAATGCTAACACATTGTTAAAACCAATTACTAAAAGTATATATATGAATACACAATATGTATAACACCCCAACCGCTAGGCATGATATAACCCTGGACGGGTTGATATGCCGTTAAAATTAATAAACCAACCAACCAACAAACAAATCAGATACGGACGTTTTGTAGCGAGATGGTGAAGGTCCTGAGTTTTGCGAGGACTACTATTAGAAAAGGAGGAAGAATAAAATGAGACAAGGTGGAGGCTTTGAAAAAGCGTGGAGTGATGAACGGTGATTTGACCGGGGCGTGACCTCCCAAATGGAGAATTGAAAACCAATCGGAAGTTTCGGGTGTTGACCGGAACCGGAAGTCACGTGGTCACGAGGAACGACGAAGAAAAATACCGGTCTCTTTTTGCTTTCCGAGGCATTGGGGAACGGACGGGCCTCTGGTCCCTAGTGTGGGATTACAGTAATTTAACAGTGTCCCCTCTCTCTCTTTCTCTCTGCTTTTCTTCCTCTTCCGAAACAACCCACGAGACGAGCCTGGAAATAAAAGCTAAGCAGCTTGTGAAGATATATTTCTCGCGTTGTACCTTTTTATCCACAAGACGACCGTCGCGTAACGAATACCTTTTTAGTGTTGTGAATTTGGAGGCACCTTGACAAGACCCGCTATAGAACACATATCGCTATTAGAACGTTACACGTTTTTTGAGTAACATGAACAGATAAATAAAGTATGGTGGCACTAGGTGACGGGGTTTAAAAATGTCTATTAAGACCTTGCTTGAGTTCCTAATGTAATCAGTACATTTGTATTCTTGTAAAATTTTTTAGCTGTTTTTGCTGCTGGGTCTGCTATTCTAAAAGGAAAAAGGAGTCTAAGTTTACTTGCACCCCGCAGGTGAAAGTTTAAAATGTCAGAAGTACTTTCTGTCGCACCCTGTATATTAATATATCCTTGTCAGTTATCTATTGCTGCGTAGACATAAGTAATTTAGATTTTGCTCCATCTTATGAAGAAGATATAAAAGAGAATGTGATATATAAGTCTTTTTAATCTAACGGAATACTGTTACTTATATCTTGTATCGCATACAAAACCATTTCCTTTCCGTATCTGTTCGTTCGTTCTGTGTTTTTAATAAATATTTCCAATTGTTGAAATTCTTCTGATGAGTGTCAGAAGACAGGAAGCGTCTTCGGAATAAATAAATAATAGATAAGAATGAAACAGTAATCCATTTTTATCCAAAATGAATCCTGATTCTAACTCAGGATTCTTGATTTATACAAGGGATTTTACAGATCCCCAAGAGAGCTCAACTAATAGATTAATTATATACAGAAAAATATTCATAGGTTCAAAGAAAGCCATCATTTGGCTACTATAAATTTATTTCGACCAGAACTCAATATGAGCCTAGTCTCACCAGATAGCCTATTACATAAAGACTATTGAGAGACATGCCACATTAACACCAACACATGGGAGGCTTGTGCAGAAGACCGTGTGACCTGGCGACTCCTCGTCAAACAAGGAACGAAAAGGAGAGAAAAAGAGAAGAAAGAAGCCTCCGCGGAAAAAAGAGCCAAAAGGAAGGAGAGACAACAGCAATTCCAGCAAGCATCACTGTTTGTTTGCAGTCACTGCTCCAGAGATTGTCATTCAAGAATTGGTCTGTTTTTGCAGAAAAAATTTTTTGAAGGCAATTACAATGCGTATATCGTATATAAAATTCGATAATTATTGAAAATAATCATGACAAGCAAACCCGGCGAATAAAGTATACATCGCTGATGAGACTTAATAAAGTTGAAACAGCTGTACGGTGTTCCACGTGGCGCTCTTTATTCGCCGGGCTTGCTTGTCATCATTATTTTCAATAATTATCGAATTTTATATACGATATACGCATTGTAATTGCCTTAAAAATATAAATAATAGTATATATATGCATGTATATATACATACATATACATACATATATATATATATACATATATACATTTACATATATATTCATGTTTATACATATACATACACATACATATATTTATACTTATATGAATACATATATGTATATATGTATATATACATATATGTATATAAGTATATACACACAAATGCGTATATATATATATATATATATATATATATATATGTTAATTCTTTGTTAGTATTGGATAATTTAAAATAAAGTGCTCAATTACTTTTGTAAGAGCTGTATTTATTTATTATAGTGTACAATACATTTAAGGTGAAATTGTTACCATTGGTTTCCGGGCAGCATGCTTGCTACCCTTCATCACGACAAAAGCGCCTTTTAAGAAATACGTAGAATATAGTATCAATTGCACCTTAAATGTATTGTACACTATAATATATATATATATATATATATATGTGTGTGTGTGTATATATATATAAAAGTAAAGAAATAACAAAAGACTTAGATATTTAACGTTATAGTCTATTTCAAGGGGCTTAGACAAAGTGTCTATCTCTTCCGACTCATCAGAAGTCTTTTGTTATTTCTTTACGTATATATTTGCTCTGTGACTCTAACATTAAGAGCACACATTGAGCTCTCAAACTGCGACAGGTTTTTTAAATAAAACTCTTGTGTCGTAAGGAAGATTTCTTCTCTGGACTTTTGGATTATATATATATATATATATATATATATATATATATATATATATATATATATATATATATATATATATATATGAGATAACAGATTGGGGAAATCCGACAAAATGTGAGTAAATGTTGAGAAATACGTTGGATTAAAACACAAACAATTTGAATCAGTTAATATATCCCCTCTGTGAGTCTACCAGGTTTCTTCAGAAATGTTATTGTTTTAAAGCAGAACGGATGTATATATATATATATATATATATATATATATATATATATATATGTGTGTGTGTGTGTGTGTGTGTGTGTGTGTATTTGAGCAGCATTCTTTAATTTATACATGTAGAATTAAACAAAAGACACATCTTCTGTTTAAGAATTTTATTTTTGATCTTTTCGGATTTTCTGGCCAACTTTTTAATGTTTGGGTGGAATTCGTGGATAAGTCCACCAAAGTTCAGGTCCCGAGTACTTTCGGCACTTCGAAGTGCCATCATCAAATTGCAGTCTCCCAGAAAATGAAAATACATACATTGGATTCACCTCAAACACATTGTCACGTCGTATAACCCTCCATTTAACAGATAATAGCTCTATTTCACAACACCTAAAATTACATTCATGCCCCCACTCTAATTACCGAAATATTCTAACGGAAAATACACACATTCTGCACAAAGAAAAAAATAAACAAAAACTCCAAATACTAGAAGCTCTGAACATAAAACAATACAAACCATCCTTAAACAAAATTAATTTCCAATGCAGTACACACATTTTAAAATGCCTATAACACCTTTCTCATCAATTCTTCACCTTCCAGCCTCCACATTAATTTATTTTTTTAAAAACTGGAACACATCACCCCTGATGATGGCACTTCGAAGTGCCGAAAGTACTCGGGAACTGAACTTTTGTGGACTTATCCACCAATTCCACCAAAACATTAAAAAGTTGGCCAGAAAACTCGAAAAGATAAAAAATAAAATTGTTAAACAGGAGATGTGTCTTTTGTTTAATTCTACATATATATTTTGGATTTTCGACAAATGAACACCACCATCCACCTTTAAATTATATTGAAAAATTTAAAAAAAACTTTACCATATATATAAAAATGTTTTTTTGAAAATACATACATCCTTTAATATACGGAATTCATTTTTTTTAAAAATTTTTCAAAAGAAAAATGTTCTATTTTTAATGACTAAAGGGAAGTAACTTCGTTAGCATTTTTTATAAAAATTTATTTGAAAATATTGAACTTTTAAAAATCCGAAGCGTAATAGCGTCCACAAATGCAGCCGACGTTATTTGTGGTCCAGAATATAACATTAAGAAAGGATCTTCAAATAAACACCATAAGATCTAATTTGACAACCTGATGATTGCGACTTAGCAAGACAACCTGGGTAGCTGCATTTATTTTTTTTAAAAACTCAACAAATTAAATAAATATTAGCTCTCACAATTTGTGATTGAGCACTGTATTTTCTTTGTTTCATCAGAAAAAAAATTGTTTATATATATATATATATATATATATATATATATATATATATATTAGCCTTTCCGATCTTTCACAGTATATATATATATATATAATATAGAATTGAACTAAGTTTTAATTCATTTATGTGTTACTGTTAGTTTCAGAATAAATGCAACATTAACAGGTTAAACTTGCAAATCGTCGTCGAAATTAAAACCATACATTTAATTAACCATTGAAATTAATTATTGAATCCAACGGTAGACACATTAGTTTCAGTTGTTTGTGTTCGTATTGCAATGTATAATTTCAATTAAACTTGGTCTTAAAAAATGATTTTTCAACATTAAATGTATAGTAATTTGGGGTTTTGTTGTTGTTGTTGTTGTTGTTGTTTTGAATACATAATTAAAAACAACCTTAATCCCCAAACCCCTACACCCAATTCGCAAAAAGTTCATTCATCCACTGTAGTTAAACTGTCATTGGTCACCACCAAATAAGTTTCCGTTTTAATTTTGACGACGATTAGTTTAACCCACTAACAAACACTTCCATCTTTCTATTTTCTTGAAGGTAGCAATTTCGTAGCTATGACCTGTATATATTGAGAAAAAATGGATCCTCTTGTCAATTTTGACGCATAAGGGTTCAAACAACGAACAACCCACACAGTGATTTGTTTATAGTGGTGAAGGCTTGTGTTGGACCATCCGCACTTTTTGGCACAGTCGATAGAAAAGAATTGGCACACAAGGAATGCCACAAACCCAATCAACGACTAACCGAAGGATTTTCAAATTCAGATTTTTCCTTTTCCTAGACTGGTTACCTATTCGAGATTAAAGAGACTGTCTGCCTTACTATTTTACCCATAGCTGGAGCGAGAATATACGGATGCATACCTTTTCCAAGGATATTAGCTTTATGTGAAATGCAAACAGCCTTGTCTAGGATTTGAAACCGGGTCGACGAGTCCATTTCCTACGACCCTAACCACTATGCCACGCGCCTCCATAAACTGTATATATTAGTTTTTGACCTGACCGATAGCACTTGATAGACCTCACTTGTCATCGAAATATTCAAAATACTAGTTTATTATTGGTTTTGTGATAATAAATATGGCGACTAATTAGGAAAAACTAAATTAAAATAACTGATTTTCTTTCAAACAGATCTAAATTCATACTCCATATTTATTAACTTTTAACCAATAAAATCTTCCATTATATAAACCGAATGCGACAGGAATATTAAGTTCGGACATTGGTAATTATCGTTGAAAATTCCAATAAAATTATTCAATAATCAACGCTTCTTGCCCGACACAAACGAATGTGACTAGAATATTAAAAAATTCAATCAAAATTGTGAACAGAAGGGCGCCTCCTGTAGCGTGATTTTTTAATAACTTATAATCGCTGGCATCCATCCGTCTACTAGAGACGATGGTGTAGTGTCTAAAAACGTGGGTGGGTTGACATGGAGCATGAGCTGTTACCCAAGCAACAGATTCCCCTCTCCTCACCCTGCCGTTGTGGTCCAAAGTTCTTTTCCTTGTCTAGACGGATTGCCTTATTAGGCTAAGGAGACGCACCTACCCCATTTGGGGTTTTATATGAATAGTACATACTTACCAACCCCTCTGCACAAGCAGGATGTGACACAAGGTCAATATTTTAGGTGCAGTTTAACAGGTTTGAATTCAGAGTTTTTCTT
>CM042162.1:72277769-72285269 GCA_023376005.1 Doryteuthis pealeii | reverse complement strand
GTAAAATCTCAATTTGCCGATATTAACGTATCTTTACAAATGTTGATATTCAAGGCAGACAAACCCTTCCCATAGAGATCATTGGCGCAACACAATCTTCTTTTCTATCATTGTTTGGCCTTAGGCAGTACAATTATTTTAAAACAGGAAGTAATCAGTAAAGAACATTAACTACCAATTACAATTACAGTGAATTTGAATTGCATTATTTGCTCATTATTTTTAGCCTTGTGCCAAACAATTAACACCAACAACTTAGCCTCAGTCAATTAACACCAACGACTAATTAGTTTTAGTCAATTTCAGAATTGGTTACCATAAGTAAACCGGTCAAATCTCGAGTTGCTAGCAGGACCTGCGGATATACCACAGTATGATAATCTAATTAATGTTTGACATGTTTACTTAAGAGCTATTGCTCAATATTTCAATATGTAAAAAGTATAATAATCTTGATTTAACTTTCTTTATTAGCAAAACCTGTGGATATACTACAGTATGATAATTTAATTATTACAACGTTTGATATGTTTATTAAGAGCTATTACTAAATAGTTCAATATGTAAAAAGTATAATAATCTTGATTTACCTCTCTTTATTAGCAAGACCTGTGGATATACTACAGAAGGATAATTTAATTATTACAACGTTTGATATGTTTACTTAAGAGCTATTCCTTAATACTTCAATATGTAAAAAGTATAATAATCTCTCTCTCTCTCTCTCTCTCTCTCTCTCTCTCTCTCTCTCTCTCTCTCTCTCTCCCTTTTTTCTTTCTTTGGTACTTCTGAGCATGATTTATTAACAGCTTGCCAGTTGACACGAAACAACGAAAATCGAATCCCCCGAAACACTTCCGGATGATCATCGGGTTGACATAAACTTAATTTGCTGCATAAGCAAATTGTTGAGTAGAGACGAAATTCGGTTTTCTTCCAAAATGTTTTTTAAGCACCACTCATACCAGTTTGATATGGTCTTTTTTCAACCAGGATTTTTTTCACCGTTTTTATTTTCTTGGGTGTCAATGATTCCATTCCGTATTCTATTTAAACTCCTGCTGATTGTTTCCCAAGAGAATTGGTAATCCTCAGTTATCTCCCCTTGGCTTTAAACTCTCACCGGCTAAATGACAATCTTTTCACAACTTTCGAAATAACTGACTTTTTCTCTGAATGTTTGAGATGAGGCTGGATGATTACTATTATCTGCGTTATTCGGACTATTGTCCTCATCTTCATTGTTATCTGTACAACGTTTCGACCAATATGCCCTCCGGCCTTCTTCAGGTATTTCTGACTTTCTTAACTAGTTATCGTAGTGCGGATTCAAGATTAGTTTATTTTCAATTTTGAAATCAATCTTTATTTCTCAAGGGTAAATATCCACTTAAACGTAACCCCGAGCATCATATTGTCATTTTGTTTACTTTTTTTATCATGACATTTCATTTCATTATGGATTTAAATTAACAAGATTCTAATTTTTTACGTGACCTTTTGGTTCATTTTTTTATTGAGAGGCTAATTAAAAATAGGAATTAACATCTTGAAATGTTAAATAAAAAACTAAAAAATTATATCAACTAATATTTAAAATTTAAAACATTAAAATGTATAACATTTTTTCAAAATGAACGTTTAAATTTAATTATCAGTACTTTTTATAGAGATTATACTTTTTAAGTATATATATATTATAATATATATAATATATATATATATATATATATATATATATATATATATATATGTGTGTGTGTGTGTGTGTGTGTGTGTGTGTGTGTGCTCCCAACCTTCACAGATTCAAGATTAGTTTATTTTCAATTTTGAAATCAACTTTTATTTCTCAAGGGTAAATATCCATTGAAACGTAACCTCGAGCATCATATTGTCATTTTTAAAACAACTTTTGCTAATGTTATTTCATTTTATTATGGATTTAAATGAGGAAGATTCTTAATTTTTTGCTACGAGACTCATATTATTCATTTTTTTTGTAACGTATTCAATTTATTGAAAGGCTAATTAAGAATAGCAATTAACATGACTTCTGAATATTTCATAAAAAATATACCAACTGATGTTTAACCAATTGAAGATCGATGTCTTAATCAAATTTCATTTTAATTTGAAAATGTTTTACTCATGTTATAGTCTCACGGATTAAAGATTAGTGTATTTTCAATTTTGAAATCAACTTTTATTTCTCAAGGGTGAATATCCACTTAAACGTAACCCCGAGCATCATATTGTCAATTTTGTTTTTTTTTCTTATCGTGTCAGTTCATTTCATTATGGATTTAAGTTAACAAGATTTTAAACTTTTACGTGACAAATAATCTAATTGTTGTTCTCTTTTTTATTGAGAGATTAATTTGAATAGCAATTAGCATTTTGAAATTTTAAATAAATTAACGTTTCGAAATTTTAAATAAATTAACATTTTGAAATTTTAAATAAAAAAAATAATATCAACTAACATTTTAACTTCTTAAAACATTAAAATGTATACCATCATTTCAAAATAAACGTTTAAATTTAATTATCAGTACTTTTTATAAAGATTATACTTTTTTAAGTACACACACACACACACACACACACACACACATATATATATATATATATATATATATATATATATATATACTTTTCCGTTATAATCCACACATCATCATTTAAACTTTTCCGTTCTAATCAGGCCACTCAGACCACCCTCATGGTTCCATGTTACACCAATTATGTAACACAGAGAATACAGAACAAAACCTAAACACAAGGCTCGAAAAGTATATATATATACTTTTTTTAAGAATATATATATATATATATATATATATATATATAATATATATATATATATATATATGCTCCAAACCTTGTTGGTTGAGGTCTCTGGGAAAAATCTGACCGTCGGCCTCGAATTAAAGTTAAATGGCAAAAGCTTTTCTATAAAACAGATGTGAGCTCTCTAGGAGTTGTAACACATTTATCTATGTATGTATTTAGGAGTTGAATTCCACCCTTGCCTTCTGGTGGCTAATGATGGCCCAGTAGTTAAGCAGCCTGACTAATGAAAATTCGGTCTGATTTCGATCCCGACCAGAGGTAGCCTGCTAAGCCTAGCTACACTAGGAGACGTGATACATCGAAACACGGTGTCTATGGAGGACAATATATATATATATATATATATATATAATATATATATATATATATATATGAAAAATAGATGGAAATTAATCCGACAGTATGAAATTTAACATTTGAGAAAACAAATGATGTTTGTTATGTAATTGCTGACAGAATCTGTTTCGACCAAATCGATAAGTTGGTCTTCATCAACGAGCAACATAGACGGGAAGAAAGATATCCGTTAAAAGACTGTTTTCAAATGAAAAAACAATATATCTGGAATTTTACACCTTGAAGACTTTCATATAAAACTCTACGGACTTATCAACACCACAAGTAAATTTTGGAACTCTAACATCTTTCTTCAAATTATACTGTGGACTTGTATATTTTTAACAGCTGAAATATATCCTAAACAATTTTGATACACACTTTACATTTTTTATATAATTTTTACAACAAACTCTTTTCAGTTTTACTATAAACTATAATGCTTCTGATTTTTAAAAATTAAAAATAAAATTTATTTTATTTTTAAAACAGAACATGCATTTTTCAAAATTTTCAGCGGTTGAATTCAGCGTTCGTTTTTGTAAACAGTCTTTTTAACGGATATCTTTCTTCCCATCTATGTCGCTCTTTGATGAAGACCAACTTATCGATTTGGTCGAAACAGGTTCTGTCAGCAATTACATAACAAACATCATTTGTTTTCTCAAAATGTTAAATTTCATACTGTCGGATTTATTTCCATCTATTTTTCATATATATATATATATATATATATATGACAATATATATATTACGTCATATTATGTCCAACACGAAATATTATACCTGTCTACATTGTACAATAATATTGTACAAATATAATGTTCACATTGCATCACTGTCACACTACATAATACGGTCATTGCATGCACACATAATTATTATTAACAGCGTACTAAAAATACACTCTACTAATCGCACAAAACATACGTAACCAAAGATTCCAAACACAAATACGCATATCCATACGCACGCACGCGCAAGGATACGATCATAACGTCACAGTCTATACGCATTTTCATGCGCACGCGCATGACAACATACGCACACGTAAAAACAAAAAGTCGCATCCGACATCACATAAATACGTAAACATGCAACACGAGAATACAGTTAAAAAAACTCAAAATGTAACAATTTGTAACATCTTTCATTTTCAAAAGCTATTTCGTTTTACCTGACGAATGCACTAGCAAGAAACCGCTCGGTCGTAAAGATTGTTCCTATGATAATAAATATAAGCTAAACCGTTTATTTGTTCATATATATAACCCTACTAGCCAAGATTCAACTTAGGTGGGCTGGTCACGTTGTCCGAATGAATGAGAACAGGCTTCCAAAGAAGATATTTTACGGGCAACTACCAAATGCTAAGCGTTCAATTGGACGTCCTCTCTTACGCTACAAGGACAAATTGAAGGACAATTTGAAACGCCTCGGTATTGACCTGAGTGCTTGGGAAGATCTAGCATCGGATCGGAAGGAATGGCGTAAGACCAGTTTCGCTAAACTAAAGAGCTTTGAACAAAATAGACTGAAGCATAGAGATCGGCTCCGCCTAACTTTAAAAGAAAAACATTTAACTCCTGCCTTGGATCATTTCGTTTGTCAGTGTGGCTTCATGGCTCGCAGCAGGGCTGGGCTGCTGTCACACTCGAGGAAACATAAAATGTCTTCTTGACAGCATGCACAACATGGGAGGAATCAAATCACTCACTGCTGACCCTCATCTATCGTTCTCGATAGGAGAGTCCACTATATATATATATATATATATATATATATATATTAAAGATAAAAAGTGACTTAACAGTGAATATGGGCACGATGGTTGGGAGGTGCAAAATTCAGGGGGTAAGTCAGTGATATAATAAATACAAAGTGCTCAATACGAAGTAGAGCAAATTTATTATAAAACGGGTACAAAAGATAACCTATCCGTGTGATCGACTGCAATTAATCAGTACCTCGATTAATTCAGAGAATTTAACCCTGAAGATCCTTATGGTGAAACTCGAGTAGGTTATCTCTTGTATAATAATAATAATGATAATAATAATAATATATATATATATATATATATATATATATATATATATATATATATACTAGCAGAAGTGCCCGGTCCATGACCGGAGAAAAATGATTGATTAGAAAGACCATTGATTGAAAGAGAAAAGAAAAGAGGAGTAAGAGATGAAAATGATTTACCAAATTTTCATCATATAAAAAAAGAATGGGTAAGAATTCACATATTTGTTAATTTTAATAAATGTTTTGTTTTTTTTACATTCAAAATATTAGTGACGTCATATCGTGGTGTAAGGATAAGCAAGCTAGTTTCACAGATCCATTACTACTGGATAGTGAGTTCGATTCTCGCTGGATGCCCTGCACTTGCGAACTTTAGTCACGCCCTACTTGTGGTGACAGATATGGGTAAATAATGAATGCATCCCATTGCGGGGATGTATTTGCCTCATACCCCACTTGTATGGGCTGGGCACAAGGCCTCGTTTTAACGTGGGCCCACCCACAAGCCGAAGCTCATGGGTGGGAAAGAACAAAAAAAATTGCGTCGATCCCCTCGGCATTCCCCCAGAAGGGGGGCGCCTCAGGCGGTGGGCAATAAACCCAGCCCCGCCGCCAAAGGGGACAGGTATTGCCTGGGGGGAAAGCCCCCTGGGATCGACGCTGTTATTTGTACTTTACCGGTCCAGCGGCCGAAGCACACTGGACCCCCGACCGAAGTCGAGTCCTCCCATTGCGGGGTAACAGTCAGCAAGCTCGATTCTCGTAGATCCATTATTACTGCATGACGAGTTCAATCCACGCTGTATCCCCCATACCTGCAACTTTGTGTCACATCCTACCCATGCCGAACGTGTTGGGTAAATAATGATGGGGTCCCATTGAGGTGTAATGGTTATTTTTAAAAATTTTCGCTGCATGCCCCTTACATGTGACACATCCTACACATGATAAAAAGTTTTGAAAAGAGAATCCTATCGGTGTGTAATGGTGAGCAAGATAGTCTCACCGATCCATTAATACTGAATAATGAATTTGATCCTTGCTGAATTCTTATTTGTGATGGTGTGTCACATCCTACGCGTTGCGAACAGTTTGTGTAAAGAATAAGAGCGTCCCATCATAGTGTAATTGTTAGCAAGCTAGTCACGCAAATACATTACTACTGAATAGCGAGGTCGATCCTCAGTGGACGCCTTATACTTGCGACTGTGTCACATCCTACCCGTGGTGAACGAGGGTAGGTAAATACGTACACTTAAAATATATTTTTAAAAATTACCCTTAACTCGTAAGTTTGAACCAATTTTCTTTTTCCTATTGAGTTGGAAAATGTGTTTATTTAATTTATTTTCTTTTTAATCCAATAAAAATCTCACAATAAGGTAAATATTATTAATAGAATTTTATGTTATTAGTGCGTTTAATATCCTACAATGTGTCTTATATATCACTAAGAAATAAAGGTTTACATAATATATGGTGTGTATACTTTGCATACTGGTTTTAACAAAACGGGTTTTGATAAATAATTACTTGGTTTTATTGATTACTTGGTGTTATTTTATTTCGTTAATTTTTTAATTTAATATACTACAGGAACCTTCTCGTCGTATTCGGGAGCCATCACAGAACTTTGAACCAAGCCCTTTATTCAGTTCACGGGGGTATCCTGTTCTCATTCCGCTAGCCATGGCTGGGGTACAGGTGTTAAGCTGTGTTAATTATTATTCCATGTTACTGCTGCCCCTGACCAGGATTGAATCTACAGTCTAAAGATAACTGTCACTTAGAACTGTCTTAACCTGACACCTTTATCCACTATGAGTCCAATTCTTTATGTCCGTCTGTCTCTCAGTCTCTCTCTCTATCTCTCTCACTCTCTCTTTCTTTATCCCTCCCCCCCTCTCTCTCTCTCTTCATTTTACTATCCCTCTTAAACTTAAATGCTTACGGCTGGAGGGCGCATATTCTTGATAGTCTAAGTACATATGTGGAATTGGAATATTTAAACATCGTGTGTCCTACTTAAAGTATATGCAAGATACTAAATCTGAATGACTTACATTTAAACTTACACATTACAGGTTGACATCATTTTACAAATTGACAAGGGAAATAACTGAAGTTTTACTAACCTCACCCTAACCTGCAGGATAAGCCTTATCAAGTTGTCGACACTAACTTTTTTTTTCTTTTTTTCTTTTTTTCAAACACCAGTTTTCTTCTAATTAACAATCTTTCAGTAATACAACATTTACTTATCTTTACATCTCTCTC
>CM042162.1:72264681-72277669 GCA_023376005.1 Doryteuthis pealeii | reverse complement strand
AAAGAGAGAGATGCCGAATAATGAGAAATGGCGAGCGTCAGAAGATGATTTACGGCAGCTAGCCAAGCTGGAAGCGTGCAATTATCCTCTCTTACCTGACAGAGGAGGACAAGATTGAGGGACGAGATTGAACGGCGTCGAAGTGTGACTGAAGGTGCTTAAGATCCTAGCATCGATCGAAGGAAGGGCGTAACATGGTTTGCTAAAGCTAAAGAGGCTTTGAAGCAAAGATGAGATGAAGATAAGACCTCGCGCCTAGAGCTGAGAGAGAAACGAGTGCAGCGTCCTCCTGTTCATTTGCGTTGTCAGTGTGGCTGTCATGGCTCGCACAGGCTGGGCTGCTGTCACACTCGAGGAAACATAAAATTGTCTGACAGCATGCACAACATGGAGGAATCAAATCACTCACTGCTGACCCTCATCTATCGTTCTCGATAGGAATCCACTATATATATATATATATAATATATATATATATATTAAAGATAAAAAGTGACTTAACAGTGAATATGGGCACGATGGTTGGGAGGTGCAAAATTCAGGGGGTAAGTCAGTGATATAATAAATACAAATGCTCAACGAAGTAAGAGAAAATTTATTATAAAATGGGTACAAAGATAACCTACAGTGTGATCGACTGCAATTAATCAGTACCTCGATTAATTCAGAGAATTTAACCCTGAAGATCCTTATGGTGAAACTCGTGTAGGTTATCTCTTGTACCCATTTTATAATAATAATAATAATAATAATAATAATTTATATATATATATATATATATATATATATATACTAGCAGAAGTGCTCGGTCCATGACCGGAGTAAGATGATTGTGAAGAAAACCATTGATTGAAAGAGAAAAGAAAATAGGAGTAAGAGAGGAAAATGATTTACCAAATTTTCATCATATTAAAAAAAATTGGTAAGAATTCACATTTTTGTTAATTTTAATAAATGATTTGTTTTTTTTTACATTCAAAATATTAGTGACGTCATATCGTGGTGTAAGGATAAGCAAGCTAGTTTCACAGATCCATTACTACTGAATAGCGAGTTCGATTCTCGCTGGATGCTCTGCACTTGCGAACTTTAGTCACGCCCTACCTGTGGTGACAGATACGGATAAATAATGAATGCATCCCATTGCGGGATGTATTTGCCTCATACCCCACTTGTATGGGCTGGGCACAAGGCCTCGTTTTAACGTGGGCCCACCCACAAGCCGAAGCTCATGGGTGGGAAAGAACAAAAAAAATTGCGTCGATCCCCTCGGCATTCCCCCAGAAGGGGGGCGCCTCAGGCGGTGGGCAATAAACCCAGCCCCGCCGCCAAAGGGGACAGGTATTGCCTGGGAGGAAAGCCCCCTGGGATTGACGCTGTTATTTGTACTTTACCGGTCCAGCGGCCGAAGCACACTGGACCCCCGACCGAAGTCGAGTCCTCCCATTGCAGGGTAACAGTCAGCAAGCTCGATTCTCGTAGATCCATTATTACTGCATGACGAGTTCAATCCACGCTGTATCCCCCATACCTGCAACTTTGTGTCACATCCTACCCATGCCGAACGTGTTGGGTAAATAATGATGGGGTCCCATTGAGGTGTAATGGTTATTTTTAAAAATTTTCGCTGCATGCCCCTTACATGTGACACATCCTACACATGATAAAAAAGTTTTGAAAAGAGAATCCTATCGTGTGTAATGGTGAGCAAGATAGTCTCACCGATCCATTAATACTGAATAATGAATTTGATCCTTGCTGAATTCTTATTTGTGATGGTGTGTCACATCCTACACGTTGCGAACAGTTTTGTAAAGAATAAGAGCGTCCCATCATAGTGTAATTGTTAGCAAGCTAGTCTCGCAAATACATTACTACTGAATAGCGATGGTCGATCCTCAGTGGACGCCTTCTACTTGCGACTGTGTCACATCCTACCCGTGGTGAACGGAGGTAGGTAAATACCTACACTTAAATCCTTTTTTTTTTTTAATTACCCTTAACTCTAAGTTTGAACAATTTTCTTTTTTCCTATTGAGTTGGAGAAAATGTGTTTGTTTAATTTATTTTCTTTTAATCCAATAAAATCTCACAATAAGGTAAATATTACTAATAGAATTTTATGTTATTAGTGCGTTTAATATCCTGCAATGTGTCTTATATATCACTAAGAAATAAAGGTTTACATAATAGATGGTGTGTATAATTTGCATACTGGTTTTAACAAAACGGGTTTTGATAAATAATTACTTGGTTTTATTGATTACTTGGTGTTATTTTATTTCGTTAATTTTTTTAATTTAATATACTACAGGAACGTTCTTGTCGTATTCGGGAGCCATCACAGAACTTTGAACCAAACCCTTTATTCAGTTCACGGGGGTATCCTGTTCTCATTCCGCTAATCATGGCTGGGGTAGAGGTGTTAAGCTGTGTTAATTATTATTCTATGTTACTGCTGCCCCTGACCAGGATTGAATCTGCAGTCTAGAGATAACTGTCACTTAGAACTGTCTTAACCTGACACCTTTATCCACTATGAGTCCAATTCTTTATGTCCGTCTGTCTCTCAGTCTCTCTCTCTATCTCTCTCACTCTCTCTTTCTTTATCCCTCCCCCCCTCTCTCTCTCTCTTCATTTTACTATCCCTCTTAAACTTAAATGCTTACGGCTGGAGGGCGCATATTCTTGATAGTCTAAGTACATATGTGGAATTGGAATATTTAAACATCGTGTGTCCTACTTAAAGTATATGCAAGATACTAAATCTGAATGACTTACATTTAAAACTTACACATTACAGGTTGACATCATTTTACAAATTGACAAGGGAAATAACTGAAGTTTTACTAACCTCACCCTAAACTGCAGGATAAGCCTTATCAAGTTGTCGACACTAACTTTTTTTTTCTTTTTTTCTTTTTTTCAAACACCAGTTTTCTTCTAATTAACAATCTTTCAGTAATACAACATTTACTTATCTTTACCCAGAACAGCTGTTTGATAAATGACTTGAATTTGTTTTGTTTTTTTCTTTTCTTTCTTTTTTTCTTTTGAAAAATAAAAATAAAAATTCTAAATAGTCATTTCCTATTGATGAATTATAAAAGAAAAGAAAAGAAGATACATTTCTACACATTCACAACATAAATCTGAAGTTAAAAATAACAAGAGAAACCATTGGTTGAAAGAAGAGTCTTTAGGTAGTAACAGAATAGAAAACTTTCGGAGTTTTAGGTCGACACGCTCATACATGTAATTCCTTGAGACTTCTTTCTATATATAGATTATAAGAAAATATATCGGAGCGAGGAACTTTATAATTATTTACTATCCTCATGTGCCTGTACAAGGTGAATCAAAAAGGTATCGAGATTTTTGTACTTTTTGACAAACCTTGTATTCTAAAAAAAAAAAAATTCATTAATTTTTTCAGAATACAAGGTGTGTCAAAAAATACCATAGATAGAAATGAAGAATGAATGCAACGTTATTTTTTCCAGAATTCAAGGTGTGTCAAAAAATACAAAAAAAATCTCGATATTTTTATGACACACCTTGATTTCTGAAAAAGAAATTCTATTCATTAATTTTTTCAGAATACAAGGTGTGTCAAAAAGTACCAAGTTTAGAGCTGTATTTACCAAGATAGTAATGAAGAATGATTGGAACGTTCATTTTTCAGAATACAAGGTGTGTCAAAAAGTAAAGATTTTAAAGCTGTATTTACCAAGAAAGTAATGAAGAATGATTGGAACGTTAATTTTTCAGAATACAAGGTGTGTCAAAAAGTACCAAGTTTAGAGCTGTATTTACCAAGATAGTAATGAAGAATGATTGGAACGTTAATTTTTCAGAATACAAGGTGTGTCAAAAAGTGCAGATTTTTAAGCTGTATTTACCAATATAGTAATGAAGAATGATTGGAACGTTAATTTTTCAGAATATAAGGTGTGTCAAAAAGTACAGATTTTAAAGCTGTATTTACCAATATAGTAATGAAGAATGATTGGAACGTTAATTTTTCAGAATACAAGGTGTGTCAAAAAGTAAAGATTTTAAAGATGTATTTACCAAGATAGTAATGAAGAATGATTGGAACGTTAATTTTTCAGAATATAAGGTGTGTCAAAAAGTACAGATTTTAAAGCTGTATTTACCAATATAGTAATGAAGAATGATTGGAACGTTAATTTTTCAGAATACAAGGTGTGTCAAAAAGTACAGATTTTAAAGCTGTATTTACCAATATAGTAATGAAGAATGATTGGAACATTAATTTTTCAGAATACAAGGTGTGTCAAAAAGTACAGATTTTAAAGCTGTATTTACCAAGAAAGTAATGAAGAATGATTGGAACATTAATTTTTCAGAATACAAGGTGTGTCAAAAAGTACCAAGTTTAGAGCTGTATTTACCAAGAAAGTAATGAAGAATGATTTGAACGTTAATTTTTCAGAATACAAGGTGTGTCAAAAAGTACAGATTTTAAAGCTGTATTTACCAAGATAAGTAATGAAGAATGAATGCAACGTTAATTTTTTTCAGATTTCAAGGTGTGTCAAAAAATACAAAAAAGTCTCGATACTTTTTTGACACACCTAGTATTTGTGTATGCGTGTGTATGGTAAATAACCAACATTTTGTTGAAACGTTTTGTGAAACGTATTCTTGAATTCGAAAGTGGGTGTCGCGTTGAGACAAGTGGTTTTGTCGGTAGCCGGTTGTTTGTTCCACACACTTCGATCCGAGATGGGAGACTTTCCAGTGGCATTCAAATTAGGACCAGCCTGACATCTGGATCATTATGCGTGGTAAATCAGTGCGCGTCTCTTTCGGCATCTTTCAGTTCCAGTCGATTCTTGCAAACCAATTCTTCGGCGACGACGACGACGACGCACATAAAATCCTTTCTGTCTCTGTCTGTTGCCTTTCTCTTGATCATCTTCAAGTTCCACTTCAATCCCCGTTTGTAATTACAGCAATTGATTAACACTAGCAGGACCTGTGGATATACCACAGTATTATGATCTAATTGTTTCAAAGTTTGATATGTTTACTTAAGAGCTCTTGTTTAATAGCTCAAAATGTAAAAAGTAAAAAAGATATGTAAAAAGTAAAAATCTTGATTTAACCCCCCTCTCTCTCACACATTTTGTTCTTTTTTCTTTCCTCCTTTTCATTGCATTTTCAATTGAAACAGATCAGCGTTATCGCTTTCCGTGCACTCACCCTCTCTCTCTCATCTATCTTTATCCTACTCTCTTTCTTTCTTTCTTTCTTATTGTATTTTTTCTGAATGGCATGTCCTTTTTCTTCCTTTTATAATAAAAACGGAATGGTCCATTGTTTAGCTGAGTTCAATATGCGCTGGCTTGGCCATGTCAGGAGGATGAACAAAGGCCGGATCCCCGCATCCCCAAAGAGCTACTGTATGGTGAACTAGTGGAGGGCACCCGACCGGCAGGGAGACCACGCCTACGCTTCAAAGATGTCTGCAAGAGACCTGAAGACATGCCGCATCGACATAGACACGTGGGAGGCTTGTGCAGAAGACCGTGCAACCTGGCGCCTCCTCGTCAGACAAGGAACAAAAAGAAATGAAGAAGAGAGGAAAGAAGCTGCCACAGAAAAGAGAGCTCTCCATCCCCTTTTTTTTTTCCGCCATTGCATAGAGACTGTTCGAGGATGGTCTGTTCAGCCACTTCAAGGTCTAAAAAAACGGAAGGTTGCCAAAATTTGTAAAAAGCATGTAAAATCTCAATTTGCCGATATTAACATATCTTTACAAATGCTGATATTCAAGGCAGACAAACCCTTCTCATATAGATCATTGGCGCAACACAATCTTCTTTTCTATCATTGTTTGGCCTTAGGCAGTAGAATTATTTTAAAACAAGAAGTAATCAGTAAAGAACAATAACTACCAATTACAATTACAATTGCACTATTTGCTCATTATTATTAGCCTTGTGCCAAACAATTAACACCAACGACATAGCTGTTTGATATGTTTACTTAAGGGCTATTGCTAAATACTTCAATATGTAAAAAGTAAAAATCTTGATTTAACTCCCTTCTCTCTCAATCTTTTTTCTTTCTTTCTTTTCATCTGTTCATTATGTTCAATTGAAACAGATTAGCGTTATCGTTTCCGCGCACTCACCCCTCTATCTATCTGTCCCCATACTTTCTTTCATTTCTTTTTTCTTCAGTCAATCTATTCTTGCAAGCAAATCATCTTCAAGTTCCACTTCAGTCCCTGTGTGTCCACCGACTTAGACGTATTTACGATGAGGAATTACAGCAATCAATTACTTCTAGCAGGACCTGTGGATATACCGCAGTATGATAATTTAATTATTAAAAAGTTTGATATGTTCGTTTAAGAGCTATTGCTTAAATAGTTCAATATGTAAAAAAGTTTTAAAAAAAGAAACGTAAAAAATAAAAATCTTGATTTAACTCTGTCTCACTTTTTTTTCTTTCTTTCCTTCTTTTCATTATGTTCGATTGAACGAGATTAGTGTTATCTCTTCCGCATGCTCACCTCTCCTCCCTCCCTCTCTCTCTCTCTTTCTCTTCATTTATCTATCTATCTATCTATCTATCTTTCCCATACCTCTCTCTCTCTCTCTCTCTCTCTCTCTCTCTCTCTCTCTTCAGCCAATATATTCTTGCAAGCAAATCATCTTCAAGTTTCACTTCAGTCCCTGTTTGTCCACAAACTTAGTCGTCTTTATGATGAGAAATTACAGCAATCAATTAACGCTAGCAGGACCTGTGGATATACTATGATAATCTAATTGTTACAACGTCAAATAGTTCAATATGTAAAAAGTTAAAAAATATGTAAAAAGTAAAAAGTTTTCATTATGTTGGATTGAAACAGATTATTAGAGTCATCGCTTCCGCGTACTCACCCATCTCTCTATCTTTCCCATACCTTCTTTCTTTCTTTCTTCTCTCTTTTTTTCTTCAGCCAATATATTCTTGCAAGCAAATCATCTTCAAGTCCACTTCAGTCCCTGTGTGTCCACTTAGACGTCTTAACGATGCTTAATCACAGCAATTAGTTAACCTGATGTACGACTTTCCTTCTTTCAGCCCTGTCGGATGGGGCTTTAGAATAAGCCGGCTGCACCTCTTTCTAATTGGCATATAGTACCTAAATAACGGGAATGGAATTGATAATATCTGGCGAAATCTCGTAACAGAGAAACAACGAAATCTCACAGGACTTGTTAATTCAAACAAGCAATGGCTAATTACTCTGTTAAACTTGTACAAGTAAAATGTGTATTTAACTTCGTTCATATCTATCTGTCAGTTCCAATCTATCTATCTATCTATCTATCTATCTATCTTAGTCAGTTCCTCTCCATCTGTTTATATAAACTATATAACATTTTCTGGGTTATAAATTTCAACGATTCTGACAAAATCAACTTTATAGAAAGAGTGAAAATTATTTGGAAATATTTCACAGTTAAAAAATAAATTCAATTCAAATTCAAATTACTTCGCGTAATTAAGCCTCGTTTTCAAAATCAACTGAAATTCAAATTATTAAAAGACCAGAAATGTTTGTCTAATTATCAAATCTTCGACTGAATGCATCGATTCATTTCTTTTAAAGAATAATCATTAAAACCATTTTGAATAGAAATATTCCACATTGCAATGACACTGAGCGGGAAAGCAGGACTGTGTGTGTGCATGTGTGTGTATGTGTATGTGTATTAGTGCTGTATTGACACTATATATATATATATATAATATATATATATATATATATATATATATAATATATAAAGATAAATCTAATGAGTCAGACGAACCTACTAAAAGTTTCGCTTAATGCTATTCAGGGCTAAGATCTGACTCTCAGATTTTAGCCCTGAAGAGCATTAAGCGAAACTTTTAGTAGGTTCGTCTGATTCATTAGATTTATCTTTATTATTTGCTCTACTTAGGTATTGAGCACTTTTTACTTATTAGCTTTAGTTTCCTGGCGGTTTTGTATGAATATATATATCTTATATATATATATATATATTATATATATATATATATATATATATGCATATAAATTGTTTTTTTCTTTCGGCCAAAATATTGTACTAATAGATTTTTTTTGTTGGTACGACTATCTTGGTCTTTTCTTTTTTCCAAAAATTTTTTTCTTCCCGGTTGATGTTTGGTAGTATATTTTTACAATCAAACTATTTGCTGAGTTTTTTCTCACCGCGAGGATTTACCAACAAGTTTGGTATATTATATATATATATTATATATATATATATATATTATATATGGATATCCTATAGATTATATGGCTGCTATATTTTATAAGTAGACAGTGCTCAATATCATTGAGAGAGGATTTATATCTAAGTTATGGTAGCTTGGTCTGAAAATCGCATCGGTGAGAAATTTTCAGTAACCAGATATTGAATGCTACATTAACTTATATATATTGTTGTGAGGTTTTAAGGGGTCAAATAAGAACAAAACAACGGGTAACGAAAAGTAGAACAATGTATTAACAGAAAGTAGACAATACAATAGAGAGATGTGGAAATTACGTCCAACGAACAGAGTTATTGGCACTCGCATTGGCTTGCTTCTAAGCCACAATTATCCCTGTTTATTTATAGTAATCTGTTGGCGCATTCCATTGGTCTTATAGGGTGTGTCACCTATAACATATATATATATATATATATATATATATATATATATAAGTAAAGTCGTCGGGGCGGCCTAATGTCGGTATCAGCCATGCAGCGAGGGAGTCTATCCCCTTTTCAATAGCGCTAGACCAAGGAGATAATTTTAGCGTCTGAGGTGGAGCGCCACACCTACCATCAGCTCTGTACTTTACCGCACAGATCCCTGTGCTACTCATACGCTGAGTTGGCGACGGCGGGAATCGAACTAGGAACCTTGTGGTTTCTAGCCGAACGCTCTATCGACTGAGCTATTACGAGAGTCATTAAATAAACTAGCAATTACCCTCTAGGTGGTGTATTTCTTGCCGGACTCGGGAACCTTCTTTAACTCGGGAACCCTCTTGTCGTAATCGGGAGCCATCACACATAGCATAGAGGATAAAGGTGGTGGTTTAAGACACTTCTAAGTGACAGTTATCTCTAGGCTGCAGGTTCTCGATTAAGACAAGAAGATTCCCGAGTTCAAAAAGAAGCTTCCCGAGTTCGAGAAAGTCCAACAAGAAATACCTAAAGAAGGCCGGGGAGCACCTCGACCGAAATGTTGTGCAGATAACAATAAAGATCAGGACAATAGTCCGAATAATCCAAATAATACTAATTATCAAGCGTCGTCTAAAACGAATCAGAGAAATAGAAACCGAATCTTTTGTAATAGCATAAAAAATAAATAATGCCATTAGAACTGATTACGTCGAAGTAAAATTTGTGCAAACTTGCAAATCATAGTCAAAATCCCATGATATTACAGGGTGACCCAGAAAAAACAGAACCCAAATTATTTATTTATTTTCTCATTAGACTAACCCTAAACCCTATCCCTAACCCGTAACCATAACCCTAAACCCCCCTAGTTAAAATAAACAGTTTTATTACAAAATTTGTTTGTTTGTTTATTGATTTTAACGGCATATCAACCCGTCCGGGGTTATGTCATGCCTACCGGTTATGATGTAATACATATTGTGTATTTATATATATACTTTTAGTAATTGGTTTTACAAAATTTGTCAGTTCTGTTTTTTAACTGTTTTGGGAAAATAAATAAATAATTTGTGTTCTGTTTTTTCTGGTTCAACCTGTATACAGGGTGACCCAGAAAAAACAGAACCCTATTTATTTATTTATTTTCCCATTAAACTAACCCTAATACTAACCCCAACCCTTAACCCTAACCCTAAACCCCCTAGTTAAAATTAACAGTTTTATTACAAAATGTGTGGGTTCTGTTTTTTCTGGTTCAACCTATATACAGGGTGACCCAGAAAAAACTGAACCCAAATTATTTATTCATTTTCCCATTAAACTAACCCTAAACCCAACCCTAACCCTAACCCCAATCCTAACCCTAGGCCCCCATAGTTAAAATTAATAGTTTTATTACAAAATTTGTGGGTTCTGTTTTTTCTGGGTCATGGGATTTTAAGTATGATTTGCAAGTTTAACCAAAATTTGATGAATCACCCGTTTAAACTGAAATAGTAAACTGGCATTAAGTAGAATCGTAATAATCTAAAAATACAAAAGGCAATAGAATTGAGAAATAAAAGAAATCCCTAATTTTCCAATGCGTAAATGGAATATTCCAGTGAGGAATTGGAAACAGGATTTGCTGTAATTCTAATCTTGAAAGATAAAACTCTTTAATTTATTCATGCCATAAATGGATTTGAGATCCGGGATTACTCTTAGAGCACACGGACATAATGGATCGAGATTTTTCAAAGGAGTTTATTGTCCTTTGTCTCTCATAAACATTATTTATTGAAAGTACTTTGTGCTATCGAATTCCAACCAACTTGAAAAGATTCTTGTGTAAGGAAATAATTTTTATCAAATTAAATGATTTATCAAATTTAAAAAAAATCACCGAGAATTGGTATAGTACAATGTTTGTTTATTTTAGGAACTTTTTTTTCATCTAAAATATTATTTAAAAAAATGTATTCTTAAATTTCCGTGTTTTGAAACATTTTTTTTTTCTAAAAACTTTTTTTGTTTGAGTTATTGTACTGATTAAAAATGAATGTATTTTAAGAAAAGACATTCATATCTAAAGTTTTATACATTCGTTTTATAATAAAATTATTTTATTCTAAAACGAATGTATTAATAAAAAAAATGTTGAGTAATCGTGAATTTTTTTCGTTTAATTTGTTATGTTGCTTTTTAATTCTCTGTAAAAAATAATTCAATGGATAAAAACACATACAAATTACATACTTAGAAAGATTGTTTTCTTTTCTTTCGAACCAAATAAATATTTAAAATATTGGAACAGTAATATGCGAAAAATTCCAAGCTGAACTGCTAAGAATACGATTTTGTTTACTAAAATCAAACTCAACTGCTGCCCTAGCTGCAACAGAAAGCAAGCAGCGAACAATATTCTATTATTAACAGCAGCTGGTATACGAGCAGTTTTGTTTAATTAATTAATTATATCCCTTAATCAGTAAAAATCAGTAACCAAATTTGGTGTGTTTCTTAGTTAGAAGTATATTAATGTGTATTCAAGATTTCGAATCTGAGTGACTTCTCTTTTCTGAGTTATAAGTCGACACGTACACACAAAATTTATATATATATATATATATATATATATATATATATATATATATATATAAATTATATATATATATATATATATATATATATATATATATATATATATATATATATAGTGTGGGATGGTCACTGTTTCAGTTTTTGCCGGAACGGTGTACCAAAGTCAGTATTAATTGGTAGAGTGCTCAATATAAAATAGAGCTGTTATATAATATAATAAGATAAATATGTAAAGGTTTTTCATATCTATTTATTTGGTGACAAAGGAACATTCACGACCATATTGGTTTCATGCGAGGCAATCGTCAAGTGAAGATGTTACAAATTTGTAACATCTTCACCTGACGAGTGGATCGCATGAAACCAAAATGGTCGTGAATGTTCCTTTATCACCAAATAAATAGATATGTAAAACCTTTATATATTTATTTTATATATATATATATATATATATATATATATATATATATATATAGAATGAATAGAGAATGAATGAGAAAAGTATTGACATATAAAGGTGCTCAATGCTAAAATAGCAGAGCAGTATACAATTAATAATATATTATATTATGGATATTATTATCTCGTTACTATTAGTTTCATACTTATGCAATCCTCAGACGAGAGTCAAATGGTTAAGATTTAAAAAAAAAACAGTAGTTTATAAAAACGTGGAAAATCCCTCAGAATTACAGGGGATTGAAAATAATCTTATGCAACCGCATAGATTATGTAACAATAACAAGTAATTTATAAACCTTAAAACCTCACGACCATTCTGCTACACCAAACATTTCTATTCTTCACAGAACTTTTGTGTAAGAATAATGTATCGACAGTGTCTTTACCATTAAACAGCGTGTTCTATATTCAACCCCAAGACCAACGAATACTGTAGACTATAAATTCTAAGTAATGGCAGACCTGTCTTGGTGGATAAATATAAATAGGTGATTACCGTTCCCTATACACCGTGGTCTGCATCTTCATGTCCAAAACAGATTTAAAATAAAACTAAAAAAAAAAAAAAAACGTAACGTATACTTTCGTTTGATAGCCATTTATTTTTAGCTGTCACCGGGAAACCGATCTTCCTTAACAGCTGACACAGCAATGAAGACCAAGAAAAGACTGTAAAATGCCCCTCAAGCCATTCGCAAATCCACCGAGTAGTTCAACTCTATGATTGTTTTTTTGTTTGTTTTATTTTTTCTTTCTTTTTTCATTTTGTTTTTATGTTTTTGGTTTTGACGTCATCAGGAGAGAAAGTGCACAGTTTACATACAGGGTGACCTCCCAACCCAGACAAAAAACAAGATTTTGGATTCTGTTTTTTTTTTTTTTTTTTTTTTTTTGCTGGTAGTCTGCATCAGTAATAGTATATATTCAGGTGACCCCCCAAAAAGCAGAATGTGGATTCTGCTTATTTTTTTTTTTTGTGTTTGTGTGGGGGGGCGGTTACCCTGTATTTGACACAGCAATGAAGACCAGAAAAGACTGTAAAATGCCCCTCAAGCCATTCGCAAATCCACCGAGTAGTTCAACTCTATGATTGTTTTTTTTTTTTGTTTGTTTTATTTATTTATTTTTTTATGTTTTTATGTTTTTGGTTTTACTATACATTTAATTAACCATTGAAATTAATTATTGAATCCAACGGTAGACACATTAGTCTCAGTTGTTTGTGT
>CM042162.1:72222181-72259681 GCA_023376005.1 Doryteuthis pealeii | reverse complement strand
TTAAGCGGAGTTTACCAGGTTTGAATTCAGAGTTTTCCTTCTCCTAGACCGGTTGCCTAACCAAGGTTAAAGAGCCCGGTCTGCCCTACTATTTACCCATAGTTGGAGGGAGAGTAGGATTCATACCTTTCCCAAGGGTATTAGCGCTAAGTGAAATGCAATTACCACGTCCAGGATTTGAACTCGGGGCGACGTGTCCATTTCCCATGACTTTAACCATTACACTACACACTTCCTAAATCTTTTGGAATATAATATGTTTTAAAATGCAACTAACCCGAGTATCAACAGAGTTATTTACAACTGAGGTTGGGGGGCAAATAATGTAAATATCCGAGGATAGAATGGGGTTATATTTTTATTTTTTATTTTTATGAGATGAGGCTTGACATGAATAATTATAATATTTCGGACTGTTGTCCTCATCTTTATTGTGTATAAACACAACGTTTATGCCACTGTAAAACAGAGACTGAGGATCATCATCATCATCATCATCATCTCGCGCATGCAGCACGGATATCCATGACAATCTCTCGCCAACCTTCCCTATCATTTATTGCACCTGGGAGCTCCTCTGCAGAGCAGCCAGCATCTTCGCATAGCTGGTCAATGTAGGTCCTTTCTGGGCGCCCCACTTTCATGTCCATGTGTTGGCTTTCGCAGGAGAACGTCGCTTATGAGCTCGTCCTTACTTCTCGGGCAGTGTCCTGCATGCCTTGTCCGTCTCACTCGATTAATTTGTGAGATGGGGGGGCAAGTTGANGAACCGTACAGCTGCTTCCTTGTGGGGTGCTGTTTCCACGACTTGTTCAAGACTGCACGCAGCATTCTCTGTTTGCAGCTCCATCTAGCTTAATCTTCAAGATGCTTCGTTAGGGTCCAAGGGGTGCAGCCAATATAGCAGCACTGATACAACACAGCCTGGAAGAACTGTCGCTTCAGCTTGTCAGGGACCCCCATATGACTGATAAATTATTTCTGCCGCCCATGCCTTGCTATTAGTGTATTAACATCGCTTTCTGTGGATGAGATATTACCATCTAGGTACAAAGTAAAGTAAAGTCGTCGGTGGCAGCCTAGTGTCAGTATCCGCTAGGCAGCAAGGAGTCTATCCCCTTTCACTAGCACTAGACCAGAGATTATTTTAGCATCTGAAGTGTAGCGCCAACCTACCATCAGCTCATCAGTTTACCGCAGATCCTTGTCTGCTACTCATACGCTGAGTTGGCGAGGGCCGGTATCGAACCAAGAACCTTGTGTGTTCCTAGCCGAACACTCTATCGACTGAGCTAAACCGGCCCTTCACTTTATTAATGAACTCATAAGCGACGTTCTCCTGCTAAGCCAACACATGGACTGAAAGTGTGGGGCCCAGCAAGGACCTACATTGACCAACTATGCGAAGATGCTGGTTGCTGCGCAGACGACCTCCCAGGATGCAATGAATATAGGGAAGGTTGGCGAGAGATTTCATGGATATCCCTGCTGCATGCGCGAGATGATGTGATGATGATGATCCCAGTCTCTGTTTTACAGTGGCATAAACGTTGTGTTTATACACAATAAAATGAGGACAACAGTTCCGAAATATCATATATTTCATGTTAAGCTCATCTCAATATATAAAATAAATTAAAAAAATATAACCCCATTCTATTCTCGGAGATTTACATTATTTGCCCCCCAACCTCAGTTGTAAACAACTCTTTTGATACTCGGGTTAGTTGCATTTTTAAAAATATTATATTCCAAAAGATTTTTCTCTCAAAAAATTTTTCTCTCAAAATTATTTTCTAAAATTATTTTTCTTTCCTTTCTCATTCCTTCTGAATCTAAAACATCATTTCCTACGACGATACTATATAACCGTTACACTGACGCCTTCCTTCTTTGCTTGTGAACAGATTTCTTGGGGAAAATCCATTTGATGAATGACAACATGTTTAGTATTTTCGTATTTGATTTGTTTTGGATGATTTCGTTGAATAGGATTTTTGTTGCTTTTTTTTTTTCAAACCACCAAAACTTTTTTGGCCTCAGATATGGAGTTGATTCGATTCTAGAAATAATTCCGATTTTAGCATGAGATAAAAAAAAAACTCACACGATTCTTAATGAGAGAGAGTAATGGGAATTCCATGTTATCAGCATGACTGGGATGACGATGATATATATAATGGTTTTATTTATTTTATCAGGGGGTGTATAACTGACCCAACTGAACCTTGTCTCTAATTTTCTATTCCTTACCCTCCCTCCAAAAACTTTGATCACTCCTTCATATTTTTAAAGAATTTTTTCTCTGAAAAACTCTTATTGAAATAATAAATTGGTAACACTGATGAGCAGTTTGGATATACTCATACTTTATCAGCTGTTTTGACTATTTAAGAAGAAAAGCTCATTAAATAGAGACAATAAAGGCAACAGATTCAGTTAACAATCCAAAATGTGGGGAATATTATGTTTTAATGTCAACACAAGATTTTCTTTTTTAAATTGTTGTTTAATCTTAGAGGTCCATTTTTTAAAATGAGATAGATAGACATACACAGACTGATATATATATATATATAATATATATATATATTATATATATATATATATATATATATATATATTATATATATATAATATATATATTTGGGAGAATATGTGCTTTTTAATTTAGTCAGACCTAATTTTTTTTTTGAAAGTTAATTCATTTATGTTTAATTAGGCGGGATTTTAACTACTTAAATGAGAGGCTAAACAAATCGAGAAAAAATCAATCTCTGAATATAAATTCCGACCTATTAGGTCTCGTCAGCAGAGCTATAGATACGGGGACCGCCTAGCGTGTGACTCGAAACCCTTTAGCCTCACATTAAGTAGTTAAAATCCCGCCTAATTAAACATAAATGAATTAACTTTCAAAAAAAAGAATTAGGTCTGACTAAAATTAAAAAGCACATATTCTCCCAAATATACTGTCGGCTGAAAATAGCCAAAAGTTGTTTACATATATATATATATATAAATATATAAGTAAGTCGTCGCGGTGGCTAAAGTCGGTATCAGCCAGACAGCGAGGGAGTCTTATCCCCTTTTCACTAGCACTAGACCAGGGAGATTGGCGTCTGAGGGTGGAGCGCCACACCTACCATCAGCTCCTTACTTTACCGCACAGATCCCTGTGCTACTCATTACGGGTGAGTTGGCGAGGGCCAGTATCGAACTAAGAACCTTGCGGTTTCTAGCGAACGCTTCTACCGACTGAACTAACCCGGCCCGTGTTGTGTGGTGTGTGTGTGTGTGTGTGTGTGTGTGTGTGAAGAGATGGAAGTGAATCCGACGGTACATAGTATATTAAGAAAATTGAAAAAACACAAGTTTAAATGGGGTTAAGTGGTGAGTTTATTGGCCGACGCTGCAGTGTTTCGATCTATTAATTAATTCATCTTCGGGGCGTTATTTGTGTCTGTGTATATGTGTGTGTGTGTTGTGGTAAAGAATAAAGGAAAAAGTGGACAAAGAGCAAATCTCAAACAAGTAGATGTAGGAAATATATTTTCGTTCTGCATTGAGCAGGACTTCATCAGTTAATTTATTGCTCAATTTAGAACGGCTCAATTCAGAACGAAAATATATCTCTTACATTTACTTGTTTGAGTTTTGCTCTTTTTGTCCACTTTTTCTTTACACATTCTGTCGATTTCCTCGAACCTCCATCCCATACTCTATATAATATATATATAAATAATATATAAGAGAGAGAAGAGAGAGAGAGAGAGGGAGAGGGAGAGAGAGGGGAGTTGAACAGATTAGAGAAGGGAGGGGAGTTAGATGAACAAACTGAAAGAAGAAAACAGACCGTGATATAGAGACGGGAGAGGGATGAACAGACTGAGAGAGAGAGAGAGAGAGAGAGAGATAGAGAGAGACGAAGAGAGAGTGAGAAGAGAGAGAGCGGGTGGGGAGAGGGGAGGGAAGAGAGTCAGTAAATAGTCAATATTACGCATCCCTTATACCCCTCTCACGTAACCTTATGTTCTTTTTCCCTTAGAGAGAGAGAGAGATGTAGTGAGAGAGAGGAGGGAGAGAGAGAGAGAGAGAGAGAGAAGAGAAGAGAGAGAGAGAGAGAGAGAGAGAGAGAGAGAGAAATATGAACAGACTGAGAGTGTTAGATGGATATATATGAACATAGATAGAAAGGAACTGAATTAGCTCTTGATAAATAGTATCTGTACATTTGATATTTGATTAAACTATGGAAGCAGCAGCAACTTGCTATAAATTATTGTTTTTGTGTGTTGATATGATTGAAATAAATCAATATTGTATTTTGTACCAGATTATTCCTACTCTGAAATCCTTCGAGTGCGGGTTTAGACATTATTTGAGACCTTCAGAGGATTTCGAGTGGATTCACTTACAACTAGGGAACACAATTTTCGTTGAGTAGGATCTGACACTCGGTTTTGATTATTTTTTTACCTCTAATTCTAAAAAAAGTTTTCTATATCATGTAGTTTTCCACTACAAAATGGAGAGGGGCACCTTGCTGATATGAAAGCAACCGTGTTGTATAGTCCCCGGTCGAAAACGGAAGCTTTCGGCAAAAAAAAGAAAAATATAAAAATATATATAAAAAAAAAAGGGGGGAAACGGAAAGCGAGGCTTTCCGGTCAAAAAAGCAGGGAGAAGATATAAATAAACGTCCCGTTATCAGATCAAAAGATAAAGATGCGTAGGCGTGTCGTCAATACAAAAGCCAGGGATCGAGCCGACAGAGGCAGTTAGAGGAGAGTCAGACAGCGGACGGAGACAGAGAACAGTGAGTGACCGACACTCACGATACGTCGCGGGCCAAGGGCGGTTGTGACGCCACTTAGCCCCCCTTTACACCCAACATCGCCAGTCATCCAACGGGTAGTAGTCATCGTGCAACCTCGGGCACTCATTGTAAGCTCTGCGCCTTCACCACCCCACACACGAAGAAAATAAAGAATGGTCCTCTCTTTGTACATACATATCTGTTGTTTATTGAAGGCCAGTAGTCGGTAGTAGCTGACTACTACATATATCGTCTAGAATTAGTGACGATACGCCTACGTATCCAGATACGCGATTTAGCCGCTATATAACATATAGAATTTTAAGCCGCTATACAAGATCGGGAGTGACGGCAAACAGCAGAGGTTTTAAAAGCAGGAGGGCAGACTGCTCAAAACCACTATACAAACTATCTGCAGCTGCTGGAAAAACAGGACACATCCATCAGGACACAAGCGGGACCGGATACTACCGGTCACCTTATAACAAGACAAAGGAATGCGCGTGGTTTTTGTTAATTGGTTAAAGTATGCGGAAATTGGACTCGTCGCTCGAGTTCAAATCCTGGAACTGGTAATTGCATTTCACTTAGCGCATAATACCTTGGGAAAGGTATGAATCCACTTCCCCCAGTTATGGGCTAAATAGTAGGGCAGACTGGGTCTTTAACTTGGTTAGGTAAACCGCGTTTCTAGGAGCGAGGAAAACTGAATTCAAAACTGTTGAAACTCCCGTTAAGAATTGACCTGTATGTTCCACATCCTGCTCGTGCGGAGGGGTTGGTAAATTATATATATTATATATATATATATATATATATAATACAGAGAAAAAGGAGATCGAAGCGATGTTCAACAAATTACCGGGGCATTTTCCTCCTTGCCATAGTTTGAAAAGTCATTTGTTTACACCGGCGCGTCTTGCCGACTCTTGGCATCTTGCATCTTCCCAGAATCAATAGTGGGGTTCTGGGTAAACCGGGCAACGTTGAACATGATCTGTCTGCCTAGCGCCAGCTGGCAGGAAAAGTTGCCGGAGAATCAGTGCCATCTACACTCACATTCCATAGACTTAAGAAGGCCATTGACCTGGGCATCCGTCACTGCACCAGAGATTGCCATTCCAAAAATTGGTCTGTTCAGCCCCACTCACGGCAGTTGCAGAGAAGAAAGAAGTTGGACCACAATAGCATTCCCCCGGGGGCCCCATCGTCTTTAGTAGGCAGAAAGGATGCAGAACTTTTCTAATATCAGCATCACTTTTGCAGCTCAATTTTTTCTAAAAAAAAAAAAGCCCATAAAAAATACAGCCCTCTAACAAATTTTGAGCATAGTTTATTGATATTTTGGATTTTGTTTTTGGTTTGGTTTGTTTTGTTTTACGCATCTCAACGCTCAGTGGTCATTTAAGGCGATAAAGTTTTGAAATAAATCAATTCTTATTTGGATAATACAATTTTTTTATATACAATACATTTTTTCTATTTTTAACCATAGATGGGACCCCGTAAACAGGTACTACCACTCGGGTCAGAGTGGGACGGGAGCAAATGCGTGATGAGGGGAGGGGGGGAAAAAAAAAAAAAAAAAACAAAAAAAAAAAAAAAAAGGAAGGGTTTTTTTTTTTTATTGAAAATGGCGGTGCTTTCCACATTTCCCCCACCTCCAAACTCAGGAACCTCACCATCAGATAGAGTTTAACGTTCATTCCAGGACTAGTAGACCATCTTCTCTCTTTTGAAAAGAGAGAGATAAAAATTTTTAAAAATAACCATTACAACTCAAATGGGACCCATCATTATTTACCAACACGTTCGGCATGGGTAGGATGTGACACAAAGTTGCAGGTATGGGGATACAGCGTGGATTGAACTCGTCATGCAGTATAATGGATCTACGAGAATCGAGCTTGCTTGAGTTACCCTGCAATGGGAGGACTCGACTTCGGTCGGGGGTCCAGTGTGCTTCGGCCGCTGGACCGGTAAAGTACAAATAACAGCGTCAATCCCAGGGGGCTTTCCTCCCAGG
The DNA here is from genome assembly GCA_023376005.1 of Doryteuthis pealeii. Lineage (NCBI taxonomy): Eukaryota > Metazoa > Mollusca > Cephalopoda > Myopsida > Loliginidae > Doryteuthis > Doryteuthis pealeii. Next base: position 72,252,836 of record CM042162.1, on the reverse strand, counting down.
CAATACCTGTCCTTTGGCGGCGGGGCTGGGTTTTTGCCCACCGCCTGAGGCGCCCCCCTTCTGGGGGAAATGCCCGAGGGGATCGACGCAATTTTTTTTTGTTCTTTCCACCCATGAGCTTCGGCTTGTGGGTGGGCACGTTAAAACGGGCCTTTTGTGCCCAGCCCATACAGTGGGGTTATGAGGCAAATACATCCCGCAATTGGGATGCATTCATTATTTATCCGTATCTGTCACCACAGGTAGGGCGTTGACTAAAGTTCGCAAGTGCAGAGCATCCAGCGAGAAATCGAACTCGCTATTTCAGTAGTAATGGATCTGTGAACTAGCTTGCTTATCCTTACACCACGATATGACTTCACTAATATTTTGAATGTAAAAAAAAACAAATCATTTATTAAAATTTAACAAAAATGTGAATTCTTACCAATTTTTTTAATATGATGAAAATTTGGTAAATCATTTTCCTCTCTTACTTCCTATTTTCTTTCTCTTTCAAATCAATGGTTTTCTTCACAATCATCTTACTCGGGTCATGGACCGAGCACTTCTGCTAGTATATATATATATATATATATATATATATATATAAATTATTATTATTATTATTATTATTATAGAAATGGGTACAAGAGATAACCTACCACGAGTTTCACCATAAGGATCTTCAGGGTTAAATTCTCTGAATTAATCGAGGTACTGATTAATTGCAGTCGGATCACACGTGTAGGTTATCTCTTGTACCCATTTTTATAATAAATTTTCTCTACTTTCGTTTTGAGCATTTGTATTTATTATATCGCTGACTTACCCCTGAATTTTGCACCTCCGCAACCATCGTGCCCATAATTCACTGTTAAGTCACTTTTTATCTTTATATATATATATATATATAATATATATATATATATATATATGGTGGACTCTCCTATCGAGAACGATAGATGAGGGTCAGCAGTGAGTGATTTGATTCCTCCATGGTTGTGGCATGCTGTCAAGAAGACATTTTATGTTTCCTCGAGTGTGACAGCAGCCAGCCCTGTTGCGAGCCATGAAGCCACACTGACAAACGAAATGATCCAAGGCAGGAGTTGAATGTTTTTCTTTTAAAGTTAGGCGGAGCCGATCTCTATGCTTCAGTCTATTTTGTTCAAAGCTCTTTAGTTTAGCGAAACATGTCTTACGCCCTTCCTTCCGATCCGATGCTAGATCTTCCCAAGCACTCAGGTCAATATCGAGGCGTTTCAAATTGTCCTTCAATTTGTCCTTGTAGCGTAAGAGAGGACGTCCAATTGAACGCTTAGCATTTGGTAGTTGCCCGTAAAAATATCTTCTTTGGAAGCCTGTTCTCATTCATTCGGACAACGTGACAGAGCCCACCTAACTTGGCTAGTAGGGTTATATATATGAACAAATAAACGGTTTAGCTTATATTATTATCATAGGAACAATCTTTACGACCGAGCGGTTTCTTGCTAGTGCATTCGTCGGGTAAAACGAATAGCTTTTGAAAATGAAAGATGTTACAATTGTTAAATATATATGAGTTTTTTTTTAACTGTTTCTCGTGTTGCATGTTTACGTGTTTATGTGATGTCGGATGCGCCTATTTTTTTGTATGTGGGCGTATGTCATGTGGCCTCTGCGCATGGAAATGCGTCTGCTATGTTATGATCGTATCCTTGCGCGTGAGTGCGTATGGATATGCGTATGTGTGTGTTGGTACGTATGTTATATGTGTGCGATTAGTAAGAGTGTATTTTTAGTACGCTGTTAATAATAATTATGTGTGATGCAATGGACCGTGTTATGTAGTGGTGACAGTGATGCAATGGTGAACATTATATTTGTATAATATTATTGTACAATGTAGACAGGTATAATATTTCGTGTTGGATACGTAATATGACGTAATATATATATTGTCATATATATTATATATATATATATATATATATATATATATATATTATATATGTATATATATGAAAATTGGAAATGTAATCCGACAGTATGAAATTTAACATTATGAAAAACATATGATGTTTGTTATGTGATTGCTGACAGATCTGTTTCGACAAAATCGATAAGTTGGTCTTCATCAACGAGCAACATAGACGGGGAAGAAGATATCCGTTAAGACTGTTTACAAAACGAACGCTGTATTTCAATTTGTCACCGCTGAAAAATTTGAAAAATGCGTGTTCTGTATGTTTAAAAGATAAATAAGATTTGTTTTTTAATTTTTAAAATCAGAAGCATTATAGTTTATAGTAAAACTCAAAAGAGTTTGTTGTAAAAAATTATTAAAAAATTGTAAAGTGGGGGTATCAAAATTGTTTAAGGAATTATTTAGGCCGTCAGGGTTAAAATATACAAGTCCACAGTGTACATTTGTGGAGATGTGTCACAGGATTCCAAAATTTACTTTGTGTTGATAAGTCCGTAGAGTTTTAGATGATATTCAAGGTTACAATTCGTTGAGGTATTTTTTCATTTGAAAAACAGTCTTTTAACGGATATCTTTTCTTCCGTCTATGTCTGTTGGTGGAAGAGACCAATTTACGATTTGGTCGAATACAGATTCTGTCAGCAGTTACATAACAAACATCATTTGTTTTCTCAAATGTTAAATTTTCATACTGTCGGATTAATTTCCATCTATTTTTCATATATATAGTATATATATATATATATTATATATTATATATTTATATATATATATATAATAATATTACTCATACACTTGTCGAAATGTCATCACTTGTCTGGATCGTAGTCTACGGTATGTGTACTAGCCGTAGCTAGTACCATCTGGTCGGGATCGATAATCAGAACGAATTTTCATTAGTAGTCAGGTCTGCTTGAACCACTGGCTAGTCATTAGCCACTGAAGGCAAGGGTGGAATTCACTCCTAGATACATACATAGATAAATGTGTTACAACTCTAGAGAGCTCACATCTGTTTTATAGAAAAGCTTTTGCCATTTAACTTAATTCAAGGCAGACGGTCAAATTTTTCCCAGAGACCTCAACCAACAAGGTTTGGAGCATATATATATATATATATATATAATATATATATATATATTATATATATATATATATATTCTTAAAAAAAAGTATATATATATACTTTTCGAGTCTTGTGTTTAGGTTTTGTTCTGTATTCTCTGTGTTACATAATTGGCGTAACATGGAACCATGAGGGTGGTCTGAGTGGCCTGATTCGAACGGAAAAGTTTAATGATGATGTGTGGATTAGAACGGAAAATTATTATATATATATATATATATATATATATATATATATATACTTAAAAAAAAAGTATAATCTTTATAAAAAGTACTGATAATTAAATTTAACCGTTCATTTTGAAATGATGGTATACATTTTAATGTTTTAAGAAGTTAAAATGTTAGTTGATATTATTTTTTTTATTTAAAATTTCAAAATGTTAATTTATTTAAAATTTCAAAACGTTAATTTATTTAAAATTTCAAAATGCTAATTGCTATTCATAATTAATCTCTCAATAAAAAAGAGACCAAAAAATTAGATTATTTGTCACGTAAAAGTTTAAAATCTTGCTAACTTAAATCCATAATGAAATGAACAGACACGATGAGAAAAAATAAACAAAAGTGACAATATGATGCTCGGGGTTACGTTTAAGTGGATATTCACCCATGAGAAATAAAAGTTGATTTCAAAATTGAAAATACACTAATCTTTAATCTTTGAGACTATAACATGAGTAAAACATTTTCAAATTAAAATGAAATTTGATTAAGACATCGATCTTCAATTGATTAAACATCAGTTGGTATATTTTTTATGAAATGTTCAGAAGTCATGTTAATTGCTATTCTTAATTAGCCTTCAATAAATTGAATACGTTACAGAAAAAAAAAATGAATAATATGAGTCTCGTAGCAAAAAATTAAGAATCTTCCTCATTTAATCCATAATAAAATGAATAAAATTAGCAAAGTTGTTTTAAAAAATGACAATATGATGCTCGGGGTTACGTTAAATGGATATTTACCTTGAGAAATAAAGTTGATTTCAAAATTGAAAATAACTAATCTTGAATCTGTGAAGGTTGGGAGCACACACACACATACACACACACAACAACACACACACACACACACTTTTTAAGTATATATATATATATATATATTATTATATATATATATAATATATATATTTAAAAAAGTAAATCTTTATAAAAGTACTGATATTAAATAAACGTTCATTTTGAAAAAATGTTATACATTTTAATGTTTTAAATTTAAATTGTAGTTGATATAATTTTTTAGTTTTTTATTTAACATTTCAATATGTTATTCCTATTTTTAATTAGCTTCTCAATAAAAAAAATGAACCAAAAGGTCACGTAAAAAATTAGAATCTTGTTAATTTAAATCCATAATGAAATGATGTCATGATAAAAAAGTAACAAAATGACAATTGATGCTCGGGTTACGTTTAAGTGGGATATTTACCCTTGAGAAATAAAGATTGATTTCAAAATTGAAAATAAACTAATCTTGAATCCGCACTACGATAACTAGTTAAGAAAGTCAGACATACCTGACGAAGGCCGGAGGGCAATAATCGGCCGGAATTTTGTATAGATAACAATGAAGATAGCCAAATAGTCCGAATAACGCAGATGATCGTAATCATCAGCCTCATCTCAAACATTCAGAGAAAAAGTCAGTTATTTCGAAAGTTGTGAAAAGATTGTCATTTTAGCCGGTGTGAGTTAAAGCCAAGGGGAGATAACTGAGGAATTACCAATTCTCTTGGAACAATCAGCAGGAGTTTAAATAGAAATACGGAATGGAATATTGACATCCACACCAAGACAGAACGTGCAAAAAATACTGGTCGAAAAAAGACCATATCAAACTGGTATGAGTGGTGCTCAAAAAAATTTTGGAAGAAAACCGAATTTCGTCTCTACTCAACATTTGCTTATGCAGCATATTAAGTTCATGGACAACCCGATGATCATCCGGAGTGTTTCGGGGATTTCGATTTTCGTTGTTTCGGGGGTTCGATTTTCGTTGTTTCATATCACTGGCAAGCTGTTAATAAATTGTGCTCAGAAGTACCAAAGAAAGAAAAAAGGGAGAGAGAGAGAGAGAGAGAGAGAGAGAGAGAGAGAGAGATTATTATCCTTTTTACATATTGAAGTATAGCAATAGCTCTTAAGTAAACATATCAAACGTTGTAATAATTAAATTATCATACTGGGGTATATCCACAGGTCTTGCTAATAAAGAGAGTTAAATCAAGATTATTATACTTTTTACATATTGAAATATTGAGCAATAGCTCTTAAGTAAACATATCAAACGTTGTAATAACTAAATTATCCTACTGTAGTAAATCCACAGGTCTTGCTAATAAAGAGAGGTAAATCAAGATTATTATACTTTTTACATATTGAACTATTTAGTAATAGCTCTTAATAAACATATCAAACGTTGTAATAATTAAATTATCCTACTGTAGTATATCCACAGGTCTTGCTAATAAAGAGAGTTAAATCAAAATTATTATACTTTTTACATATTGAAGTATAGCAATAGTTCTTAAGTAAACATATCAAACGTTAATTAGATTTATACTGTGTGTCCGCAGGTCCTGCTAGCTTGTAAAAATACGTTAATATTTGCAACTTCGAGATTTGACCGGTTTACTTATGGTAACCAATTCTGAAATTTGACTAAATAATTAGTCGTTGGTGTTAATTGACTGTGGAGCTAAGTTGTTGGTGTTAATTGTTTTGCACAAGGCTAAAAATAATGAGCAAATATGCAATTCAAATTCACTGTAATTGTAATTGGTAGTTATGTTCTTTACTGATTACTTTCCTGTTTTAAAAATAATTCTACTGCTTAAGGCCAAACAATGATAGAAAAGAAGATTGTGTTGCGCCAATGATCTCTATGGGAAGGTTGTCTGCCTTGAATATCAGCATTTGTAAAGATACGTTTATCGGCAAATTGAGATTTTAACATGCTTTTTACATATTGAACTCAGCTAAATAATGGACCATTCCGTTTTTATTATAAAAGGAAGAAAAAGGACATGCCACTCAGAACAAATACAATAAGAAAGAAAGAAAGAAAGAAAGTAGAAGAAAGATAGATGGTGAGAGAGGGGGAGTGCCCGGAAGCGATAACGCTGTTCTGTTTTAATTGAAAATATAAAGAGGAAAAGAAGAAAAGAAAAAAAGAAAAACGAAAAAAAGAATGAGAGAGTGTGTTAAATCAAGATTATCATACTTTTTACATATTGTAGTATCCTGCAATAGCTCTTAAATAAACATATCAAACGTTGTAATAATTAGATTATCACACTGTGGTATATCCACAGGTCCTGCTAGTTTGTCAATATAAAACGGCAATTCAAGATTTTACAAATTTTGAACTGGTTTACTTGTGATAACATATTCTGAAATTGACTAAAACTAATTAGTGTTAATTATCTTCTTGGAGATTTTAAGTTAAATTGTTTATTTTGGATTGGATGCAATTGAGCAAATTATTCAAAATGGCGTCGATGTGTGTATGGGGGAGGGGGCAAGGGCACTTGTTATTCCAATTCCAATTCTGACCAATAAAAATAGTTTCAATTAGAAACCATTACCTAGATATTCATTACTGATAAATTGAGACAATAATGAAATGTGACATTGAAAATAGATCAATTAATTCATTCTAATTTTGATAGAGGTGATCGATTTCAAACAGAACACCATTCCCTAACCCCCAACCCTAACATCTATCGTCTTTATCTGTTAAGGGATTTCAACTTGTCACATTGAAATCACATTAAAGTGGCAACTATTTAGACGTTCAGGCACGATACCTATAGTCCTGTATATCACGCGAAAATGCATTCGGTGGTGAGGCTACAATTCTGGAATTCTGAAGAGTAAGAAGTTTACTCCTTCGTTGTCATTACTCCCAGTTCCACCCTGGAGCGAAGTGGTAATACCCATCAATTGGTCAAATAGATCTGCTGGATATGTTACATAATCTATGCGGTTGCATAAGATTATTGTCAATCCCCTGTATTTCTAAAGGGATGGCCCTTTTCATATCACGGCCGGGACTTTCCGTGGAAGATTACAGAAAGCCCGCGAAATACGTGAAGTCACGTGGGATCTGGTTGCGTCCTCAGTTTTCAATTTGACGTCGGGCAGAGAAGATGTCCTGCCTTAACTGGAACTCTCTGCATACGCACGCTATGTTAGTCAGATGTTTAGTTACATGAAATGTTTAGTTAAGTAAATAAAAGCTTATGAAAATAACACGGTTTTGTGGTTGATGAATGTCTTGGTAACAAGACCGATCTAGAAGAAGAAATGAGTTAAGTGCGACCGATCCCAAGATGAAGTCCAGATGTTAGAAGAGACGCTAGAAGAAGACGTAATGTTACATAATTATTAGACACCTAATGATTATGGCAATAGTGTAGAAATCATAATGGCGATTAGTGCAGCTGATGGACTTGAGAGTGAGTGACAGCGCTTGACCTCACTCTGACCTTGCCTTCCAGAGATAACTCGTGAGAACCGGAAGTCATAGAAGACCCCGTTCCGGTTTAAGGAGTAAGCAACTCAGTCAGTCAGTTAGAAGTTAGAAGCCGAGCTAGTAACATGTAAGTCTCATCTGCGCAGATTGTCTGGGTTGGGGATTTGGAAATAAAGTAACATCAACGTAAAAGTCTTGTGTTTATTACCAAAAAAACTAACAATGACACAGGGCTTCTGATAAGGAGTGATCCCTAACAGAAACGAGACCGGAAGTCCTCAGTAGAAGACCAGACCTTTAGAAGATATACCAGACCAAGATGTTAGAAGATAGAACCAAAGCCGGCCAGAAGAAAATACGATCAGAGTAAGAAATAAGAAAGGGTATATAACATTATGCTGATTTGGTACGGTGAAAATGTCAGTACGTAACAGTAAGATAGAAAAGACGTCGGAAGAAGAATAGAAGTAAGTAATGAAAAGGGTATACAACAGATATACACATTTACCAATCCACCATTCGAGTAAAATGTGAAAGACAATTTTAATTAATCATATTAAAATTACCTTAAAATGACAACTATTCAAAATTTGATATGCGATGCCCATTGCCATGTGTATTACACTAAAATACATTCGGTGGTGGGGCTACTCCTTCGTTCCCATTACTCCCAGTTCCACCCTAGAATGGAGTGGTAATACCCATCTATGAATTAAATGGGTCTGCTGGATATATGTATATAACGGAAAATACACACATTCTGCATAAAGAAAAAATAAACAAAAACTCCAAATACTAGAAGCTTTATACATAAAACAATACAAACCATCCTTAAACAAAATCAATTTCCAATGCAGTACACACATTTTAAAATGCCTATAATACTTTTCCTATCAATTCTCTTCCTTCCAGCCTCCACATCCATTAATATAATTTGAAAAACTGGAACACATCACCCCTAATGATGGCACTTCGAAGTGCCGAAAGTACTCGAGACATGAACTTTGGTGGACTAATCCACGAATGACACCCAAATATTAAAAAGTTGGCCAGAAAACTTGAAAAAATCACAAATAAAATCGTTAAACAGGATATTGTGTCTTTTGTTTAATTCAACATGCATAAATGAAAGAATGCTGCCCAAATACACACACACACACACACACACACACACACACACACACACACATATATATATATATATATATATACACCAGCCCCTCCGCATGAATAGGATGTCTTAAGTGGGGTTAAACAGGTTTTGATTAAAGATTTTCCTTCTCCTGGTTGTCTAAAAAAAGCTTTAAAAGTTCAGTCTGACCTATTATTCACCCATATCTGGAGGGAGAAGAGTTAGATTCATACCTTTCCCAAGGGTATTACTAATATGTGAAATGCAAACAGCTTCCGTTCAGGATTTGTATTCGTCTCGTCGTGTTCATTTTCTTTGAAACAGAACATCATTCCCTAACCCCAACCCTAGCATAATGTGTCCGAGCATAATGCCGTTATTGTTTTTGCACGCCTATCATTCTGACATGCATCCCGAGAAGGTGATGCGGTTCATCGTTCGTGCCACCATTTCATTGAAAAAATACCTCTAGAAAAACTTAATCAAAAACTGGCTCGAATGAAAGACTACCCCACCTTCTCGTGATGCATGTCGGAATGTTAGGCGTAAAAACAAATAATGACGGTATTATGCTCGGATGCACAGGGAACACTTGAGGAATGACGAAGTATACAGCGGCCGAAACGTTCTGTGATTAAATTCGTACACATTTCTTACATCTGTACAGGTACTATCTACAATAGCTATTTGCCGGTCAGGTTCAACATCTACTGCCGTATAGCCAACCATATACGCGTCTTGCGGTGTTTATCAACATAGAATAGAAAGTGTTACTTTTCGAGCCGCCCAAAAGTATGTCATTAAAAATCACGCTACAGAACGCACTTTTCTCTTCATCATCATCATCACCATCATCATCATATCGCGCTTTCAGCGCGGATATCCATGACGTCATGGATATCTATCGGTGGCTGTTGACTCATCAATAGGTGCTAGTCTTAGAGATGAGGAGCAGTAGTTTCCTAACTGAACTGTTTGATTCTGGCCGTTGACCCGTTTAGGGTTCCTCCGCCCAGCATCATATGAGCCCCGCCATTGTCCCAGTATGGGATCATCTGCCGTTTCTCACATCCACCACGCTGCTACCCATGGCTTCCTTTTTACTGACATTTTGGCTTGTTATTTCATTCTTTTGGCTATCTGCCGGTCTGTATACTCGTCGCCGTAGAATATTAATTGTAATGCTTTGGTCAACAATTTTTAGCAAGAAAATTCTCGTTCGTTCGGTCGGTCTAGTTTGAATTATTCAAAATAGATTTCGTTAATTTCGTTGATAGAATATTTTCCTTGTTAAAGTCGCGAAAATCAACGTCTTTACACTTTGATTTGTCAAATTTAAAATAGATTTCGTTAATGTCGTTGATAGAATATTTTCCTTGTTAAAGTCGCGAAAATCAACGTCTTTACACTTTGATTTGTCAAATTTAAAATAGATTTCGTTAATGTCGTTGATAGAATATTTTTCTTGTTAAAGTCTTTACACTTTTTTTTTTCTGTTCATAACTTCGATTATTTAAAAAAAATTCTAGTTACATTTGTTTTTGTCGGGCAAGAAACGTTGTCTGGTGAGGTGGGCGTATGGACACCCAGCCTGGCTAAACAGAAGCTGTCAAAAGGGGATAAGCTCCGGGGAGTCAACGGTCATCCACACCGATAGTAGTAGGATTGGGGTAATTACTACTCACATTTTGGGGCCGGGTTAGCTCAGTCGGTAGAGCGTTCGGCTAGAAACCACAAGGTTCCTAGTTCGATACCGGTCCCCGCCAACTCAGCGTATGAGTAGCACAGGGATCTGTGCGGTAAAGTAAGGAGCTGATGGTAGGTGTGGCGCTCCACCACAGATGCTAAAACAATCTCCTTGGTCTAGCGCTATTGAAAAGGGGATAGACTCCCTCGCTGACTGGCTGATACCGACTTTAGGCCGCCCCGACGACTTTACTTTTTACTTTTTACTACTCACATGTGGTGGCGCCTGGAGTAATGGCTAAAGTCGAGTTCAAATCCTAGATGAGGATGACGACATTTCACATAGTGCTAATACACTTGGAAAAAGTATGCGTCCATCTGTTCTCCCTCCAGCTATGGGTAAATATATATATATACCAACTCCTCCACACGATCAGGATTTGACACAAGTTCAGTTTCTTAAGCGGAGTTCAACAGGTTTGAATTCAGAGTTTTCCTTCTCCTAGACCGGTTGCCTAACCAAGGCATTTCCAACCCGTCCTTCGGGACAGGGGTCCAGTGAGCTTCAGCCTCTGGACCGGGAAGGTGTTAAATTAATAGCGTCGATCCCAGAGGGCCATCCCTCCAGGCAATACCTGCCTCATTGCACTTAAAGGGGCAGGGCTGGGTTTATTGCCCAGCGCCTGAGGCGCGCCCCCTTGAGGGGGAATGCCGACGGGATCGACGCAATTTTTCTACCTACCACCCCATGAGTCTCGGCTTGTGGGTGGTGCCCACATAAAACGGCCTTGTGCCATATCGTGTGAAAGTGGGACACATGTAAATACCAGGCACTTCCAAACCGTCCTTCGGGGTGGGGGTCCAGTGAGCTTCGGCCTCTGGACCGGTGAGGTGTTAAATTAAATTTGGTAACAATAGTAGGACAGACTAACCTTTGTTAGGCAACAAGCATAGAAGAAGAAAAACTCTGAATTCAAACCCGTTAAACTGCACCTAAAATATTGACCTTGTGTCACATCCTGCTTGTGCGGAGGGGTTGGTAAGTATGTACTATTCATATAAAACCCCAAATGGTGTAGGTGCGTCTCCTTAGCCTAATAAGGCAATCCGTCTAGACAAGGAAAAGAACTTTGGACCACAACGGCAGGGTGAGGAGAGGGGAATCTGTTGCTTGGGTAACAGCTCATCCTCCATGTCAACCCACCCACGTTTTTTAGACACTACACCATCGTCTCTAGTAGACGGATGGATGCCAGCGATTATAAGTTATTAAAAAATCACGCTACAGGAGGCGCCCTTCTGTTCACAATTTTGATTGAATTTTTTAATATTCTAGTCACATTCGTTTGTGTCGGGTAAGAAGCGTTGATTATTGAATAATTTTATTGGAATTTTCAACGATAATTACCAATGTCCGAACTTAATATTCCTGTCGCATTCGGTTTATATAATGGAAGATTTTATTGGTTAAAAGTTAATAAATATGGAGTATGAATTTAGATCTGTTTGAAAGAAAATCAGTTATTTTAATTTAGTTTTTCCTAATTAGTCGCCATATTTATTATCACAAAACCAATAATAAACTAGTATTTTGAATATTTCGATGACAAGTGAGGTCTATCAAGTGCTATCGGTCAGGTCAAAAACTAATATATACAGTTTATGGAGGCGCGTGGCATAGAGGTTAGGGTCGTAGGAAATGGACTCGTCGACCCGGTTTCAAATCCTAGACAAGGCTGTTTGCATTTCACATAAAGCTAATATCCTTGGAAAAGGTATGCATCCGTATATTCTCGCTCCAGCTATCGGTAAAATAGTAAGGCAGACAGTCTCTTTAACCTCGGATAGGTAACCAGTCTAGGAGAAGGAAAACTCTGAATATGAAAATCCTGAGCTCAGTCGTTGATTGGGTTCGTGGCATTCCTTTTGCACCAATTCTTTTCTATCGACTGTGCCAAAAAGTGCGGATGGTCCAACACAAGCCTTCACCACTATAAACAAATCACTGTGTCGGTTGTTCATTGAATGAACCCTCATGCGTCAAAATTGACAAGAGGATCCATTTTTTCTCAATATATACAGGTCATAGCTATGAAATTGCTACCTTCAAGAAAATAGAAATATGGAAGTGTTTGTTAGTGGGTTAAACTAATCGTCGTCAAAATTAAAACGGAAACTTATTTGGTGGTTGTTGTGAGGGTTTAAGGGGTCAAATAAGAACAAGACGACGGGTAACAATTGTAGAAAAATGTATTAACAGAAGGTAGACAAATACAATAGAGATAAGTGGAAATTACGTCCAACAATAGAGGCATTGGCTTACTCGCATTGGCTTACTGCTAAACCACAATTATCCCTGTTACTTATAGTAACCCGTCGGCGCATTCCATTGGTCAATAGGGTATATCACCTATAACAGTGGTGCTCCATGAGAGTTTAACTAGAGTGTATGAATGAACTTTTTTGCGAATTGGGTTTAGGGGTTTGGGGATTAAGGTTGTTTTTAATTACGTATTCCTTAAAAACAACAACAAAAACCCAAATTATTATATATTTAATGTTGAAAAATCATTTTTTAAGACCAAGTTTAATTGAAATTATACATTGCAATACGAACACAAACAATTGAAACTAATGTGTCTACCGTTGGATTCAATAATTAATTTCAATGGTTAATTAAATGTATGGTTTTAATTTCGACGATAATTTGCAAGTTTAACCTGTTAATGTTGTATTTATTCTAAGACTAACAGTAACACATAAATGAATTAAAACTTAGTTCAATTCTATATTATATATATATACTGTGAAAGATTGGAAAGGCTATATATATATATATATATATATATATATATATATCTTATTATAATGGAGATTGTGTGTTTTTCTGTCTGTAACCGAAACTATATTCCTACTCAAGTCACAATTCTCTTAGTTATTGACATCACATTCTGTCTTACCTTATTAATACTGTTAACTATGTCTACATACTGACAACATGCAATTATATTTATATATACAACAAAATAGCGGTTTACAGTGTGAACGGGAAGGCTAATTTGCATATTAATATTAAAAAATCGAATTTAATAAATATGTGCTTAGTATTATTGATTTCTAACTGTTTGGTTTTATTTTAATGAATATAAGCAAAAATCTCTTCAATGAATCTTAAATGAAATCCATTAACAAGATAAAATAACTGTCATTTTATTCTTTACTTTCTCTTATAACTAAATACTTAATTAGAAAAATAACAATGAAAGATGAGAGTGATGGAAGAGTAAGTTTCAGTTGTTCCATTTTTTATTACTCCCTCTGTTTCAAATCTTTTATTATACTCCCTCTGTTTCAAATCTTTTTATCTGTATTCTTATTTAGTTTCATTAGCCTTTCTAATTTAATACAATATTTTATTACATTAAAACTTGAATACTTGCACCCGGAGGGTGCATATATTTGCTAGTATATATAAAGTAAACTACAGACACGTGTTTCGAGGTATCACCTCTCATTTTAGCAGCTGCATCTGGCCGAGTTCGAGACCCGAACGAACTTATGCTCGCCGAACCTTCTTACCCATACGGCCACAATCAGCTGCCAAGTATAGCAGGCTATCTAATCGCTACATTTCTAAGCGGAAATAAATTCACCAAGAGTTCTCAAACTTTGTAAACAAAGTGAGATTTAGCTTAACGCCGAATACGGTGAATTTTGCAATTAAATTCCTCCTAAATAGAGTGCTCAACTGAAATTAGGAACGTATAATAAAGTAAACTACAGACACGTGTTTCGAGGTATCACCTCTCATCAGTGCATTTATACCATTTTAGCAGCTGCCTCTGCATATATATATATATGTACATCCGTTCTGCTTTAAAACAATAACATTTCTGAAGAAACCTGGTAGACTCACAGAGGCGATATATTAACTGATTCAAATTGTTTGTGTTTTTATACACTATGTTTCTCAACATTTACTCCCATTTTGTCGGATTTCCCTAATCTGTTATCTCATATATATATATATATATATATATATATATATATATATATATTGTATAATGATAATAATAATAATAATAATAATAATAAATGATTAAATTGATTTATATTACATCCAACACGAAATATTATACATCACCATGGCCAACAAACACAAATACGCTCTTTAATACGCACATACATATGCACGTGCAATCCCGTGCTAGGATACAGTCATAACGTCACAACCAACACGTATTTTCATGGACACGCGCATGACAATATACGCACAAGTACAAAAAAAACGCATTCACGTAAACATACAACACGAGAATACAGTTATATATAAAATACCATCATTTTCAAAAAAAAAAAATTCATTTAAAAAGAAATACCATAACTAGAATGCTTCAGTTCGAGTGATCTTTTGAAAAAGAGATTTTATCTCGAAAATTCAAGAATTAAATACAGGTTAACACACAACATCATTGTTACCGTATTATTATTTTTTTTACACCTGCATTGTGATAGCCATCTAAATCAACCTACTAACCAATATATATATATATATATATATATATATATATATATATATATATATATATAATCCAAAAGTCCAGAGAAGAAATCTTCCTTACGACATAGGTTTTTTTTAAAACAACTTGTCGCAGTTTGAGGGCTCAATGTGTGCTCTTATTGTTAGAGTCACAGAGCAAATTTATATTTAAATGAATAACAAAAGACTTAGAGATCTTGCATTATAGACTATTTCAGGGAAGCTAAGCTCCCTGAAATAGTCTATAATGCAAGATCTCTAAGTCTTTTGTTATTTATTTAAATATATATATATATATATATATATATATATATATATATATATAGTGTACAATACATTTAAGGTGCAATTGATACCATGTTCCACGTATTTCTTAACAGGCGCTTTGTCGTGATGAAGGGTAGCAAGCATGCTGCCCGGAAACCAATGATAACAATTTCACCTTAAATGTATTGTACACTATATTAAATGAATACAGCTCTTACAAAGGTAATCGAGCACTTTATTCTAAATTATCCAATACTAACAAAGAACTAACATATATGTATATATGTATATATATATGTATATGTATGTATACATATATGTATAAACGTGAATATATATATAAAGGTATGTATATATATGTATGTATATGTATGTATATATACATACATATATATATATTATTTATATTTTTAAGGCAATTACAATGCCTATATCGTATATAAAATTCGATAATTATTGAAAATAATCATGACAAGCAAACCCGGCGAATAAAGGGCGCCACGTGGAACACCGTACAGCTGTTTCAACTTTATTAAGTCTCATCAGCGATGTATACTTTATTCGCCGGGTTTGCTTGTCATGATTATTTTCAATGATTATCGAATTTTATATACGATATACGCATTGTAATTGCCTTCAAAAAAATGTTTCTGCAAAAACAGACCAATTTTTGAATGACAATCTCTGGAGCAGTGACTGCAAACAAACAGTGATGCTTGCTGGAATTGCTGTTGTCTCTCCTTCCTTTTGGCTCTCTTTTCCGCGGAGGCTTCTTTCTTCTCTTTTTCTCTCCTTTTCGTTCCTTGTTTGACGAGGAGTCGCCAGGTCACACGGTCTTCTGAACAAGCCTCCCATGTGTTGGTGTTAATGTGGCATGTCTCTCAATAGTCTTTATGTAATAGGCTATCTGATGAGACTAGGCTTATATTGAGTTCTGGTCGAAATAAATTTATAGTAGCCAAATGATGGCTTTCTTTGAACCTATGAATATTTTTCTGTATATAATTAATCTATTAGTTGAGCTCTCTTGGGGATCTGAAAAATCCCTTGTATAAATCAAGAATCCTGAGTTAGAATCAGGATTCATTTTGGATAAAAATGGATTACTGTTTCATTCTTATCTATTATTTATTTATTCCGAAGACGCTTCCTGTCTTCTGACACTCATCAGAAGAATTTCAACAATTGGAAATATTTATTAAAAACACAGAACGAACGAACAGATACGGAAAGGAAACGGTTTTGTATGCGATACAAGATATAAGTAACAGTATTCCGTTAGATTAAAAAGACTTATATATCACATTCTCTTTTATATCTTCTTCATAAGATGGAGCAAAATCTAAATTACGTATGTCTACGCAGCAATAGATAACCGACAAGTATATATTAATATACAGGGTGCGACAGAAAGTACTTCTGACATTTTAAACTTTCACCTGCGGGGTGCAAGTAAACTTAGACTCCTTTTTCCTTCTAGAATAACAGACTCAGCAGCAAAAACAGCTAAAAAATTTTACAAGAATACAAATGTACTGATTACATTAGGAACTCAAGCAAGGTCTTAATAGACATTTTCACCCGTCACCTAGTGCCACCATACTTTATTTATCTGTTCATGTTACTCAAAAAACGTGTAACGTTCTAATAGCGATATGTGTTCTATAGCGGGTCTTGTCAAGGTGCCTCCAAATTCACAACACTAAAAAGGTATTCGTTACGCGACGGTCGTCTTGTGGATAAAAAGGTACAACGCGAGAAATATATCTTCACAAGCTGCTTAGCTTTTATTTCCAGGCTCGTCTCGTGGGTTGTTTCGGAAGAGGAAGAAAAGCAGAGAGAAAGAGAGAAAGGACACTGTTAAATTACTGTAATCCCACACTAGGGACCAGAGGCCCGTCCGTTCCCCTAGGCCTCGGAAAGCAAAAAGAGACCGTTATTTTTCTTCGTCGTTCCTCGTGACCACGTGACTTCCGGTTCCGGTCAACACCCGAAACTTCCGATTGGTTTTCAATTCTCCATTCGGGGGGGGGGGTCACGCCCCGGTCAAATCACCGTTCATCACTCCACGCTTTTTCAAAGCCTCCACCTTGTCTCATTTCTTCTTCCTCCTTTTTTAATAGTAGTCCTCGCAAAACTCAGGACCTTCACAATCTCGCTACAAAACGTCCGTATCTGATTTGTTTGTTGGTTGGTTGGTTTATTAATTTTAAAGGCATATCAACCCGTCCAGGGTTATATCATGCCTAGCGGTTGGGTGTTATACATATTGTGTATTCATATATATACTTTTAGTAATTGGCTCCAACAAAGTGCTAGCATTATTGGGAATTATATTGTATGGCATTGATTTGTTTCATGTCTATATTCTATGGTATAATTTTATTTCCCTTAAAAAGGAGAAAATATCCCCAATGTTAACATTTTCAAACAGATCCTTCATATTGTTTGCTTTAAAATAATGGTTTCTGATGGGAGCAAAAAATCTGCATTCCATCAATAAGTGTTTAACTGTCAGGGGTGTTTGACATGTTTCACATTGTGGTTGTTGTTCTTGTTTGAGTATATAAGAGTGTGTTAGTTTTGTATGACCAATGCATAAATCGGGACATAATGACTTGTTCCTTTCTAGACTTCCTTAAAGTTGGTCTGCAGCCTCCCAGCTAAATTGGTTATTTTCGACAGGAAATGTATTCATTTATACATTCAAAAAAAGACATAAAAAGAACCATGTTATGTTATACTGTGTTGGGTAATTTTTCCTAGTAGATCAATAAATAAATAAACAATTATCAGTCAAGAGTGGTTCCCCTTTGTTTAAGTTAGACTTATAGGAAATAACGCAAACGTATTCATATATAATATCACCACCATAAGAGCATCGTTAGTAAGCGGATTGGGTTATTTCCTATAAGTCTAACATAAACAAAGGGGAACCACTCTTGACTGATAAATTATTTATTGATCTACTAGAAAAAAAGAAGATGGGTTTAGGGTTAGTTTAATGGGAAAATAAATAAATAATTCATCAGTCAAGAGTGGTTCCCCTTTGTTTATGTTAGACTTATAGGAAATAACGCAAACGTATTTATATGTATTATTACTGTTGCAAGGGCCGGGTTAGCTCAGTCGGTAGAGCGTTCGGCTAGAAACCACAAGGTTCCTAGTTCGATACCCGCCCTCGCCAACTCAGCGTATGAGTAGCACAGGGATCTGTGCGGTAAAGTAAGGAGCTGGTGGTAGGTGTGGCGCTCCACCTCAGACGCTAAAATAATCTCCTTGGTCTAGCGCTAGTGAAAAGGGGATACACTCCCTCGCTGCATGGCTGATACCGACATTAGGCCGCCCCGACGATTTTACTTTTTACTGTTGCAACTCTTATGTATGCAATTAATATAAAACTTTTATCACTTCCTCATTGTTCAGTAAATCTACAAGTCAATACGGGGTATGTCAGAAAAGTTCTAGGACTGGTGTTAAAATAGATTTATTTAAAATCCAAACTACAAGTTATCCCCTTCAAAGTAATCTCCCCTGAAGTCTAATGCACATTCCCATTCTTCTCTGTCACACTTCAGAGATTTATGCAATAGACCTGGCACTTGACTTAATTACCAAAAGCAAGAACTAAAAATACATAATATTTTCTGACTCCCAATCTGCTATAGTAGCAATCATGAACAACAACAAAAAAAATAAATAAATAACCCATTAATAGCTAAACTACTCACCAAATTCAATAATATCAACCAAAAAGAAGTCAGATCTTAGCCCTGAAGAGCATTAAGCGAAACTTTTACTAGGTTCGTCTGACTCATTAGATTTATCTTTATATATATATATATATATATATATATATATATAAGCAATTGGTAATTTGCTTGAAGCATTGTTAAGTATGTTATGATATATTAATATTTTGAAGGCCAGTACAATGCGTATGAAAAATAAAAACAAAAATATGTTATTTTTGTCTTATCGATTTCGAAGCATGAACTTCATCATCAGAGTTTATTTTCAGAAATGGACGTGCTTATGTTTTTATTTGTGTGGTTATAATTTCTCTTCTTATTTTATTTTCCTCTCCCTTTTTTTTTCTCTTTCTTCTTCTCCTCCTTTATGAATGAAATGGGCGAATAACTGTTTTTATTTTTCATACGCATTGTACTGGCCTTCAAAATATCAATAGATCATAATATATATATGAGTTAAGAGTAAGGAAATGAATCCGACGGTATAAAAATAATTGAATAAACATTTCTTTTCTGAAAAAAAAATCCGTTACTGACTGACCATGAACGGGTTAAAACTCATATTTTTTGAAAAAGAGAATTTTTTCTATTTTTCAATTTGAAATATGTCTTTTTCTTTCAAAAACTGTTACACTAAAGATATACAATCATGACGTTGGTGAAGAAACGGGCAGTGGATGTTCAGGTGACGAAGCGATCACATGGCTTACACGCTTTTTGGAACAACAATGCTTCCGTTTTGAATTTAAATTATTTTCTGCTTCTCTCTCGATGAGTCCGGATTAAAAACAAGCTCTGATGATGATTTTTTATAAATCGAAATATTGTTCAATATTAGCTATGAAAATCATATAAAATATTTTCATTTTAACAGAATTGTTAAACCTAATGAGTTAAACATAATGAGTTAGATGTACTCACTAGCAGTTTCGTTTAATAGCTCTTCAGGGCAAAGATATTTGCCCTGAAGTCAGATCTTTGCCTTGAAGAGCTACTAAACGAAGCTGTTAGTAATTATATCTTACTCATTAGGTTTAACTTTATTATTTGCTCTACTTAGGTATCGAGCACTCTTTACTATTTAGCTTTAGATCATCCTTAGATAACCTAATAGCAGTCTTCCTGTCTATAGCTCTGCTGATGAGGTCTAATAGGCCGAAATGTACATACAGAGATTGATTTTTCTCGATTTGTTTAGCCTTACATTTGAATAGGTATGCCCGCCTATTTCATTAATTATTAATTAATTAATTTTCAAAAATTAGGTACGACTTCAATCAAGCACATATTCTCCCAAAAATTGTCGGCTAAAAAAGCCATATCAAAACACATTGTTTGTTTTGTTTACTTCTCACATATATATATATATATATATATATATATATATATATATATATATATATATATATATAAACCGATGAACAATTCCCTTACAAATGATATAATAACAAAACCACGTTTTGGCATTAAATAACCCACAAATTAATATATTTCATTTCTATTTTCTCATGTTGGATCATTCCTTATTTGGACATTATCCAAGAGAAGATAACTCGTCTATTTCCGAATATGGTAAGCCATATTAGTTATTGTTGATTTTCTCATATCATTTCGGCTACAACGCCCTACGGGCTTCATTCAGTGGATATTGTCTGTGGTAGCCTTTGATGTTTACATAATAAATTTCCAGTCTGGCTCAGAAACCCTTCTCGCACGAACACGAGTCTATGAAGGTCAGATAGGTGAACTATAGAATTGTTTCTATTTGGGGGTTGGCGAGGGTGGTGGAATAAAAGTCCGTGGGCGGAGATGCTTGAGGCTATTGGACAAATCACGCAAAAGAGTGCAATGATATCCACGTTATATTAATTCCGCAGGATTCTATATCCGTGTTCAGACAGTGACAAGCGTCGAATATCTTGGTGACCTTTGCGAAGCCAAAATATTTGTGCAAAGATTCAGATTGTAATTGGTATAATATACATAAGATGAGGATTATTGAGAAAAAAGGTTCGATATCTGGGTCGGCATATGTTAGTGGTTAGAAATGACACTCGCAATAGTAGGATTGATGATTTAGGTCGTGTCTTGGTGGGGCAGAGATTTTCGTGTTTCAAATCTCTGTTCGATCGTAATTGTTAAGTTTTGTTTTGTTTGGTTTGGTTTGGTTTAACGTATAAAACGAGGAATTAATTAAGATATACATAGAGAGGGGGAAAGTGACAGGCAGAATATGGGGTAAGAGACGGGTCAGTTTTTGCCTTAATTGCAAATTACGACTAATTAGAATTTTTTTTCAAACATAATTCAATTCTAAAAGCAAGGAATATTTTAGTATGAATTTCGTGTCATTAAACTAAACAGGAAAAAAGCCTTTATGAGACAAACATTATGAGACAATGATATATATATATATATATATATATATATATATATATATATATATATAGAGAGAAGAGAGAGAGAGAGAGAGAGAGAGAGAGAGACGATTAAAATCGAATGGTTTATACCGACTGAAGTTTCTCGCAATAGCGCGAATCTTCTGGTTATTCACACACACACACACACACACACACATATATATATATATATATATAATATATATAATATATATATATATATGTATGTGGTGTGTGTGCATGTGTTTGTGTGTGTGTATTTGTGTATGTGTGTCTGTGTTTCTGTGTGTGTTTGGGGTTGGTTTGGTTTGTTTTACGGCATATCAACCTCAGTGGGACATTTAATGCCGATAAAGTTTTGAAATAAATCAATTCTTAATGGAGACTCAATTTTTTTTATAAACACATTTTTTGTAAATGAAAAAATGTCCTTATGAAACGAGATCGCAAAGGGGGTGCCTAATGGTCCGATTTTGCTAATCCTTATTGAATCTTTACTAGGAAACTTTTGGAACGAGTTAATAGAATTTCACTTTATTTCGATGGGAAAGAATGATTGGATTTAGGGAAGTATGTACATTGTACATTTATATGTTCAACCAATAGTAGTTTTGATTTTCATATCCTGAACAGCATCATTCCTATGAAACATGAAATGTGCACGAAGAACTCTCTGAGTAGCAATTACAATTTCACCAGTTTCAACTACAAACGCACAATGGGGAATGTGGAGTACCCCTTCATCACCTATATACTAATATACCCTTTTCCTCATATATATATATATATATATATATATATATATATGAGGTTAAGTAAACAAACAAATGTGTTTATGTTTATATGGCTTTAAGCCGACAATTTCTGGAGGATATGTGCTTAATTAAAGTCATACCTAATTTTGGAAATTAATTAGTTAATAATTAATGAATTTAGGCGGGCATATATGTTCAAATATAAGGCTAAACAAATCGAGAAAATGTCAATCCCTGAATGTACATTTCGACCTATTAGGTTTCATCAGCAAGGTTATAGATATATACAAGGTGCGTCAAAAACGTATCGAGATTTTTAAAACTTTTGACACACCTTGTATTCTGAAAAAATAACGTTCCCTTCCTTGGTTTTTTTTCAGACTACAAGGTGTGTCAAAAGGTAACAAGTATAAAGCTGTATTTAAAGCTGTATTTAACAAGATAGAAATGAAGGATGAATGAAACTTTTTTCAGAATATAAGGTGTGTCAAAAAGTACAAAAATCTCGATACTTTTTTACACTCCTTTTATCTATCTATCTATCTATATATATATATATATATATATATATATATATAATATATATATATATATTAGCAAATATATGCACCCTCCGGGTGCAAGTATTTAAGTTTTAATATAATAAAATGTCATGTTAAATTAGAAAGACTAATAAAACTGAATAAGAATGCAGATAAAAAGATTTGGAACAGAGGGGGTATGATTGAAAAATAGAACAACTTTGAAACTAACTCTTCCATCATTTTCCATTACTCCCGTCTTTCATTGGTAAATTTTCCTAATTTAACTATTTAGTTAAAATAGGAAGAAAAGAATAATATTACAGATATTTCTTCTTGTTAATGGATTCCTTTAAGATTTATCCCCGAGATTTTTGCTCATATTCATTAATATAAAACCAAACAATTAGAAATTAATAATACTAAGCATATATTTATTAAAATCAATTTTTAAAAATCAATATGCAAATTAGCCTTCCAATTCACTCTGTAATCCGCTATTTTGTTGTATATATAAATACAATTGCATGTTATTAGTATGTAGATATGGTCAACAGTCTTAATGATGTAAAACAATTTTATTCATAATTGAGGTTTAAATAAAAATAAAATCATGGAGAATGTGATGTAAATAACAAAGGGAGTTGTGACTTGTATAGTAATATAGTTTCGGTTACAGACATAAAAACCCACAATCTCCATTATAATAAGATATATATATATGAGGCAGGTAAAAGGATAGTGACACGATTGTAACTGATCGTATCTGCAACCAAAATGATAAGACAGTAGCTAGACAAGCAAAAGTATGCAACCCCGGGACGCAAGTATTTAAGTTTTGATATAATAAAATATCATATTAAATTAGAAAGACTAACGAATCTAAATAAGAATGAATATAACATTTTTACACTTATTCTAATGTTATTTTAATTGGTTTCTATATAAAATTATATATATGGGATTGCTTTTAATACGTTTAAATATAACATGATAGTATTACTTTAAATATACGCTCCTACATTTGGGGCGCTGGTGGTTGTCGTCAGTGATGTAATCCGCAAGGTTCATTGGGAAGTTTCGGGTCTTCCAACATCAGACTTCCCTCGCCTTGCTGACCCTATCAGAGGTGATCAAACTCTCGTACAACCACCAACAATAGACGCTAAAAGACGTTTGACATTTTTTTGGACGGTTGTAGAACTCTATCCCATTTAAATACAAGGCACCATGCATTTGATTGGTTGATAGTAACAGCCAATCAGATGAGCGGTACCCTGTATTTAAATGGGATACGTTGCCAGAAATTTGTATTCTATGAAGATGTTCATGTTTGCTGAGCAGCTGGAGTACGGGGAAACTGTTATGAAGCTGGAACGTCTCAACCTATTCCTAGGACTGTTCTATACATCCATGTTGATGACATCTACACTTGCTGCAGATGCTCCTGCAAGGGATCTGCAGTTCATGAAGGACATGATGAAGTTCAAGAGAACAGATCCAGAGATTGCTCAGGCAGTGCTACAAAAAAATTGAAAACCACTGGTACCTGACACAGAAGGTTGTACCGTTCGCTCTCTTCGGTAGCAGACTCAGTGACAAAGAGAAGCAAGACATTGCTGTCAAGCTGCTTGCTACTGAGAAGCCAAATAGCTTCAGACAAGGAAACCTGTGTTCCCTCAGGTTACAGCCAAGACGACTCTGGCTGATCTGGTTGATCCAGAGTGACATCTTTTGCTTGACACCCTTGGCATTGAGTCTGACGAGCTTCTGTAACCTGTAGCAACATGTCCAAGGAGTGATAACTACAGCAAGGCCCTGGAATATGTCAGCAATGTAAAAGTAGTAAATGACATCGCTGAGCGGGGAGTCAAGATGATAGGTGATTTTGCAAACATCATTACCACAGATTCTCAGCAAAGAGAGTATCTTCTTCAAGCTGTGGAATACAACCATGAGCGATTTGATAGCTTCAAGAAGCAAACTCTGAACATATGACTCTGAAGTGTCCTTCTGACATGGACAATAAAACTTTTCTGCCTCTTGAAAATAATTTTTCAGGGTCTTTGTTACACATTTTCTGATGTCAAGATTGTAATATTTATGAAATGTTGATATTTTTCAGAATATGATGTGTCTTTTTTTTCTTGAATGTTTACTTGGATTATTTTTACAGAAAGAGTATTACAAATGCTTCAATTTGATACCCAGTTTGTTGTTCTATCCCTATTGTAACAAAAGTTACAGGTGAAAAACTGTCTGGCAGAAGGCAAAATTTGGCACTTTTCTACTATCGCGGGTTTAATATCTTGAGGTCCAATGAGGCAAAGGTTCCTGACATTTGACCTCGAAATGGTTGTGATTTTCGGATTTTCCAGGTCAAAAAGCATGGGAAACCGTGCAGGAGGGTATGAAAAAAGGAAAAAGTTGATTTTCGAACAGGTCTAACCGCACATATCCCTGTGCTAATTATACGCTGAGTTGGCGAGGACCGGTATCGAACTAGGAACCTTGTGGTTTCTAGCCGAACGCTCTACCGACTGAGATACTAACAATCAATTATGCACATTAACAAAAATGTAAATATATTGGTTCAAGCCACTCACTGATAAAAAAAAACCTTGTCTCATGATTTCTGACGCAATCAATGCGGTGATCTTGAGTTTGAACCTCGGAATTAATTTTTCTATTCAACTCAAATATGTGTGTCGACAGCAACGTGTGTCTTTTGTGCGCACGTACATCTTAAAGATGTCGGTGGTTTTTAGCCGATTAAATCACAAGTAATTAAGAATAAATGTTATTTACGGACAGACACTCATTAGACTTCGAAGAACAATAGGAAAAATAATTATAAGAGTACAACATGTTAAAAACCAACAATTACAAGAGGTCGTCAAACCTTTAGACTCGCCGCTTTCATTTCACAAGTGTTGTCTTTCGTATTGGACGTCCCGAAATAAACCCGTCTTTCTTAATAGAGATCACGTTCATTCAAGTGGGATGTTGTATATTGGAGATATTTCCTACGCCTGATTAGGTCATTGTTTATTGGTCAATTGTTAAGAGTGAATCAAGAGAGAGATTGAATCATCGAAGTAATAAGGGGAATATTGTTCTCGAATAATGAGATCCAGTTATTGAATTTCGCCCATCTTTCAATCCGATCAGCAGAAGCCGATATTTAGTTTTTGCCTCTTTAGAGAAAGCAAGCAAACTTAATGAGAATATATTTAGTCGATAAGATGAGTCAGAAGTACTGCAATATTTTAGTAACATAATTTCGACAGTTCTGAGTGCTTTTGTCACTGAGGTCATGAAGATGACAGACTACACTGTACTATGAGATGATGAACTCGCCTGATACTCTCCATCATTTAGTTTTTGCTCAATAAGGTGAGTCAGAAGTTTTGCAATATTTTAGTTACGTGTAGCATAAATTCGACAATTCTGGATGTTTTTGTCGCTAAGGTCATGAAGATGTCGAATCCCACAAGCTCGCCTGATACTCTCCATTGTTTAGTTTTTGTCTATTTAGAGAAAGCAAGCAGACTTAATGAGAATATCTTTAGTCGATAATGTGAGTCAGAATTTTGCAATATTTTAATAACATAAAGAACAAACTCAACAATTCTGGATTCTCTTGCCGCTGAGGTCATAATTATGTCGAATTACACTGGACTGTGAGTCGGCAAGCCCGCCTGATACTCTCCATTGTTTAGTTTTTGTCTATTTAGAGAAAGCAAGCAGACTTAATGAGAATATTTTTAGTCGATAAGGTGAGACAGAAGTTTTGCAATATTTTAGTAACATAATTTCGACAGTTCTGGGTGCTTTTGTCACTGAGGTCATGAAGATGACAGACTACACTGTACTATGAGATGATGAACTCGCCTGATACTCTCCATCATTTTTTGCTTAGTTTTTGCTTATTAGTAACATAAAGAAAACACGACAATTCTGTATTCTTTTGCCGCTGAAGTCATAATTATGTCGAATTACACTGGACTGTGAGTCGGCAAGCTCGCCTGATATTCTCTATTGTTTAGTTTTTGCCTATTTAGAGAAAGAAAGCAGAGTCACTGAGAATATTTTTAGTCTACTGGGTGGATCAAAAGTTTTGCAATATTTTAGTAACATAATTTCGACAGTTCTGGGTGCTTTTGTTGCTGAGGTCATGAAGATGACAGACTACACTATACTATGAGATGATGAACTCGCCTGATACTCTCCATCATTTAGTTTTTGCTTATTTGGAGAAAGGAAGTAGAGTTAATGAGAATATTTTCAGTCGACTTTTTACCAGAGTGAGTCAAAAGTTTTGCAATATTTTAGTAACATAAAGAACAAACTCGACAAT
This sequence comes from Doryteuthis pealeii, assembly GCA_023376005.1. Taxonomy (NCBI): domain Eukaryota; kingdom Metazoa; phylum Mollusca; class Cephalopoda; order Myopsida; family Loliginidae; genus Doryteuthis; species Doryteuthis pealeii. The sequence continues at coordinate 72,225,863 of CM042162.1, read as the reverse complement.
TCTGGATTCTTTTGCCGCTGAGGTCATGAAGATGACGAATCACACTAGACTGTGACAAGCTCGCCTGATACTCTCTATTATTTAGTTTTTACTAGTTTGGAGAAAGCAAGCAGGGTTAATGAGAATATTTACAGTCGACATGGTGAGTCAAAAGTTTTGCAATATTTTATTAACATGAAGCATAATTTCGACAGTTCTGGATGCTTTTGTCATTGGACTGTGGCGAGCTCGCCTGATACTCTCCATTATTTAGTTTGTCTGTTTGTAAGAAAGCAAGTAACGTTAATGAGAATATTTTCGGACGACATTTTATCTGGATGAGTCCAAAGTTTTGCAATATTTTAGTTATGTGCGTCAAAGATTCGGCACTTCTGGATGCTTTTAGCACTTCATCATCATTTCCCGTGCAATAGATCTAGCACTTGACATAATCTATGAAAATAATCACAAAAAATATATTATCTTCTCAGACTCGCTCTCTGTCCTACTATCATTAAGAAATAAAAAAAACTGGAAAACCCTCTCATCATTAAGCTCCTGAATAGATTAGACTTGATGTCTAATCTAAGGGGATTATGATATGCTGGATCCAAAGCCATATAGGAGCGAGGGGGAATGAAACTAAGTCGACTCTAGATTTGATCCCCGACAATTTCAAGATACCATATACTGATTTGAAACCTAAAATTAATAGATTCCTTCATACAAAATAGCAACAACACCGGAATAACAACATCCACAATAAACTCGTCCTAATCAAACCCACTTTGGAAGTTTGGAGACCAACTTTAAGGAAGTTCAGAAAGGAACAAGCCATTGTGTCCCGATTACACATTGGTCACACAAAACTACCGCGCTTCTATATACTCAAACAAGAACAACAACCACAGTTTGAAACATGTCAAACACCTTTGACTGTTGAACACTTATTCATAGAATGCAGGATTTTTGCTCACATCAGAAACCGTTATTTTGATGCAAACAATATGAAAGATCTGTCAACATAGAAGACATTATGTCCTTTTTGAAGGAAATAGAATTATACCGGAGAATATAGACAGGAACCTAATCAATTTGTGTCCCTGAAGTTACAGCGCCTCCTGTGAATGTAAAGTCCAATGTTAGAAAACATTCTCGACCACAGATATATATATATATATATATATATATAAGTCGGGGCGGCATAATGTCGGTATCAGCCAATTAGCGAGGGAGTCTATCCCCTTTTCATGTAGACCAAGAAAATTGTTTTGGCGTCTGAGGTGGAACGCCACACCTACCATCAGCTCCTCACTTTACCGCACAGATCCCTGTGCTACTCATATGCTGAGTTGGCGAGGACCGGTATCGAACTAGGAACCTTGTGGTTTCTAGCCGAACGCTCTACCGACTGAGCCAACCCTCCCCTTTATATATATATAATATATATATATATATATATATATATATGTGTGTGTGTGTGTGGTGTGTGTGGTGTGTGTGTTCATGAAAATGAATAAAGGAAAAAAGGAATGGGTGGTGAAGATAGATGACAGATAGAATCATAAATTACTTTTGCCTGACAAGCGTATTGAAAACTAATCTTTAATTTCAAAGGGAAACGGTTTAGATTTAAAGACTAAAGTTTATACTAATTAAAAGACAGAGAGAGAAATAAAAATAATTCTAAACCAGACAAATATATACATAAAATTCGCTACCTATAATTTTTTTTACTTCTCCTGAGAAAGAATTACACCGGAGAATATAGATATGAACCTTATCAATACTATACAACATGATCCAGAATGATGCTTGTTAAGTATCTGGCCGCCATCCTTGGCCAGTTGGAAAGAACTCAAAGTAAATAAGTAAGTAAGTCCTGAGTTATAGAATCCTTTAGGTCCGTCGTCCAAGAAGATCCAAGTAGTAGTGAGCTAAGATTAGAATCAGCCAGTATAAATAATAATATCAGCAGCAGAGCACTGCCAGTGATTGGACAACAGGCTGGTCACATGTTAGTCGGCGAGTCTATAAGTACAAGTAGGCATTTACCACACGCCTTATATCACAAAAATTCCAACACACCCCGTTTTTTTTATATAAGGTGGGTAATTCCATTCAGAAATATAAGGAATAAATATCAGGAATATAAGGTTACTATAAATTTTAAAATTTCTCAATGAAACAATTGTAAATTGTAATAGACCAAAAATATTATTACTTCTACACTTAATTTTTACTAATCCTATTTTTTTTTAAAAAGAAAAAATATTAATTATTCTTATTATTTTTCTATTCCTAATCTAAAATTCCAACAATGCCAACACATTGTTAAAACCAAGTACTACAAAAGTGTAGATATAGCTACACAACATATATTATTTCCTAACCACGAGTCATTACATAATCCCAGACGGGTTGATATGTCGTTAAAATCAATCAACCAACCAACCAAAAATGAAGACAACAAAATGTATTCGGCATAAAATAACCCAACAAGGGTTGACATGCTTGTATTGCCGTCATCTTACCATTTGTTTGAATCATAGAATTCTCGGAGGGTGGTCATATTTCTGGGGTGCCCTTTTCCCGAATCTTCTCGCTATTGTCCAAGTCTTGCGTTGTCTTAATAGCTGACACGCCTCCTATCACTGGTGGGGATTATCCTCTCCCGAGTTTTGTGTAGTATTCATATCTGACACGAATAACTCAACATTTATAGTAAGATGGTCCTCATTATCTAGGCGTTGACTTCTTGGGGACGCTGGGGTGTTATGAATTCGCACCTAAGAGTCGATCACTCTAATTTGCTATAATCTGAGAAGATGCAAGCCAACTGGTTAAATCCAGTGCTCTATAGAAGAATACAAGTGATTGAAATATTGTTATATACTTGTGGGATTATATGCCCTTGGTTGGCTGGAAGAGTTGTCTTCCCTTGTGTTTCTGTTTTTTTCCTCACCAGGCGTCTTACCTATTTAAGCAGGCAAACGCCAGATTCGAACCCTCTTTCATCTCCGGGACTTGACAACTAATGGGTTAAGACAGTTTGTCTACACTCTACTTGTGTGGGGGTGAAGACCCCCACACAGGCAATGTAGTAAGTGACTTTAGCTTATGGACTCTCCATAACTGTTGTATCTTATCCTTTTTCTATGTACGTATATTGTCTACTATGTATCTTGCCTCATGTATATGTATTTCATGTCTTAAATGCTTCTCCACGTGCTGTCCTTGTATTAAAGTCCATTGTTATATTTAACACTCTTGGTTTGTTCAACAATAATTAACATTATTATAACTTTGAACCCAATAACTTTGAACCCAACGTACCCTAACTATGAACATTTTCTTTTATTAATTTCTTTATTAATGGCATTTCAGTCTCGGAAGACTAATATATAGTTTTTGTGCCCCTGTGACTGTGAAGTCCAATGTTAGAAAAACATTCTCGACCACAGATGTCGCATGTAAAGACTGTCCCTGAAGATGTTGATGTGCCGGTGCGTTGTTGCCGCTGCTTTCTTCTGGACCTCCTAGCTTGATGGTGTTGCGCCAGGGTGACTTCAGACATGAACAGTCCTCTACAGAGAGCCTGTCGCCACCGAGGGCGGGGCTGAGCCAAATTTTCCCAGCTGGAAGGGGCAATGCCAAAGCACTTGAAATCGTTCTTGCAGACATCCTTGAAACACAGCTGGGG
>CM042162.1:72212181-72217181 GCA_023376005.1 Doryteuthis pealeii | reverse complement strand
AAGAAAGAGAAGTGATAACGCTAATCTATTCCAATCGAACATAATGAAAAGAAGAAAAATAGTAAGGAGAGAGAGAGAGAGAGAGAGAGAGAGAGAGAGAGAGAGAGAGAGAGAGAGTGTGTGTGTGTGTGTGTATGTATGTGTGTGTGTGTGTGTGTGTGTGTGTGTGTGAGAGAGAGAGAGAGAGAGAGAGAGAGTTAAGTCAAGATTATTATACTTTTTATATATTGAACTATTACAATAGCTCTTAAATAAACATATCATACATAGTGATGATTAAATTATCATACTGTGGTATATCCACAGGTCCTTCAAGTATTATTAATTATATATCCGGTAGAATATTGTGATAGATGTATCATTTTTTAATTTAAAATTTAAAAAAAAAACGGTCAACGAGAAGAATTCCTAGACTGACCGTAATTTTAAGAGGGTATGACTTTTTTAAGAATTAACTATATATACAAAGATAAATATATTTGTTATAGATGCTAGCAAATATATGCACCCTCCGGGTGCAAGTATTTAAGTTTTAATGTAATAAAATATTATATTAAATTAGAAAGTCTAACGGAACTAAATAAGAATACAGATAAAAAGATTTGAATCAGATAAACAGATTTGAAACATTTGAAACTCGTGTTTCGACCCAGAGTTTGTCCTTGTATACATTGTAACCTATTTAGTATTATTTTAAATACAACATTAAATAAAATTAGTATTATATTAAATACAAAATAAAATAATTATACTAAATAGGATACAAGATAAAATGAATGATATTGCTAAATAGGATACAATGTATACAAGGACAAGATCTTGGCCGAAACACGTGTCGGAATTTTAATAAATACATTTTTATCCATACAACATTTTCTGTCTAAGTATTACATATTCCTATTTTTTATTTCCTATGCCTTAGCGCTGTAGAGTTTGGCAATAAATATTACCCTATAATATCCGTTTCGGTTGTATCCTGACGTTGCATTCTGGGAAAAAAATCATCTAATCTCATTTGTCTGTCTATAACCGAAACTATATCACTACCCAAGTCACAATTCCCTTAGTTATTTACGTCACATTCTCCATGGTTTTATTGTTGATATTGATGACACTGTTAACACTGCTGAAATTGATGGCCTTATCTACGTGCTAATAACATACAATTATATGTATTTATTCAACAAAATAGCGGTTTATAGTGTTGATGGGAAGGCTAATTTGCATATAGATCTTAAGAATTTGATTTTAATAAATATGTGCTTGGTATTATTGATTTCTAATTATTTGGTTTTATCTTAATGAATATGAGCAAAATCTCGGGGATAAATCTTAAAAGAAATCCACTAACAAGAAGAAATAACTAATTTTATTTTTTACTTCCTAATTTAACTAAATAATTAAATAAGGAAAGTTTAGCAATGAAAGGCGGGAGTGATGAAAAATGACGGAAGAGTTTCAAAGTTGTTCTATTTTTCAATTATACCCCCTCTGTTTCAAGGCGTTTTATCTGTATTCTTATTTAGTTTCAATAGTCTTTCTAATTTAATATAATTCATTACATTAAAACTTAAATACTTGCTAGTTACAATAAAATACCTGACAAATATCAAATTCTTTCAAACAGTGAAAGTTGTGTGTTGGTATAATGATTACTGATACCAAAAACTAGATCTCTTACTTAAGATCGGCTAGAATACTCAAAAGAGTCCTGGAGACCTAAGGAGATTTATTGTCACTCAGCCTTCAGTGAACCACCGGCTACGGCAGGTGTGAAAAACTCCATAATAACAATGATAATAAATACTATAAAAAGAAACCCACGGTTGTTTTCGTGAAAAGGAAAAAACTTATTTGTAACCCAACAGTTGAAACTTACTTTTTAAACCAATGGAGGAAAACGGATTTAGTTATCACTAGCAGCGGCTACTCGGCGTCGCCTGAGTAGAGGGGTATTTTTTAAAGTTAGTCCCGCAGATCCATTATTACTGAATCATGAGTTTGAGGAAATAGCAGAAAAAAATCGTCAACTAAAATGCAACTGTTATATAGTAAGGTCACGTGAGTATTAGGAGGAGAGTCCGTCGTCTAAGTACTTCAAGTGAATTCTGCACAGAGTCATCTGTGTGTTCTTAAATAGTGGTTTAGAACCATCGCCACTGTTCAGGTATGGGGGAGATGGATCATTCTATTATATCAGCACCAAAAATCCTCGTTTTCGCAAAATTTAGCCTAGAATTTAGTTAGAAAATTGATCAATTTCTATATTTAAAACAGAAAAGCTTGTCATTTTTTAAAGAAACAAATGAAATATTATGACAAGAATTCAAATTGAAAATATTCCCCCATAACCACCGAAACCTCCAATATACTGTTTTTGGTAATTATGAACTTTTGTTTAGTAAATTAGGGTGTCCCCACCCCACCCACCCAAAAAACAGAACCCACACATTTTGTAATAAAACTGTTAATATTAACTTGGGGGGTTTAAGGTTAAGGTTAGAGTTAGGGCTAGGGTTGGGGTTTAGGGTTTAGGGTTAGTTTAATGGGAAAATAAATAAATAATTTGGGTTCTGTTTTTTCTGGATCACCAAAAAAGGGATCCAGAAAAAACAGAACCCAAACCTTAACCCTAAACCCTAACCCTAAACCCCATAGTTAAAATTAACAGTTTTATTACAAAATGTGTGGGTTCTGTTTTTTTCTGGGACACCCTAATTTAATAAATAAAAGTTCATAATTACCCTGTTTTTTACCTAATAAGCAAGCTAGAATAATGATAAAATTTTAAAAGATTAAAATATGTTTCCTCAAAGAAAAGCAAATTTTTGAACACAGATATTTTTGTGTGGTAATTTTTCTGTTAATTTGCAACTTTTGTCACATGGGAAGCGTTACATTTTTAAAATCGACCTAACCTACTGACTGATGTTAGCCATTTAATTTCAAAGTTTTTGCCTACACGAAGCAATCTTCTCTCTCTCTCTCTCTCTCTCTCTCTCTCTCTCTCTCTCTCTCTCTCTCTCTCTCTCTCTCTTTTCTCTATTTTTATCTCATTCATTTTTTTCTATCCATTCTTTGTTTTATTTCTTCTTATATTATAAAAATCTCATCTTTATTCTTCAAAGAAACTCAACCATCTGCTTGACATTATAAAGATTCCTGGAATCTTTGATCGCGAAATAAATTAACTTTCTATTGTTAAAAAAAAAGAAATCTTAGGCGTGATTTATTTACAGCGCGGTTTTATTTTCTCTTAGTCACGTCTGACACTGATATCTCCTCGTGGAAAGAAAAAAGACGTTGATCGAATAGGTTTTGATATCCATGGGGAATGTTATGAATGTTCTACGCACAAGGGGATGGGGAACTCTGAATTAAACAATCTATTATCTTCTACGTATATTGTCTCAACGGTTTAGGTCAATGTCCTGCACGGACATTGACACATCAACGCGAAGGGAAACTTTCTTTCCTCTTCATTTAGTTTTTTATCCTTTACCAAACTATCCGTTGTATCACGAGTAGGATAGATACCCAGAAAAATGGTGTGCTTAATGCATATATTAAACACCAGCAGCCGGTGCTAAACGGATACATACAGACACAGAACAAATAAGTACAAACAATTGGCAAGATAAATCTTACACTAAATAGAGGAGGGTCAGTTCGGTATAGCCAACGTAGCAAAGTCAGTTTAAATATTTTTAAGCTCGTTAATCCATTTTTATTCTCGGCTATTTTATGGCTATGAGCCGGTCCATCTGGTAGAGTGCTGAAGGGGTGTTAGCTTACTCTACAACAGTAATATTGGTAGATGGGCGAATGAGTAGTGAGAGAGAATGGTGAATAAAATTGTTGAACTGGGTTCAAACTCCAGCTAAGACAGTTGTATATTCACTTTGCATTATTGTGTAATACACTTGAGAATTATATGCATCCAACCACTCTCCCTCCAGCTATGGGTAAATAGTTGGGCAGACTGAGCTCTTTAACCTTAGTTAGGCAAACAGTCTTGAAAAAGGAAAACTCTGAATTCAAACCCGTTAAATTTAGCTTAACTCTTTAACTACTTTAAGCCGTTCACAGTAGACTCTTCTATCACTTCAATCCTACCGTAAACCGTGGGCAGCGGCTCTTGCACGTGTTACCCGTTTACACTGAAAAATCCCTACCCCTGTCATCTTTTGTTTTGTCTGTGAACCAACCCTGAGATTGTTATTTGTTGAATGGAATCTTGGTAGGCAAAGAGTTAAGAAATCGACCATGTGTCGCATCCTGCTCTTGTTGATGGATTTGTGAATACATACAAGGCTGACTTTGGCATTAGATATCCCACAAGGGTTGATATGCAGTGCCAAATCAACAATAGTAGATATGCGGGGAAATTGCAATCAAGTCAGTTATGCATATGATTGCTACAACCAGTTTTGGAAGTTTGGGGAATGTGGAACACCCCTTCATCGCCATTGCTTCCTGGTCCACTCTGACCCGGATTAGTAGTATATGTTAGGGTGCCATCTATTGGTCATGCTAGGAGTCTGGAAAATGGCCGCATCTCCAAAGGCACCCGATCGGTAGGTAGAACACGCCCACACTTTAAAGTGGGAGAGACCTGAGTGCATGCCACATTGACAGATGCAGAAAATCGAACGGCCTGGTGCCTCAATGTTAAACAATGCACAAAGAGGAATGAGACGGAAAGGAGAGTAACCGCCACAACAAAGAGAGCCAGAAAGAAGGCGAGAAAACAATAGCCACTGTAAGAATCACTGTTTGTGTGCAATCAGTGCACCAAAGACTGCCACTCAGCCACTTGAACAGATGCAGATGAAAACTTTTTTGGACACTACGCCATCGTCCGTAGTGGAAGGAATGGTACCAATAACAATTCCTATTTAATCCTACTAATTTTCGAACGGATCTAAACAAAGCTGACGTCCTTCCCTTCAGCCTGTTATGGGTAAAAAGTTCAGGAGCATTATCACGTTAACGTTGTT
>CM042162.1:72197181-72209681 GCA_023376005.1 Doryteuthis pealeii | reverse complement strand
TCAAGTTTTATCTACATAAATATAAGCCTCCACCCAAATTTGTATTAGTTTTCTTATCTTTCTGTACTAATTTCAAATTTGTTTTTTCAATTTCCTTTTTTCTTTTACGTTTTTTCGAAGATGAATCTGTTTCTGTTATACAAATTGTTTATATTTCATAGCAAGCAATTTTAAATTCTGATAGTTTGTTTCTTAACGAATTAGAGATTGTATACAATATCTTTTTTTTTCTCTCCGTTTTTCTTAACTCGTTTAAATTTTCATTTACTTTTATATATATTTACCAACCCCTCCATACGAGCAGGATATGACACATGGTCAATTTCTTAAGCGGTGTTTAACAGGTTTGAATTCAGTGTTTTTTCTTCTTCTAGACTAGTTACCTAGCCATGGTTAAAGAGTCCAGTCTGCCCTGCTATTTACCCATAGCTGGAGGGAGAATTGGATTCATACCTATCCCAAGGGTATTAGCGCCATGTGAAATGCAAACAGCTTCGTCGAGGAATTGAACTCGGGTCGACGAGTCCATTTCCTACGACTCTAACCATTAGACCACGTGCCTCCATTTACTTTTATAGCATTTCTCTTGTTTATATTTTCAGTTGTATTGTTTTTTTATATTTTCTTTTTGGAGTTTTAGCTCGGCCGGTAGAGTGTCTGACTAGGAACTACAAGGTTCCGGGTTCGATACCGGCCCTCGCCAACTCAGCACATGAGTAACACAGTGATCTGTGTGGTAAAGTGAGGAGCTGATGGTAGGGGTGGTGTTCCGTCTCAGACGCCAGTCTCCTTTGTCTAGCGCTAGGGAAAAATGGACAGACTCCCTCACTGTCTGGTTAATACCGACTTTATCTTCTCATCTCTCGTCTCTTTTCTTTTTTTCAAATTCAGCTTCTCTTTCTGATCTGATTAAGTAAACATATCAAACGTTGTAATAATCAAATTATTATACTGTGGTATATTCACAGGTCCTACTAGTCAAAATTATTATACTTTTTACATATTGAACTATTTAGCAATAGCTCATAAGTAAACATATCAAACGTTGTAATAATCAAATTATTATACTGTGGTTTATTCACAGGTCCTACTAGTCAAAATTATTATACTTTTTACATATTGAATTATTTAGCAATAGCTCTTAAGTAATATATCAAACGTTGTAATAATCAAATTATTATACTGTGGTATATTCACAGGTCCTACTAGTCAAAATTATTATACTTTTTACATATTGAATTATTTAGCAATAGCTCTTAAGTAAACATATCAAACGTTGTAATAATCAAATTATTATACTGTGGTTTATTCACAGGTCCTACTAGTCAAAATTATTATACTTTTTATATATTGAATTATTTAGCAATAGCTCTTAAGTAAACATATCAAACGTTGTAATAATCAAATTATTATACTGTGGTTTATTCACAGGTTCTACTAGTCAAAATTATTATACTTTTTACATATTGAATTATTTAGCAATAGCTCTTAAGTAAATATATCAAACGTTGTAATAATCAAATTATTATACTGTGGTATCCACAGGTCATGCTAGTATTGAACTATCTTTAATAGCTCTTAAGTAAACATATCAAACGTTGTAATGAAAAATTATTATACTATGGTATATTCACAGGTCCTGCTAGTCAAAATTATTATACTTTTTACATATTGAACTATTTAGCAATAGCTTTTAAGTAAACATATCAAACGCTGTAATAATCACATTATCATACTGTGGTATATTCACAGGTCCTGCTAATTAGAATTATATTTCTCCAACGATTTTTCTGTTCTCTTATATTTGTTTCCAATGTGTTCGTGCTTCTTTAACTCCGTTTTCGGACATGTTTCCAACGATTTGATTTATTTCCCCTTCCGTCCATTTTTTGTTATATTTACTAGACTTTGATTAATTTCTTCCATTTTGTTTTTAAAAAAAACTTCTCTTCATGACTTTCCAATATTTTCAATTATTTCCCGCCCAAATTTTTTTTTTAAATTTCTTTCTGTATTTTGATTTTAATTTTTTCATTGCAATTTATTTCCTTGTCAGTAATTTAAAGTTTTATTAGAATCTGATACCTGTATGATACCAACGTGAGAAAATAGGAAAAAACGTTTTGCCTGGGTGACGTGACGGGGCGTTCGCGGCCATTCCTCCACGCGTGGTTGTCTTAACTCGTTGGATAAATAAATAAAGACGTCTAAAAAGCAGATAAAGTCTTGTGTCTTTCGATAAAAACAAACAACCACACAAGAATAATATTATATAATACAACAATATATATATATATATATATATATATATATACACACACATGTAATCGACTGCAATTAATCAACATCTTGATTAATCCAGTGGATTTAACCCTGAAGATCCTTATGGTGAAACTCGAGTAGGTTATCACTCGTATTGTATTACAATATATATATATATATATATATATATATATATATATATATATTCCTCATGCTTTGAAAATTAAAATTCCACCTGACTTTGTTCCTTATATTCTCCAGCCATCTTATCTCCTTTCCAAATCCGTCGTTTTCAAAATGCGACGATGACGTCAACATAACTGTTTTCTCCTTCGCGTTAGAACACTTTCTTCAAGCGATTTAAAAAAAAGTTATTTTTTCGAACACCCCGGAAATTCTCCGTATTTCAACCGTTTTCATTTAAAACAATAAGGATTTATTCTGACGAAGGCCGCTATTTCTTTGTATACTAAACATTTCTCTAGTTTTTTCTATTATTGTTATTTTATTTTATTTTGTATTTAAAATAATAATAGATAGAATACATGTATACATGGATAAACTCCTGACCGAAACACGTGTCGGTATAATAAAATAAAATAAAACCTATTTTATCCATTCAACATTTTCTTTCCTTTATTTTTCATTTCAATATATATATATATATGGGCCGGTTTAGACGGCCAGGAATCAGAAGGTTCCTGGTTCGTTACCGGCCCTCGCCACTCAGTGTATGAGTACCACAGGTATATGTGCGGTAATGTGAGGAGCTGATGGTAGGTGTATCACTCCAACTCACACGCTAAAATGATCTCCTTGGTCTAGTGTTAGTGCAAAGGGGATAGACTCCTTCGCTGTATGGCTTATACCGACATTAAGCCACCCCGACGACTTTACATTAATGTCTACTATTCAAAATATCAAATGCAAAAAAATATTCCATTCTGTTATCATTTGAATTTTAATTTTTAACCCTTTTCACAAATATAAATCAAATCTTTATTATTTTTGCTCAAAAACCAAGCGGTGGTGATATTTAATGTGTATATATATATTTACTTTGTCGTTGTTTTACTTTTAAAGTTTCCTCCTGACATACACATACTCACAACTGCCCTTTATATATATACTAGAAGTGGCTACCCGGCGTCGCCTGGGTAGAGGGGAGGATTTTTTTTAAAGTTAGTCTCGCAGATCCATTATTACTGAATTTTGAGTTGGATCCCCGCTGGATGCCCCATTAAAGTCCCTTTTTAAAAAAGACCATGCGTTGATCCAGTCACTCTGAAAATAGAAATTTGTGTACAATATTAAATGGAAAAAATTCCATGTTGTTATCATTTACATTTTAATTTCTTAGATATCTTCATGAATTTAACTCAAATCACTGGTGATATTTAATGTGTATATATATTTATTTTGTCGTTAATTGTTTTATTTTAGAAGTTTCCTCCGGACATACAGATTCACACAAATGCCTTTTATATTTGTATAGATAGATAGATATAAAAGAGTTTTATAATTTCTTGGTACATTATGTTCATATAATTGACGAAGGGATCTTTAGCTTGAAATATCAAGAAAATAGATCATAGGTAGACGGACATCATCATAGTTACCTAATTATTCTTTACACTTGCATTGTGATTGCCTTCAAAACCAACCACCAAACACATATACATGTGTATGTGTGTGTGTATGTGTGTGTGTGTGTGTGTGTTTCTGTGAATGCGAGTGTGTTTGTGTATGTAAGTTTGTGTGTATGTGTGTGCGGATGTGTCTGTGTGTGTACATGTTTGTGTGAATGTGTGTGTGTTTGTATGTGTGTGTGTGTTTGTGTATACGTGTGCGTGTGAATGTATGTGTATGTATGTATGTTTGTGTGTGTGTGAGTGAATGTGTGTGTTTGTGTGTGCGTGTGCGTGTGAATGTGTGTGTATGCATGTATGTATGTATGTATGTTTGTTTGTTTATGTGTGCGTGTGTGTGTGTGTTGGAGCCATAATTAAATAGAAAGTTTTCCAGTAAAAGGCTATAAAAATGGAAACTTTGTGGGGACATCTCAATAATCTAATAATTCTCAGACACAAAATCCGTATAAGTTTATGATATTCATTCAACATGAGTTAATCGGACTTTATTGTTGATCAGAGAGAAAAGAAAATTGAACTTTTTATACCCCCCCCCCAACATCTTGGGGAGAATTCATAGTCGTTATTTATTTTTTCGAAAATGAAACTTTTATTATCGGAAAAGATCGATGACACCGAATAAAAATTGATTAACATCGAAAAAAAAAAAAAAGTAAACGTTTTCTTCGGTCTGTAAATTTTAAAAACTGTCTCAAGAGGGCGACGAACGAGAAAAATGTTCGCATAAAAAAAACAAAAGAAAAAAGAAATAACAACAACAACAAAAACAAACTTTGAGAGGAGAAAGAAATCGAATTTCTCTTTCTAATAATAATAATAATAATAATAATAATAATAATAATAATAATAATAACAACAACAATAATAAAAATAACAATAATAGTAATAATAATAATAATAATAATAATAACAACAATAATAAAAATAACAATAATAGTAATAATAATAATAATAATAATAACAACAACAATAATAATAACAATAATAGTAATAATAATAATAATAATAATAATAATAATAATAACAATAACAATAATAATAAAAACAAGAACAACAATAATAATAATAATAATAATAATAATAATAATAATAATAATAATATAATAAAATGTGCTATGCTTGTAATAAAAAGGGGGGAAAGAAAACTAATAAATGGAATACAACTACCAAATCAGGAAGCTATAAAATCTCTTGATGAAAATGAAAGCTACAAATACTTAGGAATTTTAGAAGCGGACAATATCATGCAAGCAGAAATGAAAGGAAAAGTTAAAAAAAGAATATCTCAGGAGAACTAGAAAACTTCTAGAAACAAAACTTAACAGCAGAAATCTGATCAAAGGAATTAATACCTGGGCTGTCCCCATTATAAGATACTCAGGACCATTCTTAAAATGGACAAAAGAAGAACTCAGACAGATAGACCAAAGGACGAGAAAATTAATGACCATGCACAAGGCTCTCCACCCTAGAGATGATATAGATTGTATGTGTCAAGAACGGAAGGGGGAATAGGTCTTGCCAACATAGAGGAATGCGTAGAAACCACTATCCAACAACTTGAAGATTACACAAGGAAGAGCAAAGACAAACTACTTATGGCGGCCAACAATAGTAGAAACGGCAGATGGACAAACAGAAAAACGACAAACAGAAAACAAAAATGGGAAGAAAAACAATTATATGGACGCTTCAAACGACAAATAGATGAGGTTGCACATGGAAAGACTTGGACAGGGTTAAGAAAGGGAAACCTCAAGAGTGAAACAGAATCACTTATAATTGCTGCACAAAATAATGCCATGAGGACAAACTACATCAAAGCGAAAATTGATAAGACCCAACAAAATAGTAAATGTAGACTTTGCGGTAATAGAGATGAGACTGTTAACCATATACTCTGCGAATGTAGCAAACTAGCACAACGAGAATACAAAACTAGACACGACTGGGTTGGGAAGGTGATCGACTGGGAATTATGCAAAAATTTTAATTTTGACCATACAACAAAATGGTATATGCATAAACCAGAATCTGATCTTGAGAACGAAACGCATAAAATTCTCTGGGACTTTGAAATAAAAACGGATCACCTTATCCCAGCAAGAGGACCAGACCTAGTGTTGATAAACAAAAAAGAAATAACTTGTCAACTGGTGGATTTTGCAGTGCCAGCAGATCACAGGGGGAAGCTAAAGGAAAATGAAAAAATGGACAAATATCTGGACCTTGCCAGAGAACTGAAAAAGTTATGGAATATGAAAGTGAAAGTGATACCAATTGTAGTTGGTGCACTTGGAACAGTCCCAAATGGATTGGAAAAGGGTTTGGAAAGTTTGGAATCAGAGGAAGGATTGAAACCATTCAGAACACTGCACTGCTGCAATCTGCCAGAATACTCAGAAGAGTCCTGGAGACTTGAGGAGACTTGCTGTCACTCAGACTCCAGTGAAAGACCATCAGCTAACGCTGATGTGAAAACTCAAAAGGAGCAAATAATAATAATAATAATAATAACAATAATAATAATAATAATAATAACAGCAATAATAAATAATAATAATAATATTAATGATAATAATAGCAACAACAATAACAATAATAATAATAATAATATAATAATAATAATAATAATAATAATAATAATAAACCTCATCCTTCCCCTCTCTTCACTCCACTGATAATATCGACACAAGAAACAGCAACAAGTAAATCTATCATGTCTCTCGGCTACATTTTCTCAATTTAGTACTCTACATTTTTTTGTGTGTGTGGAGGGTGGGTGGAGGGTTGAGGGTAGATTTTTTTAGAGATAGATGACCTAAATGCTTACTCATCTTGAAAATCAAAATTCCCAAAGTTGGCTTGCATCCAGGCTCAAAAACAGACAGACAGACACACACACATACACACATACACACATACAAACGCACACACACACACAAACAGACACACATACACACACATACACATGCACACGCACATGCACAAACACGCAAAAACACATACAAACACATATAAACACACACACGCAAATACACACACACACGCACACACACATACGTACCAACACACACATTAAAACACAACACAAACATACACACATACACACAACACACATACACACATAGACACTCACACACACACACCACAAACACAAACCACACACACGAATATGAAGAGTATCTTGAGTAGAAACCGTTCCATTCATTATTTTTTTCAGAATACAACGTGTCAAAAAAGTACCAAGTTTAAAGCTGTATTTACCAAGATAGAAAGGAAGAATGAATGGAACTTTTTTTTTTCAGAATACAAGTGTGTCAAAAAGTACTAAAAATCTTGATACTTTTTCGACCTACCTTATATATATATATATATATATATATATATATATATATAGATAGATAGATAGATAGATAGATAGATAGATAAAAGGATATGAAAACACACAATGCTGTTAAAATGAAAATATTTTATATCATATTCATAGCTAATATTGAACAATATTTCAATTTATAAAAATCATCTTCAGAGCTTGTTTTTAAACCGGACTCATCGAGAGAGAAGCAGAAAATAATTTGAATTCAAAACGAAAACATTGATGTTCCAAAAAGCACACAAGTCATGCGATCGTTTCTTCATTATCCGCTACGCGTTTCTCGGTCGCATGACTTGTACGCTTTTTGGAACATCAATGTTTTTCGTTTTGAATTCAAATTATTTTCAGCTTCTCTCTTGACGAGTCCATAATAAAAAAACAAGCTCTGATGATGATTTTTTATAAATCGAAATATTATTCAATATTAGCTATGAATATGATATAAAATGTTTTCATTTTAACAGCATTGTGTGTTTTCATATCCTTTTATCTATACTTATACCGTCGGATTCATTTCCTTACGCTTAACTTATATATATATATATATATATATATATATATATATATATATATATATATATATATATATATATATATATATATATATGAGAAGTAAACAAACAAACAATGTGTTTGATATAGCTTTTAGCCGACAATTTTTGGGAGAATATGTGCTTAATTGAAGTCGTACCTAATTTTGAAAATTAATTAATTGATAATTAATGAATTAGACGGGCATAACTGTTCAAATGCAAGGCTAAACAAATCGAGAAAAAGTCAATCCCTGTATGTACATTTCAGCCCATTAGGCCTCATCAGCAGAGCTATAGGCAGGAAGACAGCTTTGTGTGTGATTCGAACACCGAGTGTCAGGCTGACAGCCGGGGACTCTAACCATTACACCAGCTGGACATCCCAGAATTTTCTCCTATCTTTATTCTTGATAATGATGAAACTGATTTCAGGAGATCATTAAATCTCAAAATTTTGGAGGCTGTTTTTTTTTTGCTTTCTGAATATTCATAGCGCCGTAATTTCTGTCTCTAGACTCGTACAAAGAAAAAAATGGTTTGTGGTTGAAAAGACCTGAATAGAAATAATTTTATTGCAATATATGTTTTTAGAATTGAATATTTTGATATGAATTTCATTTCCTTCGATTCTTTAGGAACGAAGGTTTATGGCTAAAGATTATTAGACTGTGCAAAACATTGGGACGTCATATTTGTAAAGTTACATTTCAGAAAACCAGGAAAATCATTGACTAGAATAGAGATTTTTATGATCACATAAATCATGTTTGCCTTGTGTGTAAACCAAAAAATAGAAGCCAATTGAATATGTATATATATATATATCACGGAAATTTTTTTAAATAATGGGTATCCCGAGGATGTCATCACAGACATAATTAGAATTACTGTGGCAAAATTCTATCGTGATGGACTTTTTGGTCCATCCAAATGCCCAGTGTATATTCGTCTACCTTGGGTTGGACCGGCTAGTCAGACTTTAGCCGACAAAATTACTTTCTCGGTGGGCCGTTGCTATCCCGCAGCCAAAGTTAGAACAATATTTTCTACCAGGGCCGCTTTTCGCTCTGCTAGTAAGGACGTATTGCCAATACTCAATCAAAGCTTACTTGTTTATAAATATACGTGTGCGTGTGAAGCCACTTATATTGGCCGTACGATTCAAAGATTGGCTGTCAGGGTTAACCAGCACATACCCCGAGTAATACGCGAACACAAACCCATAACATCCGGGTTATCGCAGAGCAGCGAGTCTTCGATTTGCGAACATCTAATCAACATGAGCGCTTGCCGGTCTAGTTATAATGATCACCAATTCTCTATTTTGCACAAGGCTAGGACGAAACACCATTTACAGGTCCTTGAGGCCGTAATTATTAATTTGTTTCGTCCTACCTTGTGCAGACAGATCAGACCTAGGCACTCGCTTATTTTATTGGGCGAGTGTCTGGGGCCTGGTGTCACTTAATGGGGACTTAAAAGAAGAAAGTAAAATTTTTTTTTTCTTCTTTTCCCTAAAAACCCCCCTCATATATATACCCATATGTATTTACAATTTGACTTTTAGTCGTCTCCGGCTGTATAAACCTTGATGAGCAACCGGACGAAAGGGCCCTCGTTTTTATCAAATAAAACAATTTTTTTTTTATCACTCTTTTCCTTCGTATCCACCTATATAGGTGATCATAATGATTACCCTTAAAGTATTATTTAAATTTGCTTGTACCAGAAATTTATTTATATATATATATATATATATATATATATATATATATGTGTGTGTGTGTGTGTGTGTGTGTGTGTGTGTGAACGTAAACAAATATGGCTATTTTCAGCCGACAATATTTGGGAGAATATGTGCTTAATTGAAGTCAAACCTAATTTTTTGAAAGTTAATTCATTAATGATTAATTAGGCGGGATTTAACTACTTAAATGTAAGGCTAAATAAATCGAGAAAAATCAATCTCTGACAATCAATCAGGCTGAAATGTACATACAGAGATTGATTTTTCTCGATTTGTTTAGCCTTACATTTAAGTAGTTAAATCCCGCCTAATTAATCATTAATGAATTAACTTTCAAAAAATTAGGCTTGACTTCAATTAAGCACATATTCTCCGAAATATATATATATATATATATATATATTTTTTACTACATATATATTTGAGAATAAAAGGCGTTAAATACCATGGGTATCGTGGTTATGGCCATTTCCACTCGGAGTATGCTCACGAGCTTCTTCAGACCACTGATATTATTGAGTCTCATACGGAACCTGAACCTCTACAAACATACTGGTAGAGAATTAGGACCCCCTAGAATCACCTTGTACCAAAAACTTGGTACCGCACAAAGAATACATCCTATATATATATAATATAATATATATATATATATATATATATACACACACACCACACACACACACACATATATATATGTTATATATATTATATATATATATAATATTATATATATTACTCTTTTGCTTTTCAGGTTGTAATAAGATCATTTATCAATCAAATCCCTTAAAAGTAATGAACATGAAATAAATATCATAATGTCCGAATTAAGATTCCAGCTCGAAGGAAACCATTGATATTAAATTCACTCTACAATTGCCTGTCTCGAAGGGATAATCGTTAATCTTTTCATCACGTGACTTGCCGATTTCTTGAACGTTCATTAATTAATATTGGCCGGGATAAATCCGTCTCTTTTGAACTCCGGCCGTTAGGACATTGGAGTTATGTCACGTTTACCGTACGATACAAGATGACAGCAGCAGCCAGCAGCATCAACAATATCGAACTAAACATTATTTATCGCCTCCTATTACACTCAGTTCGTTCTTGTTTATGATCTCTGTCTCATTCAAAGATCAAATAATTTATGAGTGATTTTAAGACACATTATCGCCTATAATAATTACACATTAAATACTTTAGGATTAAGTAATTTATAGAGCAATGGCATCTGCAAATCTTACAGATCATTGCCGTCCCACACAATCCTATAACTCCACCACCAGAACCTTTCCTCTCATTGAGCCCTCAAATGACTTGATGCAGACATAGCAATAGCATAATCTTCATAGATCACTGCCATTCCTCACAATCCTATAACTCATCACCAGAACCTTCCTCTCATGAGTCCTCAAATGACTCATCAAACCCGCTACAGATCCACAAGTTTGATGCAAATATGACATAGGAAAGACGTCCTTCCCTTGTATCAGATGATAAATCTCATGTCTATGCACCACCATATGTCTCTTAAGACCAGAAGCTGAACTTACAGACTTTGTTACAGTTTGCACAAGACACATTGTTTGTTCCTGGAGTTTGCAGGAATTGTTCCTGATGAGATGTCCTATGATTGACATATCCAGTCTATTAAAGCAGAATTCGACCACATGTCTGACATTCCAACCCTCTATGTCTTCTTCAATATAACAGATGTATCCTTTTCGAAGTTGACGCTTGCGGTCTTTATACTCAATTGTTTCACTTCAGAATTGGTACAATCTCATCCACATGAATTCACCGTCTATTCTCTTCAATGCCAGCTTTTCCAAGTCGTCAGGATTATTTTTTATTTGTATAAGGTTGTTTTTTATTAGCCACTTTTATACCCTTTCAAGGCTTATGCTGTGGCCTTTTACCGTCATGCAGCTGATCGTAAAAGAGTTGCTTTGGCAATTCTAGCATCACTCATACACACATGACCTGTCCATCGATTTGGGCCGTTATGATAAGAGTTTCAATGCTTGTGCTCTTGCTCTTGTAAGGACTTTGTTTAGGTGTGTTGAATTCCACTTGATGGTTAGAATGCACCTCAAACATTTCCGATGAAAGTGTTCAAGAATTTTTCAAAATGTCTTCGAAACAAAGACCATGTTTTCGAAGAGTAACATAGAACACTCAACACGCAGGACCTATAAACCTTCAATTTCGTTTATGGATAATGCTGGATATTAGAACCATAACCGTTTTTTCGAGCCTTTCATAGGCACAAGATGCCTTCTGGATGCGTAGATTTTAGGAGTTGTACTTCGGTATTCCTTGTAGAAAGAATAATGGTGCTCCACTCCTAATCTAACAACTGACCAACCAACGCCGTACACCCATACACATGGATGAACAACTACGCTATCACGAGCAGTAGCCACCCCCACTATAAGGAACAGCAAGAAGCCAGTATGAAGAAGGGAGAATAAAAATCCGAAATTTACTACACTAAATAAACGAAACTCTACTCAAAAACTAAAAATACTAATGCCAAACTGATATATGTACCTCACAAACGGATATATATAACTATATAATACAAATATATATATACTTACTAGAAGCATACGGAGACCCGCTTAGACGACAACATATATAATATATATATATATATATATAATTATATATATATATATATATATATAATGGAACATATATATATATATATATATATATATATATATATATATACTGCACACAATACTGCACAATACTATATATAATACTTATAATATACAATACTATAATATACTGCACACAATGTAGAAATAGTGGATATGTGGGAGAAACATCAACACCCTTTAGACTAAGACTAAATAACCACAAATCCACTATAAATCTCACAAATATCTTACAAATGCATTTTTTAATGCTAATAA
>CM042162.1:72184681-72192181 GCA_023376005.1 Doryteuthis pealeii | reverse complement strand
CGCACGCATAGACATATGTACTTACGCATGCACGTCCTTCTATGTCGTGTGTGTGTGTAACACATAAAACTTAACAATTTTGAAAATCCTCGAACCCTTCTGCCTAAAATGAAATAAATTCAAGTTTGAAGTTGTCAACAGATCGAGAAATAAGGTAATTTATTATTACTAGCAAATATATGCACCTCCGGGTGCAAGTATTTAAGTTTTAATGTAATAAATATTGTATTAAATTAAAAAGGCTAATGAAACTAAATAAGAATACAGATAAAAGATTTGAAACAGAGGGAGTATAATAAAAGATTTAAACAGAGGGAGTATAATAAAAAATGGAACAACTAAAACTTACTCTTCCATCACTCTCGTCTTTCATTGTTATTTTTTCTAATTTAAGTATTTAGTTAAAAGAGGAAGTAAAGAATAAAATGACAGTTGTTTTTTTCTTGTTAATGGATTTCATTTAAGATTCATTGAAGAGATTTTTGCTTATATTCATTAAAATAAAACCAAACAGTTAGAAATCAATATACTAAGCACATATTTATTAAATTCGATTTTTTAATATTAATATGCAAATTAGCCTTCCCGTTCACACTATAAACCGCTATTTTGTTGTATATAATATATAATTGCATGCTGTTAGTATGTAGACATGTTAACAGTATTAATAATGTAAACAATTTTATTAATAATTAACAATTTTATTAATAATTGGGTTTAGATAAAAATAAAATCATGGAGAATGTGATGTCAATAACTAAGGGAAGGTGACTTGAGTAGGAATATAGTTTTGGTTACAGACAGAAAAACACACAATCTCCATTATAATAAGATAAGTTTATTATTATATTAATATTATATTATAATATTATATTATTATTATTATTATTATTATTATTATTATAAATAAGGTAATAATCTAACTGCAGATTTATTTATTTGTTCATTATATTTTTCACCCTAAGATTAACGCATCTTTAAATCAGAATTTTTATAAGCATTTTCATCTTGAGTGATCAATGAACATTTTTAATTAAAACAACCGAGTTCCAATACAATTTGGTCTGCAAGAAAACGATCGTAAAATTGGAATTGATGAAAAAAAGGAAAATTGGCCTTTACAGAGTTTGAGTACAATATGTATTATTTTGACAATAGGATGTTTTTGAGATTTATAGCAAATTTGAATTAAAGTTTTATAAAAATCTAAATTTGATATTGTAGCTTGTCATTGCTTAAATAAAAGAATTAAAAAAAAAATTTAAAAAAATACAAACAACCAGTTTCATTATTGTCATTTCTCTTAAAAAAATTATCTCTGAAACTCTATATTCATTTCTTCATTTTTATCATTTTATTTGCATGATTATATCTAATAAAATTCCAGATGTATTCGTATATTTATTATTTTTTGGCTGTAACATTTGGCTGTAACACTTGCAGGCATGTTTGGCTGACACCAACGATCTACGTAACAAATTCGCGTGTATACTTGAAACAATTAGCCAGCCCGTCATTCTATAACCCCCCCCCCGCCATAGTATACAACATTTGTAATCTTAAAGTTAAAATTTATTCACCCCCCTCAATTAAATCCGACAATATACACCCCTTCTCCACCACAACACAATACACGCCGCTCACATCCGGACATACCAAAACACACACACACCCACACACACACATATGCACGCAAACACAAACGCTCACACGTCCGCATTGATCAAATGTTACACACTCATAGAAACAATGTATTATGGTGTGTGACCAGTTACCCCGCATACACAACCTTTATGCTGTCCATAAACACTCACATACATTCAAATTACAC
The DNA here is from genome assembly GCA_023376005.1 of Doryteuthis pealeii. Classification (NCBI taxonomy): domain Eukaryota; kingdom Metazoa; phylum Mollusca; class Cephalopoda; order Myopsida; family Loliginidae; genus Doryteuthis; species Doryteuthis pealeii. Next base: position 72,190,350 of record CM042162.1, on the reverse strand, counting down.
CACATACATACGCTCATCACTTAATCCAACCATACACATCCTATGTCTATTGAATTTTCTGATTTAAAAAAAAAATTTCGATTTTCTTGCATTTGAAACATTTCCACCTGATGATTGCCTCGCATGAAACCAATATGTCGTGAATGTTCCTTTGTCACCTAATAAATAGATATGTAAAACATTTATATATTTATTATTATATATATATATATATATAATATATATATGTGTGTGTGTGTGTGTGTGTGTGTGTGTCTGTTTGTTTGTTTGTGTGTATGATATGCATATATATGTGTGTGTTGTATAGTATATATGTGGATGTGTTTATATAATATAATGTGTGTTTAATATATATATGTGTGGTGTGTGTGTAGTATATATATATGTGTGTGTGTATTGATATACATATGTGTGTATATATATATATATATATATATGCGTGTGTGTGTATAGTGTATGAATGTGTATAAATATATTTGTTTGTGTGTATGATCCCCAAAAGTTTCTAAATTTGAACAGCGCTCATTAAGCGAATGTCGAAGATCTTTTGCCGCTACTTGGAACAATGCATATATATAAAATAATATATTTATAACATTCCATACACTATACACACACACGCATATATATATATAATATAATATTACACACATATGTATATCATATACACCACACACATTTTATATATATACTCAACAACACACAATATTATATTAACACCATATATTAATATAAACACCATCACATATATACTATACATACACACACAATATATGCATATCCATACACACAAACAAACAACAGACAACAACACACCACACACACACACCACATATATAAGTATATATATATAATATATATATATAAATAAATAATATAATGTTTTACATATCTATTTATTAGGTGACAAAGGAAATTCACGACCATATTGTTCATGCGAGGCAATCATCAGGTGGAAATGTCAAATGCAAGAAAATCGAAATTTTTTTTTTAAATCAGAAAATTCAATAGAATAGGATGTGTAATGGGTTGGATTAAGTGATGAGGTATGTATGTGGTGGTAATTTGGAATTATGTGAGTGGTTTATGGAACAGCAATAGGTGTGTATGCGGGGTAACTGGGTCACACACTATACATTGTTCTATGAGTGTGTACATTTGATCAATGCGGACGTGTGAGGTTTGTGTTTGCTGCATATGTGTGTGTGTGGGTGTGTGTGTGTTTGGTATGTCCGGATGTGAGCGGCGTGTATTGTGTTGTGGTGGAGAAGAAGGGATGTTAAATTGTCCGGATTTTAATTGAGGGGTGAATAATTTTAACTTTAAGATTACAAAATGTTGTATACTTATGGCGGGGTGGGGGGTTATAGAATGACGGGGCTGGCTAATTTGTTTTTCAAGTATACACGACGAATTGTGTTCGTGATCGTTGTGTTGTCAGCCCAAACATGCTGCAAAGTGGTTAAGCAAGGCAAATGTTACAGCCAAAAATAATAAATATACGATACATCTGGAATTTGTTTATTAGATAATATGCAAATTAAATGATAATGAAGAAATGAATATAGAGTTTCAGAGATAATTTTTTTAAAGAGAAATGAATATGAAACTGTTGTTTTGTTTGTATTTTTTTAAATTTTTTTTTAAATTCTTTATAGAGACAATAGACAGCGTTATTTCAATATCAATTTATGATTTTATAAAAGCTTAANAATATATATTTTTAAAAAAATTTCATAGTGTGTTAAGAAGCATTAATTAAAATGTAATGTTTTGCCTTCAAAAAATCTTTATACATTTTAATTAATGCTTCTAACACACTATAAAAATAAATAAAAATCTGTATTTCAATATCCCCGAGCAGGGCCTCATTATTTTTATAGTATTAAAAAAATATATCTGAAATGATTTTCAAAACTTCCCGCCAAACATGACGCAGCACAGGATTTAACGCAATTTTACGATCTTTGCCGAACGGAATTTTTACGATCTTTGCCGAACATTTAAATTTCCATTGGAAGATTCAACGGATTGGTACCACAGTTGAGTTTTAATAAACACAGATGGAAACTTTTCAACTCTCTGAAGATGGGCCTTGCCCGAAAATATTAAGAGTGAAAAAAAAAAATGTTTTTAAAAATTAAATAAATATGTTTTTCAACATAAATTTGCATTATTTTGCCTTCAAAAAATCTATTTATATATATATAATATATAATATATAATATATATATATATATATATATATATATATATAATATAATTTTTTGTTATTAATATTGGAGAAATGATTATAAACTGCTCAATTATTTCTTTAAGAGCTGTATATATTTTATTAATTTATTTAAGTCACCAATACAAAGTTCGTCTTACCAATGGTTTCAGATGTTTATCCGTCATCAGAGACGTTGACTTTTGAAAAAGATTGGACAGTTTTTTAACTCGTGCCTCGTGTGAACGTGATCCGTTATTTGTTCTTGCTTTTGCTTTCTTCATTCACCGGCGTTCCTATTTGTCGTCATTGAGTCTCGAGCTTTTATGAGGATTTTGTTTTTTTTATATTTTGTGTGCGTTTATATTTATGTGTGAATTCCTAAATTATGGCGGTCTGAGTTTTGGTTAGTCCAATTCCATATCAAAATTTTTTTTCGGTGAGGGCATGTTCTAAATATTTCCATTTTATTATTAAGAAAATCGTGTTCTGAGCTTAATCCTTGCAGATTACGCAATTTTTCAGTGGTGCACAATGAGCATTTTTTTTTTATCCATTTACGTATGGTTTCTATTGTCCAGTATTGTCCATTCTATGTTAAATTGTTTTTCCTGTTTTTTATATACCCATACTTTGTATATATATATATATATATATATATATATATATATATATATGTTACATAATTATTAGATACCTAATATTTATGGCAATAGTAGAAATCATAATGGCGATTAGTGCAGCTGATGGCCTTGGAGTGAGTGACGGCGTTTAACCTCACTCTCAACTGCCTTCCGGGGATAAAATCGTGAGAACCGGAAGGCATGGAAGACCCCTGTCTTCGGGTTTAAGGATAGTAAGTTTCAGTCAGTTAGCAAGTAGAAGCCGAGCTCGTAGGATGTAAGGATCTGCGCAGACGTCTAGTTTGGGATTAACAATAAAATAAGATCAAAAGTAAATCGAAGTGTTGTGTTTATTATCTAAAAACTAACAATGACACAGGGCTTCTGATAACGAGAAATCCCCCATAGAAGACCAGACCCGAAGTCCCCAAGAAAGTCCAGACGCTTAGAAGATATACCAGACCAAGCTGATAGAAGAAGCAAAGTCGACCAGAAAGAATAGATGTCCAAGATATAGAAAAACAAGTAAGAAGTAAAGAGTAATAAAGGGTATACAACAACACACAATTATATATATATATATATATATATATATATATAATCTTATAAATCTTCTTCTTTTTTTTTTAAGCTGTCTCTTATGAAAATCTGTTCTAGATTTGCCTCAGAACAGACCATGTTATTAGTGAGTTTAAAATTCTGCAATATGTCTTATATTATTTCTAAGAAATAAAAAAAAATTACATTAAAACTGAAGGGCGCATATTCTTGCTAGTAAAAAATAATGAATTAGGGAATTCGGTTTGCTGAGAATGGAATTGTGTGTATGACACGCGTTGCGTTGAATGAAATGGGCCGATCAATACATTTACGAATTAATTAGAATTGTTTATTTATTATTATTATTATTATTATTATTATATTAAATAATAAAACTTAGAAAATTAAACATTATCACTAACTCGTTCAAAACGTAGTCCGGCATTAAATGACCCATTGAGGTTGACATGCCTGTAAAACAAGAACAAATCAAATCAAAATTAAATTATAATTAAATTATAATTATTATTATTGATTATTATTATAATGATTATTATTATTAATTAGAATTGTTTAGAATTGATCAATACATTTACAAATTAATTAGAATTGTTTTTCTATTAATGATTTTATAGAGAAAACCAATTAAAATATAATTAAACAAGTGTAATCTTTTATATGCGTTCTTATTTATTTTCGTTAGTTTTTTTTTTTTTTAACTTAAATACTTACACCCGGCGGAGGGCGCATATTCCTGCTAGTACCTGTAATGTTTACCGAGAAAAACGAACAAGGCGAGGGATTTGTACAAGCTTTTTCAACAGTTGAAACCTTTGTCTTGATGAATAGGGTCATGTGATCAATACACATAGATATCGTTTGGTTATAAAGGAATTATATATTCTTATTGGTTTGTGTTGTGATGAGGGTGCCTCCTCCTTCCATCTATTTCTCTCCTCCTCCTCCCTCTCTCTTTCCTCCTCCTCCTTCTCTCTCTTTTCTCCTCCTCTCTCTATTTTCTCCTCCTCCTTCTCTCTCTATTTTCTCCTCCTCCTTCTCTCTATTTTCTCCTCCTCCTCCTCTCTCTTCTCTTCTCCTCCTCCTTCTCTCTCTCTTTTTCTCTCCTCCCTCTCTTTTTCTCCTTCCCCTTCTCTCTCTTTTCTCCTCCTCCTCCTTCTCTCTCTTTCTCCTCCTTCCCTCTCTTTTCTCCTTCCCTTCTCTCTCTTTTCTCCTCCTCCCCCTCTCACTTTCCTCTTCCTTCCTTCCATTTTCTCCTTCTCCTTCTCCCTCTTTTCTCCTTCTCCTTCTCTCTCTGTTCTCCTCCTCCTCCTTCTCTCTATTTTCTCCTCCTCCTCTCCTCTTTTCTCCTCCTCCTCCTCCTCCTCTCACTTTCCTCCTCCTTCTCTGTTCTCCTCCTCCTTCTCTCTTCTGTTCTCCTCCTCCTTCTCTCTATTTTCTCTTCCTCCTTCTCTCTCTTTTCTCCTCCTCCTTCTCTCTTTTTTCCTCTTCTCTCTTTCTTCTCCTCCTTCTCTCTTTTCTCCTTCTCCTTCTCTCCCTTTTCTTCTCCTCCTTCTCTCTATTTCTCCTCCCTCTTTCCTCTCTTTCACCTCCTCCTTCTCTCTTTCTCCTTCTCCTTCTCTCACTTTCACCCTCCTCCTCTCTCTTTCTCCTTCTTCCTCTCTTTCTCCCTCCTCCTTTCCTCTCTTTTCTCCCCTCTCCGCCCTCCTTATTTGCTTTTGTGCTGTGAGCCAGTGTTTTTTTGTTTCCAAGGACGATCGTATTTCGCGGCAAAAACCTAGAAACACGTGATCAATTTCACGTGGCGTTTATTAATCTACATTTCTTTATAATCCGACAAAGTTTTGTTGTCAGTTGGAAACGGCTTCATTTTCTCATAGAAACACAAACTATATATATCCGCCCTGTCGGCTGGGGCGTTAGAATGCACCGACTGCACCTCAGCAGAGGGATAAGATTCCTCAATGGGCCACCTGTTGGCCGTGGGTGGCAACTCGTGATGCTTAAGGATGGAATCCGGTGGCTGAGCATCCATGGCTTGCAATACTCCACTTTGGCCCTTACTTAGGCTAGACGGGCGTTCGGAGAGGCCCCTTCCGACAATCGGCTGGTCACGCTCAAGCCCTAGCACCTATATGATTTTCCCAACCCTATTGCCCTTATGGCAAGCCCCAACCCTTTTTTTTTGCTAGAAGGCGGTGGCTGAGGGTCTACATGTCCTGGAATTGACGTTAAACTCTATCTGATGGTGAGATTCCAGTGTTGGAGGTTTGGGG
>CM042162.1:72179681-72182181 GCA_023376005.1 Doryteuthis pealeii | reverse complement strand
GCGCGTTTGTTTATGAAAAAGTAAATGACGTGATCAATGCATATGCAAAAATGGAAACCACTATACACTTAACATATTTCATTTTGTTCCTCACCTAACAGTGTCCTGAAGATGGTATAAAATACCGAAATACTTAAGTATTGACACTAAAAATTTTTCCTGATCGTAACATCCTGTGTTTTGTTATATTTTTTAAAATATTTTCTTTTCAATATTGGTCAGATTAATTTCTCATCGTATTTCCATATATATATATATATACTAGCAGAACTACCCGGTTCATGATCGTGAGAAAAATGATTGTGAAGAAGACCATTGATTGAAAGAGAAAAGAGGAGTAAGAGAGGAAAATGATTCACCAAATTCTCATCATATTAAAAATAAATTGGTTTAGGATTCACATAATACAATGTTTGTTTATTTTAATAAAGTTTTTGTTTTTTACATTCAAAATATTAGTGACGTTAAATCGTGGTGTAAGGATAAACAAGTTAGTTTCTCAGATCTATTACTACTGAATAGTGAGTTCTGTTGCTCGCTGGTGTCCCGCACTTGGCGAACTTTAGTCACGCCCTCCCTGTGGTGACAGATATGGGTAAAAAGAGAAATGCATCCGATTGCGGAATAACAGCCAGCAAGCCCGATTACTGGTGATACGAAGAGAAATTCCAAGCTGAAACGATTAGGGCACATATGTCAACTACAATTACCAGCAGCAGCGCAATTTTAAAACCTGCTGAATATAGTTAGCAGGCAGTGAATTTTGTTTTTATTAGCAGCAGTAGCTAGACCCACGATTAACGCAAATCGTTTGATTTTGGTTTAATTCATTAATTTATCTATTAATCAGTAAAAAATCATTAACCAAATTTGTTGTATTTCTTAGTTATAAGCTTGTCAATGAATGTGGTGAATAGTGATTGTGTGTATAGTGAATAGCGTCATATTCACCCATTCACTATACACTTACATCTTTAATTTTGTCGCTCACAAAAACATTCCTTAACAGTGTCCTGATGATGTTTAATACCGAAATACGTAAGTATTGACACATAAAATTGTATCCTCTGATCGTAACATCCTGTGTTTGTTATATTTAAAATATTTTCTTCTCAATATTGTCGGATTATTTTCCTCACCTTATTTCCATATATATTATATATATATATATATATATATTATATGTGTGTGTGGTGTGTGTGTGTGTGTGGTGTGTGTGTGTATTTGGGCAGCATTTTTCATTTATGCATGTTGAATTAAACAAAAGACATCTTCTGTTTACAATTTTATTTGTGATTTTTTCAAGTTTCTGTCCAACTTTTTTAATATTTGGGTGGAATTCTGGATTAGTCCACCAAAAGTTCAGGTCCCGAGTATTTCGGCACTTCGAAGTGCCATCATCAAGGGTGAATGTGTTCCAGTTTTTCAATTATATTAATGGATGTAGGGGCTGAATCAAAAACTCCAAATACTAGAAGCTCTATACATAAAACAATACAAACCATCCTATAAAATTAATTTCAATGCAGTACACACATTTAAAATGCCTATAACACCTTTCCCATCAATTTTTCTCCTTCCAACCTCCATATCCATTAATATAATTTGAAAAAACTGGAAACCATCACCCTTGATGATGGCACTTTCGAAGTGCCGAAAGTACTCGGGACATGAAACTTTGGTGCGACTACATCCACGAATTCTTAATTCAAATTTGCTATAAAATCTCAAAAACATCCTATTGTCAAAATAATACATATTGTACTCAAACTCTGTAAAGGCCAATTTTCCTTTTTTTCATCAATTCCAATTTTACGATCGTTTTCTTGCAGACCAAATTGTATTGGAACTCCGGTTGTTTTAATTAAAAATGTTCATTGATCACTCAAGATGAAAATGCTTATAAAAATTCTGATTTAAAGATGCGTTAATCTTAGGGTGAAAAATATAATGACAAAATAAATAAATCTGCAGTTAGATTATTACCTTATTTATAATAATAATAATAATAATAATAATAATAATATAATATTATAATATAATATTAATATAATAATAAACTTATCTTATTATAATGGAGATTGTGTGTTTTTCTGTCTGTAACCAAAACTATATTCCTACTCAAGTCACAATTCCCTTAGTTATTGACATCACATTCTCCATGATTTTATTTTTATCTAAACCTCAATTATTAATAAAATTGTTAATTATTAATAAAATTGTCTTACATTATTAATACTGTTAACTATGTCTACATACTAACAGCATGCAATTATATTTATATATACAACAAAATAGCGGTTTATAGTGTGAACGGGAAGGCTAATTTGCATATTAATATTAAAAAATCGAATTTAATAAATATGTGCTTAGTATTATTGATTTCTAACTGTTTGGTTTTATTTTAATGATATAAGCAAAAATCTCTTCAATGAATCTTAAATGAAATCCATTAACAAGAAAAAAACAACTGTCATTTTATTCTTTACTTCCTCTTTTA
>CM042162.1:72167181-72169681 GCA_023376005.1 Doryteuthis pealeii | reverse complement strand
CATAGATATATGATCAGAGTGAGATAAATAGAGAGATAGAGAGATAGATAAATCTGAACCGACTATATATATATATATATATATATATATATATATATATATATATATATATATATATATATATAGAGAGAGAGAGAGAGAGAGAGAGAGAGAGAGAGAAATAGATAGATGTGAACATTTTGAAATAGATAGATAGATAGATCTGAACAGTCTGACATAGATATATGATCAGAGTGAAATAGATAGATAGATAGATAGATAGATAGATAAATCTGAACCGACTAAAAGAGATATATGATCAGAGTGAGATAGATAGATAGATAGATAGATAGATGTGAACATTTTGAGATATGAACAGACTGGAAGAATTGTTAATAATTATTTAGGGGAGAGAAACAAAAAACTAAACTTGGTAGCGAGGCGCGTCTAGAATCAGGTGCAGGCGCATGCATAACAAACATAACAGAGTTGCCAATGTCCCCACGAACAGTTTCTCAGCGCTTTGGAGAACTTACTTTTGGAATTAATCTCGTCTATCAATATTTGATATTAGTTTGAAATGAACACTAAGTTCTTATAATGCATAAGTCTATGGATACACTAACACTGGTCATTCGGTAAGAAAAGATTAACAACTAAAACCTCTGAAGAGTACAACTATTAATGTATACTATACATCATTATTAGCCGACGCTGCAGTGCTTCGATCTGTTAAGTTGATCTTCTTCGGGGCTTTCGTTGATATAAGGAAGACTAATATATTCGCCGAAGAGCTTACGGCCGGGTTTGTTTACTACTTAATAAACGTCCACTTACCTACTATGGTAGAGGCGTGTATTATCACTGACAAGGTTAATTTCGCAGGGATTGTTCGCTATGTACCGGCGGCCGAACGGATATGGTCTCTGACTATGCCTGTGAAGTCCCGGTTTCGATTCCTGTCGGAGGGGAGTCGTTAGTATACATCGCTGAAGAGACTTAATAAAGTCGAAAGAGTCTGTACGGTGTTCTACATGGCGAACCATCCTTTGCCGGGATTAACTTGTCAAGATTATTTTCTATAATTATCGAATTTTATGCGATACGTGCATTATAATTGCCTTCAAGCAAAAATATAAATAATAATATATGTATATATATATAAGATTTTTGGATGTTTGTTTATTTTAGAAACGTTGCTGAATAAAGTATATATAAAATTTTTACTTGAAGGCACTTACAACGCATGTATCGATACTTTTTCTTATAGAAAATGAACTTGACAAGTGTAATCCCAGCAAAGTCGAAACAATCCCAGCAAAGTCGAAACAGTCTGTACGATATTCTACACACCGAGCCATCCTTTGCTGGGATTACACTTGTCAAGTTCATTTTCTATAAGAAAAAGTATCGAATTTTATGCGATACATGCGTTGTAAGTGCCTTCAAGTAAAAAATTAATATATATATATATATATATATATATATATATATTTATTTATTTATTTTACAATGTTTTCATAGATCAATGTTCATTCTCAACGACCGCGGTTTCATGCTAAATAGCACTCATCAGGTTGAGGAGTAAGATCCTATGGTGTTTGTTGGAGTTCATCGAGTAAAGAACTCCAACAAACACCATAGGATCTTACTCCTCAACCTGATGAGTGCTATTTAGCATGAAACCGCGGTCGTTGAGAATGAACATTGATCTATGAAAACATTGTAAAATAAATAAATAAATATTAGCTCTTACGAACTGTGATTGAGCACTGTATTTTCTTTGTTTCATCGCAAAAAAAATTTTGTTTTTACATATACCTATATATATATATATATATAAACTTCGACAGTATTAAAAAAATCCAAGCTGTTACTATACAGCCGCGTCTAGGATTTGAACTCGGATCTTTATGTCCATTTCCTTCAAGGATAACTATTAGACGACGAGCACATATGTGTAAAGGTATTTTATCTGAAAGCTGACTCTCAGCAATGTAAGGGTTCCTTCTGTATAACATGTCTTGTAGATACGTGAATGCAGAATCTATAGACTCCCTCCCCCCACCCCACCCCGGGAAAAACTGACATTCAGAGAATGCCATGTCTACATCACGTGAAGAGTTTCTAACAGAATTATCAGTCTTACGATGGGAATAACACACACACACACACACACACACACACACACACATATATATATATATATATATATATATATATATATATATACCTCTTCCTGTCTCTGTCCGTCTGTTTCTGTCTCTTTCTCACCAACACACACACACACACTCTCTCTCTCTCTCTCTCTCTCTCTCTCTCTCTCTCTCTCTCTCTCTACACACACACACACATATATATATATATGTATATATATATATATATATAGAGAGAGAGAGGGGGGGGAGAGAAAGTGAGAGACAAAGAGGAACAGGGAGCGAGAGAGAGAGAGAGAGAGAATGTAAGAGAGAGTTAGAGAGAGAGAGAGAGAGAGAGAGAGAGAGAGAGAGAGAGAGAGAGA
>CM042162.1:72119681-72157181 GCA_023376005.1 Doryteuthis pealeii | reverse complement strand
ATCTCCGTTCATATCTATCTATCTATCTATCTACCTATCTATCTCTGTTCATATCAAACTATATACTTATCTATCTATCTGTTTAAATCTATATATCTATCTCAGTCTGTTCATATTTATCTATCTGTCTATCAATCTATCTATCTATCTATCTATTTATCTCAATCTATCTATCTATCTATATCAGTCTGTTCATATCTATTTATCTATCTATCTATCTATTTCTCCTAGTCTTTTCATATTTATCTATCTATCTATCCAGCCATCCTATTCTGTTTATATCTATCTATCTATCTATTTATCTATCTATCTACCTATCTATCTCTGTTCATATCTATATATCTATATATCTATTTATCTCAATCTATGTATGTATCTATCTATCTATCTATCTATCTATCTATCTATCAATCTATCTATCTACATATATATCAAGCTCTGTTCATATTTATCTATCTATCTATCTATCTATCTATCTATCTTAGTCTTTTCGTATCTCTCTATCTAACTATCTATCCAGTCCTCTTATTCTGTTTATATCTATATATCTATCTTTCTATCTATCTATCTATCTTAGTCTTTTCATATCTATCTCCCACTCGCTATGACATCATAAAATACAAGCTCTTTTATATCGATCATTATATATATATATTTTTAAATCGAGTAACACCCACAGCTTTTCTTCCGTGACACCCCCCCCTCCTGCTCTGAGATCTTGATAATGACCCAGGGGTCATGTCTGGATAATATTTACACTGATTGTATTCAAATATTCATTCACCTGAACATCAACAAGAAAACTAATTATTAAAATACTAAGATAGATAGAACGATAGATAGATAGATAGATATAAACAGAATAAGATGGCGATAGGATAGATAGATAGATAGATAGATAGATAGATAGATAGATAAGAACATACTATTAGATAGGATAGATAGATAGATAGATAGATAGATAGATATGAACAGATAGATAGATAGATAGATAGATAAGAACATACTATTAGATGGATAGATAGATAGATAGATAGATAGATATGAAAAGACTAAGATAGATAGATAGAAAGATAGATATATAGATATAAACAGAATAAGATGGCAGGATAGATAGATAGATAGATAGATAGATATGAACAGAAGATAGATAGATAGATAGATAGATAGATAGATAGATAGATAGATAGATAAGAACATACTATTAGATGGATAGATAGATAGATAGATAGATATATAGATATGAAAATAGATATGAAAATACTAAGATAGATAGATAGAACGATAGATATATAGATATAAACAGAATAAGATGGCGGGGTAGATAGATAGATAGATAGATAGATAGATAGATAGATAGATAAGAACATACTATTAGATGGATAGATAGATAGATATGAACAGAGATAGATAGATAGATAGATAGATAGATAGATAGGTATGAACAGAGATAGATAGATAGATAGATAGATAGATAGATAGAACAGAGATAGATAGATAGATAGATAGATAGATAGATAGATAGATATGAACAGAGATAGATAGATAGATAGATAGATAGATAAGAACATACTATTAGATGGATAGATAGATAGATAGATAGATAGATATGAAAATACTAAGATAGATAGATAGAACGATAGATATATAGATATAAACAGAATAAGATGGCGGGATAGATAGATAGATAGATAGATAGATAGATAGATAGATATGAACAGAGATAGATAGATAGATAGATAGATAGATAAGAACATACTATTAGATGGATAGATAGATAGATAGATATGAACAGAGATAGATAGATAGATAGATAAGAACATACTATTAGATAGATAGATAGATAGATAGATAGATATAAATGCATTGTTGCTGTTGAATCTACCCCCTCTCGCACCACCTCCCCAATTTTTGTCAAATATTCTTTTCGAACCTGAGTTGATAAATAAAGACGCCAATCGAGTGCCGTAGAGCGGGAATGTTTCATGTATTTTAATTAAGTTTTCTTGTTGATGTTCAGGTGAATGAATATTTGAATACAATCAGTGTAAATATTATCCAGACAATGACCCCTGGGTCATTATCAAGATCTCAGGGCAGGGCGCGGGGTGGGTGGTCACGGAAGAAAAGCTGTGGGTGTTACTCGATTTAAAAAAAAAATATATATATAATGATCGATATAAAAGAGCTTGTATTTTATGATGTCATAGCGAGTGGGAGATAGATATGAAAAGACTAAGATAGATAGATAGATAGAAAGATAGATATATAGATATAAACAGAATAAGAGGACTGGATAGATAGTTAGATAGAGAGATATGAAAAGACTAAGATAGATAGATAGAAAGATATATATATAGATATAAACAAAATAGGATGACTAGATAGATAGATAGATATATATGAAAACAGTAAGATAGATAGATATAAAGATAGATATATAGATATAAACAGAATGATATGGCAGGATAGATAGATAGATAGATAGATAGATATGAAAAGATTAAGATAGATAGATAGATAGATAGATATATAGATATAAACAGAATAAGATGACTGGATAGATAGATAGATAGATATGAAAATACTAAGATAGATAGATAGAAAGATAGATAGATAGATATAAACAGAATAAGATGGCGGGATAGATAGATAGATAGATAGATAGATAGATAGATATGAAAAGACTAAGATAGATAGATAGAAAGATAGATATATAGATATAAACAGAATAAGATGACTGGATAGATAGATAGATAGATAGATATAAACAGAATAAGATGGCGGGATAGATAGATAGATAGATAGATAGATATGAAAATACTAAGATAGATAGATAAAAAGATAGATATATAGATATAAACAGAATAAGATGGCGAGATAGATAGATAGATATGAAAAGTCTTACATAAATAGATTGGTAGATATGTAGGTAGATAGATAGATATGAACAGATATATATATATATATATATATATATATATATATATATATATATATAGAGAGAGAGAGAGAGAGAGAGAGAGAGAGAGAGATACATACATACATACATACATACATACATAGATTGAGATAAATAGATATATAGATATGAACAGAGATAGATAGGTAGATAGATAGATAAATAGATAGATAGATAGATATAAACAGAATAGGATGGCTGGATAGATAGATAGATAAATATGTAAAAGACTAAGAGAAATAGATAGATAGATAGATAAATAGATATGAACAGACTGATATAGATAGATAGATTGAGATAAATAGATAGATAGATAGATAGATAGATATGAACAGAGATAGATAGGTAGATAGATAGATAGATAGGTAGATAGATAGATAGATTGATAGACAGATAGATAAATATGAACAGACTGAGATAGATATATAGATTTAAACAGATAGATAGATAGATAAGTATATAGATAGATATGAACAGAGATAGATAGATAGATAGATAGATAGATAGATAGATATGAACAGAGATAGATAGATAGATAGGTATGAACAGAGATAGATAGATAGATAGATAGATAGATTGATAGACAGATAGATAGATATGAACAGACTGAGATAGATAGATTTGAAATGAGATAGATAGATAGATAGATAGATAGATAGATAGATAGATAGATAGATAGATATGAACAGAGATAGATAGGTAGACAGATATATAGATTGATAGACAGATAGATAGATATGAATAGACTGAGATAGATAGATTTGAACAGAGATAGATAGGTAGATATGAACAGAGATAGATAGGTAGATAGATAGATAGATAGAAAAATACATTGATAGACAGATAGATAGATATGAACAGACTGAGATAGATAGATAATTTGAACAGAGATACAAAGATAGATAGATAGATAGATAGATAGATAGGTAGGTAGATAGATAGATAGATAGATAGATAGATAGATATGAACAGAGATAGATAGGTAGATAGATAGATAGATAGATATGAACAGATTGAGATAGATAGATTTGAACAGAGATAGATTTGAACAGAGATAGATAGATAGATATGAACAGAGATTTATAGGTAGATATATAGATTGATAGACAGATAGATAGATATGAACAGACTGAGATAGATAGATAGATAGATAGATAGATAGATAGATAGATTGGAACTGACAAGGATAGATAGATAGATAGATAGATAGATAGATAGATAAGTTCAAGCAGATTTAATTAAAAATGAAAGTAACATTCTGCTGGATTGAACAATTTATAATTTCATTGTTTAAGTAGAAGATCTCGAAAGAAGATCTCGTCTGTCTGGTTGACAGTTCATTTGCGGGAAGAAACTTGATTTGATTTTCGCTCGTGCACTTTTCGAGTAGCATCAAGGATTCATTATTGAGATCAATAACCCTTTTGCTGTGGATATTCTATGAGGGGGGGGTGGGGTGGAAGGGGGGGTGTTGTTATTTAGTTTGTTGACAGATCGAATTTTGCTCACTTAATTGGAACCTTCGGCGTCTGGAAAGTGAAACTCGTTGCAAATCAGTTTAATTTTTTATTTTTCTATTTTATATTATTATTATTATTATTATTATTATTATTATTATTATTATTATTATTATTATTATTATAGGCGTGGATAAGATCTCCCATTGGATATGTAAACTGATAAACAGCCTATATATATATATATATATATATATATATATATATATATATATATATATGTGTGTGTGTGTGTGTGTGTGTGTGTGTGTGTGTGTGTAAATTGGAATGGAAGTGAATCCGACGGTATGTTGAAAAGAGAAATGAAGGAAAGAATGTATTGAATGGATAAAACAGGATTATTTTAATTAATTTAACTTACACGTGTTTTGGTCATTATCTGTTATTATTTTTAAATAACAAAATGAAATAAAATAATAATAATAGAAAAAATATAGAAATGTTCAGTACAACAAAGAAACATCGACCTTTCTCAGAGTAAATCCTTATTTTTTGAAAATTTTGAAAATAATATATATATATATATATATATATATATATATATATATAACTGTTAAAAAGTCGTCCGCCCAGTCGACTGGGGCGTTAGAATGCACCGACTGCACCTCTGTAGAGGGGTAAGACTCCCCCAATGGGGCCACCTGTTGGCCGTGGGTGGCGACCCGTGATGCATAAGGATAGAGCCCAGGTGGATGAGCAGTTCATGACTTGCAATATTCCACATTAAGCTTTTCTTGGGCTAGACAGGCGGTCGAAGAGGCCCCCTCCGATCAATCGGCTGGTCACGCCAAGCCCTAGCACCTATATGATTGCCCCGATCCTATTTTCCTTATGGCCAACCTCAATCGTTCTTATCATATGGGTGCTAGAAGGCGGTAGCTGAGGGTCTACATGTCTAGGGAATGACGTTAAACTCTATCTGATGGTGAGGTTCCAGTTCTGGAGGCTTGAGGAAAATGGAGCACCCCTTCATCACCATTGCTCCCTGGTCCACTCTGACCCGGAGTGGTAGTACCTGTTAGGGTCCCATCTATGAGTCGAATAGAAAAACATGAGTTGATAAACAAAATTGTATTATGCATTAAGAATGAATTTATTTCACAACTTTGTCGGCATTAAATGACCCACCGAGGTTGATAGGCCGTAAAACAAACCAAACCAAACCAACCCTAAAAATTCGAGCCACTCTGATGTGAAGTAAACTTCGAAACACATGTATGCGGATGACTGATATATATATATATATATATATATATATATATATATATATATATATATATATATATGGTGATTGCTGCTTCTTGACAGAATAAGGCCATTTCTAAAAGTAGTTCAGTTGTGAGCAGTTGTGAGCACGCAGATGGCCCACGGATCCAGACTGCCTTATGTACCCTGTCACACATATGAAACCCTCGACATACAGCCCTGCCACACAGGTCAGACTTCAATGTAGGAAATGCCTCCATGGCGTCCGTCATGTGTCGCTTCAGGGTGGAGGCTTACCTTACCCCAAACTTCTTACAGCTACCATCGGCCTGTCCTTCCATGAGGATGTGTATCAAGCCCCCCCCTTCTGTCAATTGGTTCTTATAGCTGAAACTGACTTCCGCAAGGGCATTGATGTCGGCCTCATATCGAGATGCTCCCCTATCGCAATACCAGTACGTAGTTTAGGGTTTTCCCAATCTCTCAAGAAGTGTCGAGACATTCCAGGTGGCTATTCTTAGCCTTGTTTTGTGTTGTAGTGTTTTCGCCCAGCTAATATGGACATCCGTCGAAGCGCTGGTCTCTGGCAAGCTTGATAGGTGAATCGGCATTTGTTTAGGTCACCTTTTCTAGATAATTCCCAAATGGCTAGGTGAACAGTGTTAACCAAGGGGCAGCTCCTTATATATATATATATCGCAAGCAAGGATTGAGCAAAATAACGTAGCGTTCAACGGTTATACAAGCGTTATAAACAAATAGTAAGTTACAAACACGCACACAACCTATCAAATATTATTGTACATATTATTGCTAAAATATGGTTAATTAATGCCTGAATAAAATATTAGAAGATCTGAAACACGTGTCGTATATGTAAGATAATAATAAGATTAAAAAAAACATAATGCTTTTTGTGAACCTTCTTTTTGTTTTAAAGAATATCTAATTTTCTTTCGTTGGATCCATAACAACTCTTTATATATATATATATATATATTATATATATTATTATTATTATTATTATTATTATTAAGGCAATTACTATGCATAAAAAAATAAAATAATGTTCAGAGTCTGATTAATTTCGAAGGAACTTCATCCTCAGAGACTATTTTTGAAATGGACGCGGTCTTGTGTGTTTTATTTTCTTGTTTTATAAGCAAAAACACACCAGGCACCAAAACAAATACGCTCTTCATACGCAATACGCACGTGGATACGGTTATTCATATGCAACACCGCGCGTCCATAACCCATGTCCCATAACGTCACTCCTACACGCAATTTTCGATACACACGCGCATGACTAACATATCGCACAGTACAAAACAAACAAAAAGTACTCACATAAACAATGACACACGAGAATAACAGTCTTAATAAAATAACATCATTTCAAAAAAAAAAATTATTTAACTAAGCAATGGCCAAAACAAGACCGATTCGCTCCAGTGATTCTTTGAAAAAGAGATATTATCTCGAAAATTCAAGATAAAATACAGATAACACATCAATCCATTGTTTAGATATAAATTATTTTTTCTTACAACTGCATTGTGATGCCATTGCAAATCAACTGCCAAACAATATATGCACAATGCTTCAAAGCAAATATAAACTTTCTCTTATTATATATATATAATATTATATACTACGATATATATATTATCATACTATATAGGACTATATTTGATATTTAGTCCGAAGAACTAAGACGTATTATTTACAATCCAAATGTGACATTGAGTAAAGAACTCCAATCAAACACCATAGGATCTTGCTCCACAGCCTGATGATTGCTATTTAGCATGAAATCCCGTGGGTCGCTGTTGAAAATCGCAACATTGTTCTAGTGAAAACATGTAAACTAAATAAATATATTATATAATTATATATATATAATATATATATATATAAATTTATATATTATAAACTGATAATCTAAGGATCTAATGAGTCAGATAGACTAACTTATTCAGTTATTGCTCAGATCTTAGCCTGAAGAAGCTATTAAGCGAAACTAATAGTAGTTCGTCTGACTCATTAGATTTATCTTTATATTTTGCTCTACTAGGTTCGAGCACTTTTATTACATATTAGCTATTCTCCTAGCGGTTATATGAAATTGATATATATATATATCTATATTACATATATTATTACATATAATTTTTTTTTCTTTTGGTCAAATACTGTACAATAGATTATTTTTTGTTGGTACGATATCTTGGTCCTTTTCTTTTTTCAAAATTTTTTCCGCCCGGTTGATGTTCGGTAGTATATTTTTACAATCAAACTTTCTGCCGGGTTTT
Source organism: Doryteuthis pealeii (assembly GCA_023376005.1). Classification (NCBI taxonomy): domain Eukaryota; kingdom Metazoa; phylum Mollusca; class Cephalopoda; order Myopsida; family Loliginidae; genus Doryteuthis; species Doryteuthis pealeii. The sequence goes on along the minus strand of CM042162.1, from coordinate 72,149,181 downwards.
TTCTCTCCGCAAGGATCTACCAACACGCTTGGTATATTAAATTATATATATATATAAATATATATATTATATATATATATATATATATATATGTGTGTGTGTGTGTGTGTGTGTGGTGTGTGTGTGTGTACTTTTAAAATCTTATATAAGTAAAGAAATGCCATAGAGAATCCATCTCATATGCAGAAACCATTTGTTTTTTGTTTTTATCTGATGATGTTATTTAGAATTCTGAACAGGTGAAATAATGTAAAACATCTCACGAGTTTGTTAAAGCTTTTAAATAAAAACGAGAGTTCATGTGTTCAATTCAATTTATGGTTTCTCAACATAGAACGATAGAAAACATACAATGACATAATCGAATTTTATTAAAACATCTCCATACATTTCTCATTCAGAACTACAATACTAACTATTATATGTGGTTTGCTTTTTGTTTTGTTTTACGGCATATCAACCTCGGTGGGTCATTTAATGCCGACAAAGTTGTGTAATAAATCCATTCTTAATGGATAATACAATTTTGTTTATAAACTCATGTTTTTCTATTCAACCCATAAATGGGACTCTAACAGGTACTACCACTCCGGGTCAGAGTAGACCAGGTAGCAATGGTGATGAAGGGGTGCTCCACATTCCCCAAACCTCCAGAACTGGAACCTCACCATCAGATAGAGTTTAACGTCATTCCCAGGACATGTAGACACTCAGTGACCACCTTCTAGCACCCATATGATAAGAAGGATTGGGGGTTGCCATAAGGGCAATAGGGTTGGGGCAATCATATAGGCACTAGGGCTTGACGGGACCAGCCGATTGATCGAAGGAGGCCTCTCAGACCGCCCGTCTAGCCCCAAAAAAGCCCAAAGTGGAATATTGCAAATCATGACTGCTCAGCCACCTGGGTTCTATCCTTAAGCATCACGGGTCGCCACCCACGGCCAACAGGTGACCCCATTGGGGAGTCTTACCCCTCTGCAGAGGTGCAGTCGGTGCATTCTAATGCCCCAGCCGACAGGGAGGTATTTATGTGGATGCATGAAAAGCTTTTCAATGGAAGGCTAGGCGAGTAAACCCCGAAAATAAATCTGGAGCCCCAAAGGTGGTGGGATCCTGAAATCCAGTATTACCCATCAACTCCTGCGACACTACCGTTGCCAAACCGCATTGGTCACTTACCTTTCCTTTGAATCACAGCGGCAAGTGTGGAGTGGAGGGGTCTGCTGCGTGGACAACAGCTTATCCTCCATATGAACCCGCCCAGGCTATGTAAGTTAACAAAAAAAAAAAGACAAAAAATCCTTGACAATACTAAACAAAAAAAAAAATTGACACTACTCCATCCTCTCTCGTAGACGGAAGACTGCCAACCATAAATATGCATCCTATCGCAACACTAACTGAGATGGTTGGGCCACACTATCCGCATGCCCGTAGACAGACTCCAGCGTAAACTCCTTTATAGTAAACTCACTGATGGCACACGGAAGACAGGAGCCCCAAAAGTGGTTCAAAGACCATATTAAGACAACCCTGAAGAAATGTAACATCACACCTTCAAGCGTGGAAGATCTGGCCTCCAACAGACAGGGTTGGCGAGACGCCTGCCGCACAGGAGCTAAGCAGCTCAATAATGAGATAAACAGGACTGCAGAGCGGTGACGTCTTCGTCGTCATGAACAACAAATGTAGATGGGAATTTCCCCTGCAATGTGTGTGACAGCATCTGCAAGTCCAGAATTGGACTAATGAGCCACCATAGGGTCCATAAATAAAGACATGGAGTGACGTCATCGTCGTCTGCAACGGACTTCGAAAAGACAGAAAGAAGAAATGAATATACTTATTTATTAAGCTTATCTTAGATGTGGCACAAGGCCAAATTATGGGCGCAAAACAAGAAAACGACAAGATGACGACCATAGCAAGAACACAGCCGAAGCAGTAAAGCCGAAACGAAGAACAAATAAGTCTCAACTCTATGTCTGTCTGTCTGTCTGTCTCTCTCTCTCTATCACCTAGTCTCCTCTCTCGACTATAGTTATTTACTAAGCTTGGCTTAGATGTGGCACAAGGCCAGAAGCATGGGGCGCCCAATGAGAATCGAACTCTCTCGATTTTTGACGATGGGGTATATAACGTCATATAACAAAAGTTCTCCTAATTGGCGTTAGGAGACACGACAATTAATTACCCCGTGTGTCTGCTGGTAGGCGCTAGGTGGCGGAGCAAGCATTAGTATAAAAGTGGAAGCGCCGAAGTCAAAGGTCCCTTTTTACTTTTTATACCTGGATGAAGATCACGCACCAGTTGCGTCTTTGAGCTCCACGCATTTCGTGTTGCATAGACTATTTTTCTATGAGGACATTTCTCTTATACAACTATTTAGGATCTCTTTGTATCTCTTGTCATTCTATGTCTCTGTACTCTCTTCTATTAAGTTTGCTCAGACGATAACATACCCTTATAACTCCAGGCTTATACCATGTGAGGAAACGATATATTTCATTGTAATGGAGATCCAATGTCTGTCTGTAACTGAAACTACGTCACTGCTACGCCACGATACTCTCAGTAATAGCGTAATTTTATCAACGGGTATTTAATTTATAGTCAAAATCATTATTATTAATACATAGAATGAATCTTATTTATTAACGATGTCTCAATGAGTTAGATTTGCCTAAATAAAAGCCCACGTTAGTAGAGTGTTTCACTAAGAAATAAAGGTTTACATAATATATGGTGTGGTTAATTTGCATACTGGTTTTATCAAATCGGGTATAATAAATAATCACTTGGTGTTATTGATCTCTAATAAAATTGTTTTATTCTCCAACATATTAAAATCAATCTTATGAATGATTTTATATAGAAACCAATTAAAGTATGATTAAAATAAGTGTAATCTATTTATATGTGTTCTTATTCAATTTCGTCAGTCTTTATAATTTGATATATTTCATTACATTAAAACTCAAATGTTTACGCCCAGAGGGCGCATATTCTTGCTAGTTCAACTAACTATAGTTCTACAAGAAACAGAATTCATTCTCAAAGCTTTCTTGATTTTCTGTAGTATGGTGATCAAAAGTGTAATAATCAGTATTGGTGTTTTAAGATATTTACCAACTCCTCCGTGCTAGTAGGATGTGACTCCAAATCAATTTTTAAGCGGAGTTTGCATTCAGTTTACCTTCTTCTAGATCAGAGATTAAAGAGCTCAGTCTGCCCTACTATTTACACATAGGTGGAGGGGAAATATTGGATTCATACCTTTCCCGTGAGTATTAGCGCTATGTGGAATGTAACAATCCTCCTCCAGGATTTAAACTCGCGTCATCATGTCCATTATTCTACGAGGATAGATATTACACCTCGAGCATCATTGGTAATTTTCAAAATTGAAATGTATTTTTTGAAGATTTTAATTACAGGGGTTAGTTTAGCTCAGCCGGTAGGAATCACTAGGTTCCTGGTTCGATACAATTCCTTGCCAACTCAGCGTATGAGTAGCAGAGTAAGCATAGTATGCGGTAAAGTTAAGAACTGATGGTTGGTCTGGCGCTCCACCTCCAACGCAGAAACAATCTTCTCGGTCTATCACTAGTGAAAAGGGGATAGACTCCCTCGTTGTCTGGCTGATACCTCCTACTATGCTTTTTTTATAATATTGAATTTGAGCAGTTTTTAAAATATTAAATCTGAGCCGGTTTTATTCTATTGAATTTAAGCAGTTTTTAAAATAGAAAATTTAAGCAGGTTTTATTCTATTGAATTTAAGCAGTTTTTTGATTGTTAATCTTAAGCAGGTTTTATCCTATTTTATTTAAGCAGTTTTGATAATATCGACTTAAAGAAGGTTTTATACTATTGTATTTAAGTAATCTTATTATAATGGAGATTGTGGGTTTGTATGTCTGTAGCCGAAACTATATTACTATTCAAGTCACAATTCCCTTTGTTATTTACATCACATTCTCCATGATTTTATTTTTATTTAAATCTCAATTATTAATAAAATTGTTTTACATCATTAAGACTGTTGACCATATCTACATAGTATTTACCGCGTACCCCACTTGTACGGGTCAGGCACAAAGTCCCTATTAACGTGGGACCACCCACAAGCCGAGACTCATGGAGTGGCAGGTGAAAAATTGCGTCGATCCCGTCGGCATTCCCCCTCAAGGGGGGCGCCTCAGGCGCTGGGCAATAAACCCAGCCCTGCCCCTTTAAATCAAGGGGGCAGGTGTTTCCTGGGGGGATAGCCCCCTGGGATCGACGCTATTAACTCGTAAAGATCCACTGGACCCCCGGTGTTTACCGGATCTACATACTAATAACATGCAATTGTATTTATATATTCAACAAAATAGCGGTTTACAGTGTGAATTGGAAGGCTAATTTGCATATTGATCTTAAAAATTTGATTTTAATAAATATATGCTTAGTATTATTGATTTCTAATTGTTTGGTTTTATATTAATGAATATGAGCAAAAATCTCGGGGATAAATCTTAAAAGAAATCCATTAACAAGAAGAAATAACTGTAATATTATTCTTTACTTCCTATTTTAACTAAATAGTTAAATTAGGAAAATTTACCAATGAATGACGGGAGTAAGGGAAAATGATGGAAGAGTTAGTTTCAAAGTTGTTCTATTTTTCAATCATACCCCCTCTGTCCCAAATCTTTTAATCTGAATTATATTTGCTAGTTTTTATAATATTTGAATTTAAGTAGGTTTTTATAGAATTGAATTTAAGCAGTTTTTAAAATATTAAATTTACGAAGGTTTTATACTATTGAATTTAAGCAGGTGTTGAATTTAAGCAGGTTTTTATATTATTGAATTTAAGCAGTTTTTAAAATATTAAATTTACGAAGATTTTATACTATTGAATTTAAGCAGTTTCTATGATATGATTTATTGAATTTAAGCAGTATTTATATTATTGCATGTAAGCAGACGAACGCAATTATAGAAAGCCATGATGAAGTTAGATATATAAAAAAATATATGTTTAATATTAAAATTCTAATGTACAATAGCGCAGGTGCTTTTCTTTCCATGTATTGTTGACAGAATAATAAGTTGTAGGTAAATTGATAAACGAGGACCAGGTGTAGTCACTACAAGCAATTTCATGATGGTGGTTGGTAGCCTTCCGTCTACGAGAGATGATGGAGTAGTGTCAATTTTTAAATTTTTTAACTTGAACTACATAGCCTGGGCGATTTCATATAGAGGATGAGATGTTGCCCATGCAGCAAATTCCCCCTCTCCACACAGTCGCTGTGATACAAAGGAAATGTAAGGAACCAAAGCAGTTTGGCAACGGTAGTGTCACAGGAGTAGCACTGGATTTCAGCATCACAACAACTTTAGGGACTCCAGCTTCTGATTTATTTTCGGGGTTTACTCCCGTTAGTAAAAAAAAAAAAAAATTGAATAGAAAATTAGTTGGACCCTCACAGGATGCCCCTCCCCCTCAAATAAAATATTGCATGAATCAAATAATTATTTTGAATATTTTACACATGAATTTTACACGAAATGGTAAGTATTTATTTATTTGTAAAGATTTTAGTTTTTTGTTACTCTTGTTAATCTCTTGTTACTGGAAAAAATGACAATTTCTTGTTTGTAAATAATTTTCTCGTAAAACTCTATACGTTAGATAAATTTAAATATATTTCAAAATAAAACAAACTCCATATAAATATATAATAACATTTGACAAACTTTTGGACTTTGAATCCAAAAATGTCCCCATTTTTTCTCTATTACATCAACTTTTTAGGTAACAGGATATCCTCACTTGGTCTCAAAAAATATTAAAATACTGCATGTGAAAAATTTGAGCTTATTTTATAGAATGTTTTTAAAATTTAAAATGGAAAATATTTCTTCGAAAGGCAGCAAAGGTTTTGTGTCGGACTTCTCCTTGGGTTGATGGGTTGCCAACCAAGGCTAAGAGCCCCGTCAAACCCATTTGGGGATTTATGCGAGTAGTAAGTACCCCAAATCTACTACTATCGGTGCTCCTGAAAAATGAAATGAGATTAGGGGTACGGTATATTTTGTATTCAGGTCAGTTTTTTTAGCGGGGGGGGGGTAAGTCCACTAGGGGTAATTCCATGATAGAGACATAAAAAATATGGTTTAATTTGGATGAGACACGAGAACTCGATTCTATTTTTTTTTTTAATACGTTTATCTAAAGCCCTAGCATCTATATGATTTCCCAACTCGATGTGAGGATGCGCTTGTTGTTGGCTCCCGCGTAGAAAAGAAGATTCTAAAATTTAAGGTTTGAATATAATGAAATCACCAAAATCTATATGTCTTGAGTTTGTCTCTAAGAACCTTGACATATCTTAAGAACCAAAGAACCTTACCAGACTAGCCAACAAAAGAAACCAGAATCATACCACTAGAAAAATACCAGCCATGAAGACAGCTACTCAAAAAGTAAGTAAAAGATTTGATAAGGGGGGTATAACCACGGGTATCTCCCATAACAGAAGAAATAGACTATTCAAGGGTGAATCAAAAAGTAATGCCCTGTTATTTAGTAAAGGTATAATTACCAACACAGGAACATGTATCATACATCAAAATGAAGCTGGTCGTCGGTGGATCACATCCCTAGTTCTAAACATAGATTAGTAAAAAAGTAATGCCATTTTGTTTAGGACAGGTATAATTACCAACACAGGAACATGTATCATACATCAAAATGAAGCTGGTCCTCTGTGGATCACATCCCTAGTTCTACACATAGATTAGTAAAAAAGTAATGCCATTTTGTTAGGACAGGTATAATTACCAACACAGGAACATGTATCATACATCAAAATGAAGCTGGTCGTCGAGATCACATCCCTAGTTCTACACATAGATTAGTAAAAAGTAATGCCATTTTGTTTATTACCAACACAGGAACATGTATCATACATCAAAATGAAGCTGGTTCTCTGTGGATCACATCCCTACTTCTCCACATAGGGAAGTAAAAAAGTAATGCCATTTTGTTTAGGACAGGTATAATTAACAACACAGGAACATGTATCATACATCAAAATGAAGCTGGTTCTCTGTGGATCACATCCCTACTTCTCCACATAGGGAAGTAAAAAAGTAATGCCATTTTGTTTAGGACAGGTATAATTACCAACACAGGAACATGTATCATACATCAAAATGAAGCTGGTTCTCTGTGGATCACATCCCTACTTCTCACATAGGGAAGTAAAAAAGTAATGCCATTTTGTTTAGGACAGGTATAATTACCAACACAGGAACATGTATCATACATCAAAATGAAGCTGGTTCTCTGTGGATCACATCCCTACTTCTCCACATAGGGAAGTAAAAAAGTAATGCCATTTGTTTAGGACAGGTATAATTACCAACACAGGACATGTATCATACATCAAAATGAAGCTGGCCCTCTGTGGATCACATCCCTACTTCTCCACATAATCACTGTTTCTCTCAATGTTCCACCTTCGAATGAGAGCATGTATCCCTGCCCCGTAAAATTCTGTTGATTGTGTGTGGTCTAGCATTGTCATGCAGAAGGAGGACATTGTCGATTGGCAAGTTGGTATTATTCGTCGGATTCTTGCTCTGCCTCGTTAGGGTCTCAATGCAGGCTTTACTTTTATAAAAAAAAAACAACTTCACATGAAATAAAGAAATTGGCATTACTTTTTGACTACCCTTGTAAATATGAGGGCACAACCACGGGTGACTCTCATAAGAAGAATAGAATCGAAACGAATAATAATAATAATAATAATAATAATAATAATAATAATAAAAATAAGAAGAAGAAGAAGAAGAAGAAGAAGAAGAAAGAAGAAGAAGAGACTAGGTGAATGGAGAAGAAGAAGAAGAAGAAGAAGAAGAAGAGAAGAAGGAAGAAGAAGAAGAAGAAGAAGAAGAAGAAGAAGAAGAAGAAGAAGAAGAAGAAGAAGAAGAAGAAGAAGAAGAGAATAATCAGAAGAATGAATAAATGAATGAATGCAGAGGGAAGAAGAAGGAGACAAAGAAGAAGAAGAAGAAGAAGAAGAAGAAGAAGAAGAAGAAGAAGAAAAGAAGAAGAAGAAGAAGAGAAGAGAAGAATAATAATGAAGAAGAATGAATAAATGAATGAATGCAGAGGAAGAAGAAGCAGAAGAAGAAGAAGAAGAAGAAGAAGAGAAGAAGAAGAAGAAGAAGAAGAAGAAGAAGAAGAAGAAGAAGAATGGAAGAAGAAGAAGAAGAAGATTTGTATTTACTTCATTCTTCTTGCTTCTTGTATCTTTTTCTCTTCATTTTCTCTTTTTTCGATCTTTTTTTTCCTTGTTTTCTTTCTTTTTTGAAAATTTTCTTTTCTTCCTCTTGTCTCATTCAAAATTCTTTTTAACCCTCTCCCTCCTCACCATTTTCGTTGGTGTTACCTGGCTCATATTAAAACAACCACCCCCGCACGAAGAAGAACAAGCTTGAAAAAAAAAGAAAAAAAAAGAAGAAAAACCCAGTTTCCCCTCCAGAGGATGCTAAAGACGTTCTTTAAATCATTTCACCGAAATTCCGCGGTGATTGACTTCGGCAAATCAGCTTGCTTAATCGAGAAAAAAAAATCCATTCGATTTTATTAACTGATTGATTCATTTTACGGTTCGATGAAATAAAGTTGAGGATTTGATTTCAAGAACAAGTGGATAATTCATTTCCCAATCTGAAAATATTCGGGAAAGCCAATCAAAATCGACAAGGAAAACTCTTTCGTTTTTTTTTTCAGTTTTTTTCATTTTTGTTTTTCATTTTTTTTTTTTTTTTTTTTGTTTTTTTTTTTTTTTTTTTTTTTTCTTTTTCATTTTTTTTTTCATTTTCGTTTTTCATTTTTTTCATTTTTCTTCATTTTATTTTTTCATTTTCGTTTTTCATTTTTTTTCATTTTCTTTCATTTTATTTTTTTTCGTTTTTCATTTTTTTTTTTTCTTTCATTTTATTTTTTCATTTTTGTTTTTCATTTTTGTTTTTTATATTTTTCATTATTTTTTTTCATTTTTTGTCTTTTTTCCTACTTTTTCATTTTTTTCCTTTTTTTTCGTTTATTTCCTTCTTTTCATTTTTTTTCATTTTCTTTTTCATTTTTAGGGTTTTTGTTTAAATTCATATTTAAAGTTCAAGTTACTCATCGGCTTTTCAATTACTTTGAATTTTCTCTCAATTAGATTGCAGTTGCTTAAACGATTCTCTTTGTGTGTGGGTGGAAGGGAGTGGGTATTCCCCCCTCCCAGAGGTGTCACAGTCACACAGTAATTAGAAACGTTCCTAAAATTCTTTAAATCGGAGATCTACAAAAAATCCAGCAACGCCCCCCTCCCCTAAAAAAATCCCTGGATCCCCTGGGGTAGTAAAAAATTCCAACAAATCGATCACAGCATCGCACGACGGAATTTAACTTGGATTAATCGATTACGAAAATCTCGCATAATATCCATTGTTATGAGATTTCTTAATCGGTTGGCCGGCGGTGCGGGGGAGGGGGCTAACCCAAAAGCAAACAGATAAAAAAGATTTGGTTTCGTTTGTTTTACGGCATATCAAACCCTTTTCGGGTCATTTAATGCCAAAACAAGTCATTTTGATAAAAGTTTCTATGTTTCAAGTTCTTAATATCTTCAAATCAGTATATATATTTACCAACCCCTCCGCACGAGCAGGATGCGACACAAGGTCAAGTTCTTAAGCGGAGTTTAACAGGTTTGAATTCAGAGTTTTCCTTCTCCTAGACTGGTTGCCTAATCAAGGTTAAAGAGCCCAGTCTGCCCTACTATTTACCCATAGCTGGAGGGAGAGTGGATTCATACCTTTCCAAGGGTATTAGCGCTAAGTGAAATGCCAACAGCTTCGTCAGGAATTGAACTCGCGTTGACGAGTCCGACGAGTCCATTTCCTACGACTCTAACCATTAGACCAGCGCCTTCATGTGTTTGGTTTCGTTGTTTTACGCATATCAAGCCTTTTCGGGTCTCAATAAGAATGAAAGTAAACTCTGGGTGTGGGGTCACAGTTAAGTCCGACGCGTTGCTCTCCCAACTGACCAAGTGTTCGAGTCTGGAACAATATCTCCCAGCAATTGCTGCACCTTTCTCGACAACACTATCCAGATATCTTTTTCTCTCCACTCGTCGCGGACAGCCAAAATACTACTGCAAGCTTCTCACTGTCTGGGAGGCAGGTTTCTTAAATACACAATACGTGTTTATCCGGCGTCCTTATCTCTGAATTCCCGTGCAGTCACGTGCGACATTCATCAGCACGCTCAACGAAACGTCGACGAAAGGCATGATGATGCCTTGAAACTGACGGTAATAATCTGCCAGTAAAGTATAGAATATATATATAATATATATATAATATATATGTTGTGGGTTGTGTGTGTGTGTGTATGTGTGTGTGTGAGAGAGAGAGAATGGGAAATGAATCCGACAATATGAGGAAAAAATGAATAAAGAAAAGAAATGTAGATGGATAGTTGATCTGTTCAATGGTGTAATGTAATTATTTTTGAAAAAATCTCCCGTGTTTATTTGGTTATCCATTTGATGGGGAAGATGTTATTTTGAGTTCTTTTCTTTGGACAGTATGTGAGAATGGGAAATGAATCCGACAGTTTTTTCCTCATATTGTCGGATTCATTCCCATTCTCACATACTATCATCTCTCGGCCTCATGAAAGAGGGTTTGAGAGGCAAACATTATCCAGTTGACGAGGAAGTGAAATCAGTAGTGAAGAAGTGGTCCAAAGAACAGTCAACAAGAATTTTATGGGGTACAGATACATACTCTCATTTCTATTGAGAAAAACAGTGACTATGTGGAGAAGTATGATGTGATCCACAGAGGACCAGCTTCATTTGATGATAACATGTTCCTGTGTTGGTAATTATACCTGTCCTAAACAAAATGTCATTACTTTTTAACTCACCTATGTGGAGAAGTAGGGATGTGATCCACAAGAGGACCAGCTTTATTTTGATGTATGATACATGTTCCGGTGTTGGTAATTATACCTCCTAAACAAATGGCATTACTTTTTGAGAAACCTATGTGGAATCCACAGAGGACCAGCTTCATTTTGATGTATCACAAACACACAACACACACATACACAAATATATATTATAATATATATATTATATATATATATATATATATATATATTCACATAATTCAAATACCACCACACACATACGCACATCACTTTATCAATCATACACATCCTATGTCTATTGAATTTTCTGAATTTTTGAATTTTTTCGATTTTCCTTGCATTTGAAACATCTTCACCTGATGATTGCCTCGCTGAAACCAATATGGTCGTGAATGTTCCTTTGTCACTAAAAATAGATATGTAAAACCTTTATATATTTATTTTATTATTATATTATATTATATTATATATATATATATATATTATATAATATATATCATTGGTATTCAGTCTCGAAAGACTATGATAAAGTTTGTGTGTGCCCCTGAGTTGCAGGCCTCCTGTGACTATGAAGTCCTATGTTGAGAAACATTCTCGACCACAGATTTTGCATTTCTAGGTTGTCCCTGTAGATGATGATGTTCCGATGCTTTGTTGCCGTTGCTTTCTTATGGACCTCTTAGCTTCATGATGTTGTATCAGGGTGATCTGAATGTACAGTCCTCTATGGAGATTCTGCCGCCACCGAGGGCGGTCCTGAGCCAAATTTTCCCAGCTGGAAGGGACAATGACAAACACCTGAGATCATTTTTGCAGACATCCTTGAATCGCAGTAAGGGGCGACCAATCTGTCTTTTACCAGATGTTAGCTCTCCATACAGGATGTCTTTCGGGATCGTCCATCATCCATCCGACGTACATGACCCAACACCGGAGACGACGTTGTCTCAGTAGAGAGAATCTCTCTTGGTGNCTGTAAGTCCGCCCCTGAGTATTGGTAAAGATCTGGTAATCCTGTAAGTCCGTCCTGAGTAGTAAATATGTGGTAGTTTATATGGTAATCCTGTAAGTCCATCCTCGTAGATTGTAAGATCTGTATCCTAAAGTATCCTGATATTGCGTAATGCCACACAAGTCTGGAATCTGTAAGTCCATCCTGAGTTGGTAAATTATTCTGCGCTAATCCTGCTTAAGTCCCGTCCTGAGTATGGTAAACGGCTTGATGTAATCCTGTAAGTCCGTCTGAGTAATGAAAAGGCAGTTAAAATTATGTCCAATGTGTGTTGGGCTTAACTAGATGTATCAGTCACGCTGTATGCTAGTATTGTCTGCGGAGAATACTCAACGATGACCTTGGCTAGTCTATTAAATCCAGTGGGGAAGTAGACACACACTTTATATGAAAATATCCAACAAAAAAACAAAACAAAAAAACACAAACAGCAATCAAAGAGCAACTTTGGTGCTGTACTGGTTATTTTCCTAAGAAATGGACAGGATTTTACGGCATATATAACCTCGGTTTGAGTCAAAACACGATTCATAGTCTTTACATATTGAACCGATGTGGCAGTAGTCTTAAGTAAATCACTATCAACGATATTTTATGTAAGAATCAAATTCATCAATCCTGTGGTATACGCAGGTGTGCTAGTATATATATTACGCATACGTTAAAATTATCTTAACTGATGAATAATCAATTAGTTCCTGTTAGCAAGCCAACAACAAAAGATTATAGGTTACGACTTTTGTTTGCGGCATATCAACGTTCCGTGGGTCATTTAATGCTGACTAGTATTGGGTTCACTTAGCAGTGGTTGGTAGAACAAATGTTTATAGTGTATAGCGTTTGTAACTACTTTTTCAATACTTATATTATTTTGAGTACAATCCAATTCTTCTTAGGAAATGTAAAGATCCTGGATGGTCTTATTTTTAGCGAAAAAGTTCTTTCAAATTAATTGCTTGGTAGTATTTTGTATGCACTAGATCAAGGTCTATATACACTCTAAGCAGTATATGCTATTCACTGTAAATCTCTCTTGGCCAATGTAGTTCATATTGCCGGGATTCTTTGGCCCGCTAGCTAACAAATGCGTGATGGGTGACGTTGTAAACGTCTCCCAGGTTTCGAGTTGAAATTAACATAAAAATTAACACACAAAATATATTTTCTTCAAAACTATCTCATTGTCGCCCACTCCCACCCCCATTTGAGAAACATTATATTTCAATCTTTTAAAAATCTTATCACTTTACAGTTTAATTATTAGGCAAAAAAAAGCAGGCAGATCGGTATATATTGGTCCACTCATGAGAATTCAAAACTCATTAGTAATGGTCTATACAATTCTATTATTTTGCTATCATACACTATAGAATAACTAAACTAACATAGCGTTGTAGCTTTAGGCCACAAAGCCAAAAATATAGGCGACACCTAGTAGAATCGAACTCACTACTCAATCAGTAACTTAGTTGTAAAATAAGCACTTTATTAATCTTACATATTGACACCAGCAAAACTATAGGGTTACCTAGTGAGAATCGACAGTCACTACTCAGAAACCGATCCTAGCCAGGACTAGCCACTCACTAAACTTAGTTTCTGGCACCACGCCGCGAAATTAGGGTTCTTGTTGAGGCTCGAACTCACTACTTGTAGGTAGTAATTGATCTGTGAGATGAGCTTGCAAAATCGTTGCATACCATCGAGTGTATTTTTGTTGGTAATTAACCACAAATTACATCGCCGTTACAATCGGCTGCAATTAATTCAATAATCTGATTAATTCAGGGACTGTAACCCTAAACTCCTTATGGTGAAACTCGGTAGGTTTATTCCTGTTTTACCATTGCTAATTAAAATTCGCTTCTACTTACGTACTGAGCAGACTTTATATTTGTTATATCGCTGTCTTATCTTTGTGGAAACTTGTACAACTACCATTGAGGCCAATATTCACCGGTAAGTCACCATTTTCAATATAGAATTATAGTATATATATATATAAGTAAGCTTAAGTGCAGATATCGGGGCCGGCGCCAATAATGTAACACCCACCGGATCAAGCTAGACACGAGGGAGTCTTATCCCCTTTCCCTAGCGCTTAGAACAAGAGATTATTAGCATCTTGAGGTAGAGCGCCCACCTACCACCAGTTTCCTCACTTTACCGCACAGATGCCCTGTGCTATCCATATCGCTGGGTTGGCGAGGGGCCGGTATTCTGAACAAGAACCTTCGTTGATTCCTAGGCCGACGCTCTACCGACTGATCTAAACCGTACCTATATATATATATATATATATATATAATATATTATTATATATCATAATATATACTATACACACAGCAACACACAGAGCACAACACACAACACCACAACATATATGATATATATATAATTTATTTGGGAAGAAATCTGTGGGAGGGTTAATACCGACAGTATGTGGAGAAAGGTAAGACAAACACGGGATGTTATAGAAAATGGAATGTTTATTGGGATATGATGTTCGAATCCTTGAAAGCAAGTACTATATCCAGGTCCTAAAGAAGGTCTAACGACCGAAACGTTGCATTCGTCGACACCACTACCCAACAGACATCCATTTTCTATAACATCACGACTGTTTGTCTAACCTTTTCTCCAATAATTATTAAACGCTAAAAAACTAACTGGTTTTAAATCTCAAACCATGTTGACTCATCTGATGATTTGCAATAACCATAAACTTAAGATATAGTCCAAATCCATAATATTACAATTCTGATTATACATATATATATATATATATATATATATATATATAATAATATATGTCTGAGGCAGGGCGGAGATTATGTGCTTAATCTAAAGTCATACCTAATTTGTTAAATTAATTAACTATAACTAATGAATTAGGCGTGCATATCGTTTAAAATGTAAAGCGTAAACAAACCTCGAGAAAAAGGTCGTCTCTGTATGTACATTTTCAGCCCATTAGGCCTCATCACAGAAAGCTTATCGAACCGGGCAGTGCTTTGTGCGTTTGATTCGAACCCTACCTGTCACGGCTGACAGAGCCGGACACTCTAACTAGCTCTGCTGATGAGCCTCAATAGGCTGAAAATGATCACATACAGAGATCCGACTTTTTCTCGATTTGTTTACGCTTTACATTTAAAACCCGAATTGCACGCCTAATCATTTTAGTTATAAAATTAATTCACCAAAAATTAGGTATGAACTCTTAATTAAGCACATAAATCCCCACAAAATTGTCCGGTTTCGCTATTTTCAAACACCACAACCACACTTCGACAGCACCAACCCATGTTTCAACTACCTTACATATATATATATATATTATATATATATACTACATATACTATTATATATATATATATAGAGAGAGAGACGAGAGAGAGAGAGAGAGAGAGAGAAGGGCGGAAGAACAGCGATTTATTCTTAGATATTAAAGCAGTAAATACAAACTCCATATATAAAATATAAATGAAATTATTCGAATTAAACATTTCTGAAAGTTTTTTTCGGTGGATTCCGCTCAGCCGCCATTTTTTACTATGACAATCAATACGCCGGGATTGGCAGAATAAAAAAGGTTTTCTAGCAAAATTTGCCCGAAAACATTTCAAGTTAATGCTGATCGATAATTATTCCTAATTAAAATCGCATCACCTCACAAAGTGTTGTTGTTGTTTTATATCCCGCTTTATTTCATTAATCACGTGATGAAATTCATTTCGATATTAGCCGATAATTAACACCTAGTTGTTATTTAACGATATCGATCATCAATATCAATTTTCTGCACAATCAATCAATGGCGGCACTTTACTTTCTCTTGATTATTGGTCAATTATTCGAATTATTTAATAATACCCTTTCGTCGTAATTACAGCGACCTGAAGTTCGAGAAAACTCTTAGGAAAAATCAAACCGGCGTTTCGGAATTCTGTGGTGGTCGAGCAAGTGAATGACAATGAAACACTCCACTTTGGCCATTTCTTCTTTCTTCTTCTTCTTCTTCTTCTTCTTCTTCTTCTTTTCTTCTTCTTCTTCTACTCATTCTTCTTCTTCTTCTGTTTCATCTCTTCTTTTCTTTCATTACTTCTCTTCTGCTTCTTCTTCTTCTACTTCATTCTTCTTCTTCTTTCTTCTTCTTCTTCTTCTTCTTCTCTCTTCTTCTTCTTCTTCTTCTTTCTACTCATTCTTCTTCTTCTTCTTCTTCTCTTCCTTCTTCTCTTCTTCTTCTTCTTCTTCTTCTTCTCTCTTCTTCTCTAGATCTTCTTCTTCTCTTCTTCATTCTTCTTCTTCTTCTTCTTCTTCTTCTTCTTTCTACTCATTCTTCTTCTTCTTCTTCTTCTTCTTCTTCTTCTTCTTCTTCTTTTCTTCTCCTTCTCATTCTTCTTCTTCTTCTTTCGTCTATTCTCTTCTTTCCATTCTTCTTCTTTTTTTTCATTTATCTTCTTCTTCTTCTTCTTTTCTTCTTCTTCTTACTCTTCTTCTTCTTCTTCTTCTTCTTCTGCTTCTTTCTTCTTCTCTCTTCTTCTTCCTACACATTCTTCTTCCTTCTCTTCTTCTTCTTCTTCTTCTTCTTCTTCTTCTTCTTCTTCTTCTTTTCTTCTATTCTTCTTCTTTTCATTCTTCTTTCTTTTTCTTTCATTTATCTTCTTCTTTTCTTCTTTTCTTCTTCTTCTTCTTCTTCTTCTTCTTCTTCTTCTTCTTCTTTTACTTCATTCTTCTTCTTCTTTTCTTCTTTCTTCTTCTTCTTCTCTGTTCTTTCTTTACTTATTTAAAATTTTTCTCTTCTATTTATGTTCGTTCAACCTTTCTTGTTTGACTTTAGCTACCTGGAAATTGTTCTCAGTGAGTTGGCCGGAAGTCCAACTTCACACAAATTACAAATCGAGAAAATGTCAAATTTGACATTTTCTCGATTTGTTTAGCCTTACATTGAACATATTATGCGCCGCCCTAAATCATTAAATTATAACTAATTTAATTTCAAAATTAGGTATGACTTCAATTAAGCACATATCCTCCATTAACTTGAAGGCACTTACAATGTATGTATCGTATAAAATTCGATACTTTTCTTATAGAAAATAACTTGACAAATGTAACCCGGAAAAGGATCGCTCGGTATGTGTAGAATATAATATATATATATATATATATATATATGTAAACAACTTTTAGCTATTTTCAGCGACAGTATATTTGGAGGAATATGTCTTTTTTAATTTTAGTCAGACCTAATTTTTTAAAGTTAATTCATTTATGTTTAATTAGACGGGATTTTTAACACTTAAATGTGAGGCTGGTGACTGTTTGCGTGATGGTAAGGCCGTGGCGTGCCGTTTCGGCACAAAGGGTTCGAGTCACGCGCTAGGCGCGTCCACGTATCTATAGATCTGCTGATGAGACCTAATAGGTCGAAATATATATTCAGAGATTGATTTTCTCGATTTGTTTTAAAGCCTCACATTAAGTAGTTAAAATCCCGCCTAATTAAACATAAATGAATTAACTTTCAAAGAATTAGGTCTGACTAAAATTAAAAGCACATTTCTCCCAATATATATTATATATAATATATATATATATATATATGATCATATATATAACACATGTATGCGAAATTTCTATTAAAATCATTTTCCATTGAAATACTTAGTGCTCAATATGCTTTCTTCCTATTATTTCTGCTGACAATCTGATACTCGAGGTTACACCCCTCTGATCATTAAATTGCTATGACTTCATTCATTTGACAGCATTTTCTATTCGGTTATTTATTGACGATTGAAAGGGTCCGTTCTCTGTCTTTAGTTGCTCGTTTTGCTCATACCGATGGGAGTTTAATTTGATTTCGCAAGTATACGTTCTGATTCGGCTAACGACATTATAAATCATGCGCGACCAAATTGCTAATTGTCCCACGCTTCCATAAAAGGAAAAAAAAAGAGAAAAGAAAAAGGGAAACGGGTGAGTTCAGGCCATTCGGACAGGATTTACGGCCACCGCCGTGACTTGTCACGTGACATCTTTTGTCGCACAAGAGAGGACGATCCATAAACCAGTCAGTCTAGAAACGAAGAAGCAAGATAAGTTGAAAACATTGTGAACATCGCTATAAAAATAAACCCGATTTTTTTTCTCTCTCTCTCACATTACACACACACACACACACACATATATATATATATATATCTTATCTTATTATAATGGAGATTGTGTGTTTTTCTATCTGTAACCGAAACTATATTACTACTGCAAGTCACAATTCCCTCAATTATTTACCTCAAATTCTCCATGATTTCATTCTTTTTAAACCTTCAGTTATTAATAAAAATTGTTTTACATTATCAATACTGTTGACCATATCTACGTACTAATAACATGCAATTGTAATATATATACAACAAAATAGCGGTTTACAGTTTGAACGAGAAGGCTAATTTGCATATTGATATTTTAAAAATTTTATTTTATAAATATGTGCTTGGTATTATTGATTTCTAATTGTTGGTTTTATCTTAAGAAATATAAACAAAAATCTTGTGGATAAATCTTAAAAGAAATTTATTTACAAGAAGAAATAACTGTAATATTATCCTTTACTTCCTATTTTAACTAAATAGTTAAATTAGGGAAAATTTACCAATGAAAGAGGGAGTAATGAAAAATAATGGAATAGTTAGTTTCAAAGTTGTTCTATTTTTCGATTATACCCCCTCTGTTGCAGATCTTTTTATCTGCATTCTTAGTCAGTTTCATTAGCCTTTCTAATTTAATATGATATTTTATTATACAAAACTTAAATACTTGCACCGGAGGGTGCATATATTTGCTAGTATTAATAATGGAGATTCGCTTCCAGTTTGTGTCTGTAACAGAAATTACGACACTGCTTACGTCACATACCATAACATAGAATAAATACACTCAAAATTTAAACATGCAACATTAGACAGTCTCATTGTTTTTTAAAACAAGTTTTAATAAATACATGACTACTATTATATATCTATATATAGTTTGTTATAATTTAGTACATATTTAAAGTTTACATTTCAAATTGTTTAATTTTTTTAATCCTTTAATGAATTTGATGATTTACTTACTAGGGTACAAACTCGCTGACATTGAATTCAATCCCACCCTTCAGGCAATATGTTTCAAAGATCTATTCAGGCAATATGTTTCAAAGATCTATTTTTACATCGCCCGGAGGCCGTTTTTTATTTTGCTAGTGTATATAAATATACCAATTTACCACTTCCTTCGCGCTTGCAGGATGCGTCGGATTTGAGCAGTCGCCGCTTAGCGTTTTTTTTATGCAGGAGGCTAGGGTGCATTTATGCGATAATACCCCAAAATTGTTAGATGTGTACATATTTAGTATTATCTGCGTTATTCGGACTATTGTCGCCATCTTCATTGTTATTTGTACAACGTTTCGGCCGATATGCCCTCCGGCCTTCTTCAGGTATTTCTTTTCGGACTCGGGAACCTTCTCGGACTTGGGAACCTTCTTTTCGGACTCGGGAACCTTCTTGTCGTAATCGGGAGCCATCACGGAACTTTGAACCTAACCCTTTATTTATTCCACGGGGGTATCCTGTTCTCGTTCGCTAACCATAGCTGGGTAGGAGTTGTGTTAATTATTTTTCTGGTTGCCTTTACTCAGGATTGAACTCGAGATCCAGTGATAACTGTCACTTAGAACTGTCTCTAGGCCATGTGTCAAAATGGACAATTGGTGTGAAATTTGGGAACTTATAAACCTAATGTCTGATTTGGCTAGGATATCTACTTATTTACTTATTGTATGATTTTTTACCTAGACTCATATTGTGGGGTTTTTTTGTTGTTTTGTTTTACGGCATATCAACCTCAGTGGGTCATTTAATGCCGATAAAGTTTTGAAATAAATCAATTCTTAATGGATAATACAATTTTTGTTTATCAACTCATGTTTTTCTATTTAACCCATAGATGGGACCCTAACAGGTACTACCACTCCGGGTCAGAGTGGACCAGGAGCAATGGTGATGAAGGGGTGCTCCACATTCCCCCAACCTCCAGAACTGGAACCTCACCATCAGATAGAGTTTAACGTCATTCCCAGGACATGTAGACCCGCAGCCACCGCCTTCTAGCACCCATATGATAAAAAGGGCTGGGGCTTGCCATAAGGGCAATAGGGTCGGGGCAATCATATAGGTGCTAGGGCTTGATGGGACCAGCCGATTGATCGGAGGGGCTTCTCCGACCGCCCGTCTAGCCCAAGATGGGCCAAAGTGGATATTGCATGTCATGAACTGCTCATCCACCTGGGCTCTATCCTTAAGCATCACGGGTCGCCACCGACGGCCAACAGGTGGCCCCATTGGGGAGTCTTACCCCTCTGCAGAGGTGCAGTCGGTGCATTCTAACGCCTCAGCCGACAGCGGGTTTTTTTTTGGTTTTTTTTTTCAATCTGATCTAGCCTTCTTAATTATGGGTTCCCATATTGTATTCATTTCTATGCTAGGTCGACTTAACAACCCAGTACAGCCTATCATATGTGCTGATTCTTTGATGAGTCTTCTCTTCAATGTTCTTCTCTAGAAATAGTGTACATATTTATGGGTGATATTATTGATGAGATTATTTTGGAAAAACAAATAAGCGCCGAATGAAGTTATTTATAGTCTTATTGTTTTGTAAAGCCTTCTAAACAGACAGTCAATGAACTGTGGAATAAACAACAGCACCGACCCCTCCCCTGCAATAACAACCATCTTCGTAATAAAAGACAACCGTATTTATACCAATATAACTCCCCTGAAAAACTTGTTTAAAACATTTCCAAAAAATGACATCTTCCAAAGAATCTTTTGATGATGAAGACATAATCGTAAATATAGAATTTGTTTTGCTGATTCAAGTAACAAGTTTATTTCTGAAAACAAAAATAAGACACACAAGGCGGATTAAATCCTTTGCGATAATACTGGGGCGAATCAAAAGTTCTGCAATTTTCTAGCTTGTATTATTCAGATTCTTCAGACTGTTGTCCTCATCTTTATTGTTACTAGCAAATATATGCACCCTCCAGGTGCAAGTATTTGAAACAGAGGGAGTATAATAAAAAATGAACAACTGAAACTTACTCTTCCATCACTCTCGTCTTTCATTGTTATTTTTTCTAATTTAAGTATTTAGTTATTAAAGAGGAAGTAAAGAATAAAATGACAGTTATTTTATCTGTTAATGGATTTCATTTAAGATTCATTGAAGAGATTTTTGCTTATATTCATTAAATAAAACCAAACAATTAGAAATCAATAACACTGAGCACATATTTATTAAATTCGATTTTTTAATATCAATATGCAAATTAGCCTTCCCGTTCACATTGTAAACCGCTATTTTGTTGTATATATAAATACAATTGCATATCGTTAGTATGCAGATATGGTTAACAGTATTAATAATGTAGAACAATTTTATTTAATAATTGAAGTTTAAAATAAAAAAAAATCATTGAGAATGTATGTCAATAACTAAGGAATTGTGGTAACGGTCTCGGCCTGTGGTGGATCGGCTGCGAGCCCCGGTCGTAGTCCCGTCGAGGGCTGTTCGGGTATGAGCGTAAACGTAACAGCGACGGACCGTTCGCTTAGCACGCTGTGTTGCTTGGGTCTGATTGACCGCGGTTATGCGGGGTTTCAGACAAATGTATGAATATTTATCTAATACTAAAGTGTGTGTGTATTATTTAGATTTTTCAGACTGTTGTCCTCATCTTTATTGTATTATACACAATATTTCTGCCGATGTGTTCGCCGGTCTTCTAGTGTTTCTTGCTATTTTTTATATTTTTTAGATGAGGTTGATAATTTGTGTTATTTAGATTTTTCGGACACTATTCCCCTTCTTTATTGTTACTAGTACAAAATAAAAAACACCCTATCCGGGCGATGTAAAATAGATTTTTGAAAGATATTGCCTGAGGGGTGGGAGTTAAAAAGTCAATGCCAGCGAGTTTGTACCCTAAGTAAGTAAAATCATCAAATTCATTAAAGGATTAAAAAATAAAACAATTTCAAATGTAAACTTTAAATATGTATTAAAATAAAACAAACTATATATAGATATATAATACCAGTCATGTATTTATTAAAACTTGTTTTAAAAAACAATAAGGACTGTCTAATGTTGCATGTTCAAATTTTGAGTGTATTTATTCTATGTTATGACGATTTTGGGTAATGTGACGTAAGCAGTGACGTAGTTTTTGTGACAGACAAAAACCGGAAGCGAATCTCCATTAATAATACATATGAAAAGAAATTTATGACTAATCACTTGAGAGTAGAGCAAGTCGTCGGGGTGGCCTAAAGTCGGTATCAGCGAGGGGGTCTATCTCCCTTTTCACTAGCGCTTAATCCGGATTCATCATTTCTGCTTCTCTTTCGGTGAGTCCGGAAATATTGTTCAATATTAGCTATGAATATGATATAAAATATTTTCATTTTAACAGCATTGTCTGTTTTCATATCATTTTATCTATACTTACAGCTAAATTGATTTACCAGAAGACTTTAACTCCAGTAGTCTACACAAATAAGATATAAATAAAATCAATAAAGGAAAAAAAGAGGTAGGAGTTGAAGACATATGACAGATAGAATTATAAATTAATTTTGTTCGAATAAATGAGACATTTAAGTTTATAGAAAACAAATCTTTAATTTCAAAAACAGTCTAGACTTAACAAAAACTAAAATTCCTACAAACTAATTAAAAGGCAGAAATGAAAATAAGAATAATTCCAAACCAGACAACTATATATAAAACTAGCAAACTTACCCGGTCCATGATCGGACTATAAAAATAGGAACACCTGAGAGGGAGTGAGAAAGAGAAAACGGGAGCAAGAGAGAGAATATGATTTATCAAATTTTTAAAAAGAGAGGTAAATGATTAATCAAATTTTTAAAATCGCTGATAATTCGGATAGTACAATGTTTATTTTGACAATTGGTTGATTTTGGTTTAATTAATTAATAATATCCCTTAATCAGTGAAAATCAATAACCAAATTTCGCATGTTTCTTAGTTAGAAGATTATTAATGTGTATGCAAGATTTCGAATCTGAGTGACCTCCCGTTTTGGAGTTATACGTCGACACGTACATATAAAACGTCCTTTTACATATAAAATGTAGCTACCTATAAATTTTTAGTTCTGAGGAAGGTGTACCTTGAACACCGAGACCGTGGTAGAGAGAAAATGTTTTCCAAAACTATATATATATATAACTTCCTAAATATGGATGTACCGTGAGATAGAATCATTACTTACCAGGGAATTGCATTATCTTACCTTAATTATATAGGATGGACTCGCTCGTCGATTTCCATTAATTCCACCCAGACATTAAAAAGTTGGCCAGAAAATTGGAAAAGATCAAAAATAAAATTATCAAACAGGAGATGTGCCTTTTGTTTAATTCTACATATATATATATATATCTTATTATAATGGAGATTGTGTGTTTTTCTGTCTGTAACCGAAACTAAATCACTACTCAAGTCACAATTCCCTTAGTTATTTATATCACATTCTCAATTATTTTATTTTTATTTAAACCTCAATTATTAATAAAATTGTTTTACATTATTAATACTGTTAACCATATCTACATACTAATAGCATGCAATTATATTTATATGTACAACACAATAGCAGTTTACAGTGTGAATGGGAAGGCTAATTTGCATATTGATATTAAAAATGTAATTTTAATAAATATGTGCTTAGCATTATTGATTTCTAACTGTTTGGTTTTATTATAATGAATATAAGCAAACATTTCTTCAATAAATCTTAAAAGAAATCCCTTAACAAGAAAAAATAACTGTCATTTTATTCTTCACTTCCTCTTTTAACTAAATACTTAAATTAGAAAAAATAACAATGAAAGACGAGAGTGATGGAAGAGTAAGTTTCAGTTGTTCTATTTTTCGATTATACCACCCTCTGTTTCAAATCTTTTTATCTGCATTCTTATTTAGTTTGATTAGCCTTTCTAATTTAATACAATATTTTATTACATTAAAACTTAAATACTTGCACCCGGAGGGTGCATATATTTGCTAGTATATATATATATATATATATATATATATATATATATATATATATATATACGATACAGTGCAGTTATGTGTAATTACAACATCACAAGATGGTTGAATACATTGAACATTTTGTGAGAACATCTACCACCAACCAGCAAACTCAATGTGTACCAAGGTCAAAGTCAGAATTAATCGATACCCGATTTGTTTTTTGGGGTTTTTTTTGTTGTTTTTTTGTGGGGGGAGAACAAGAATCCTATTTGAATCCAATTTAGCGAGAATGTAGTTTTTGTAGCGTCTTGCTGATAACAAAATCAATGCTGTATAAATGGGAGGGACGAATAATTAGAAAACCCAAGGACAACTATGAAAAAAAAAACCTAAAATCTTCAGGGTGGCCTAAAGTCGGTGTCAACTAGACAGTGAGGGAATCTAACCCGTTTTTTTTTTAAATACAATAGAGACAATACATCTCACGATTTGTTCCCAAAACAAAAATAAATAAATAAATTAATAAAAAAGATCAAACAAGACACGATTTTACCGAAAGACGTTTGCAATTTCACTCTACATTGAAAAAACAAACGGAAACACAAAAAATCATTGTGGATGATTTTTACAAAAACTAGCAAAATAAAAAAGCAGTGGCGTAGTTTATGTTACAGACAAAAACCGTAAGCGAATCTTCATTATTAATAGACGAGCAAAATAAAAAACGCACTCCAGGCGATGTAAAAATAGATTTTTGAAACATATTGCCTGAGGGGTGGAAGTTAAAAATTCAATGTCAGCGAGTTTGTACCCTAAGTAAGTAAAATCATCAAATTCGTTAAACGACTAAAAAATTAGACAATTTGAAATGTAAACTTTAAATATGTATTAAAATAAAACAAACTATATACAGATATATATAATACCAGTCATATAAGTTAAAAGAAAGGAAATGAATCCGACAGTATGAGTATGAGCAAGATGGAATGAAAACAGCATTGTGTGTTGTTTTCAATACCAGTCATGTATTTATTAAAACTCGTTTTAAAAAAACAATGAGGACTGTCTAATGTTGTATGTTCAAATTTTGAGTGTATTTATTCTATGTTATGACGATATTGGGTAATGTGACGTAAGCAGTGACGTAGTTTTTGTCATAGACAAAAACCGGAAGCGAATCTCCATTAATAATAGATATGAAAAGAAATTTATGACTAATCACTTGAAAGTCGGTATCAGCGAGGGGGTCTATCTCCCTTTTCACTAGCGCTAGACAAAAGAGATTGTTTTTGCGTCTGAGGTGGAGTGCTACACCTACCATCAGCTCCTTAATTAACCGAACAGATCCCTGTGCTATTCATACGCTGAGTTGCCGAGGGCCGGTATCGAACCTGCAACCTTGTGGTTCCTAGGCAGACGCTCTACCCACTGAGCTAAACCGAAATTGACAGATTGAAACAAATTCTAGTGTAAGTCAAATGTTTTTTTCAAATCCTGGACGGGGCTGTTTGCATTTCACGTAGCGTTAATACCCTTGTGAAAGGTATGCATTCAAATATTCTCCCTCCAACTATAGGTAAATAGCAGGGCAGACTGGGTCGTTTAACCTTGGTTAGGCAACCAGTCTAGGAGAATGAAATTTTGGAGTCTTCACGGAACTTTGAACGGAACCCTTTATTCAATCCCCTGAGTTAGTGTTCACATTTCCATTAAGCATGACTAGGTATGAATATTAAGCTATTGTTATCACCCTGGGTCAGGATTGAACCCGCAACCTTTAAGGGGCTCCACTTCATTTTCTTCCCCCTCCTCCTCTTCTTTAGATTCTTCTTCCTCTTCTTCTCCCTCCTCATTCCTTTCTCATCTATATCTCCTCCTCCTCTTCACTTTCCCTCCTCCTCTCTTCACTCTCCACTCCTCTCTCACTTTCCCTCCTCCTCCTGTTCACTTTCCTCTTTCTCCTCTCCACTCTCCCTTCCCTCTTCCTTCACTCTCCCTCCTCCTCTTCACTTTCCCTCCTCCTCTCTTCACTTTCCCTCCTCCTCCTCTTCACTTTCCTCCTCTTTCTGTTCACTTTCCCTCCTCCTCTTCACGTTCCCTCCACCTCTTCACTTTCCCCTCCTCCTCCTCTCCATTTTCCCTCCTTCTCTTCACTCTCCCTCTTCCTCCTCTTCACCTTCCCCCTCCTCCTCCTCTTCACTTTCCTACTCCTCCCCTTCACTTACCCTCCTTCTCTTCACTCTCCCCTCCTCCTCTTCACTCCCTCCTCCTCTTCACTCTCCCTCTTCCTCCTCTTCATTTTCCCTCCTTTTCCCCTTCCCTCCTCTTCACCTTCCCTCCTCTTCACTCTCCCTACTCCTCCTTTTCACGCCTCTTTCATCTTAATAGACGTAAGTATTCTCTAAAATATATTCGTGTTTCACTTTAATTTTCAGTTTCGTAAAATCTTTTTTCACAATACCAAAAAAAAAAAAAAAAACCGTTGTTCATTTTCACGAAGTTCATCACAGCGATTATTTTTGTTTGTTTTATTTCATTCTTTTTGGGTTTTTTTTTTTTATTGATTCATATTGATTGAAACTTAACCAATATGTTAGTTTAAATTGTTTTATAAAATCCAATTAACTTTTTTATAAAAAAACTTTTTCTGTTTATATAATTGACATTTTATTTTTACACTACTTTATGTGTATGTATATATGTATGAGTGTATGTATGTATGCGTGAGCATGTGTGCAGGTATGTGTGCAAGTATGTATACGTGTGCATGGACGTATTCATGAATATATCTATATTCATGAATACGTATGTATGTATGTCCCTAGAAACAACAAAAATACAATTAACGACAAAGTATATATATATATATATATATATATATATATATATATATATATATATATATATTATAATATATATTAATGATTTGAAGCCAATTACAATGCGTATAAAAAATAAAAACAAAAAGATGTTATTTTATTATTATTTTATCATTTTATTATAATTTGTTTTTATTTTTATACGCATTGCAATTGCCTTCAAATCATTAATATATTATAACATACTTAACAATGCTTCAAGCAAATTACCAATTACTTATATATATATATATATTTTAATATAGGTCCAAGTGATGACCTACTCGAGTTTCACCATGTTGAGGACCTTCAGGGTTAACTCCACCTGTGTAAATCAAGATGTTGGTTGATTGTAGACAATTATATGTATGTGTCTTTTGCTATGAACGGTACATTATGCAAAAGACACATACACATAATTGTCTACAATCAACCAAGATCTTGATTCACACAGTGGAGTTAACCCTGAAGATCCTCAACATGGTGAAACTCGAATAGGTTATCACTTGGACCTATATTAAAATAAATTTGCTCTACTAACGTATTGAGCCCTTTTTTTTATTTGTCATATCACTGCCTTACCTTTATGAACTTCACATCAACCACCGTGACCATATTCACCGGTAAGTCATCT
Organism: Doryteuthis pealeii; assembly: GCA_023376005.1. NCBI lineage: Eukaryota > Metazoa > Mollusca > Cephalopoda > Myopsida > Loliginidae > Doryteuthis > Doryteuthis pealeii. The sequence goes on along the minus strand of CM042162.1, from coordinate 72,121,546 downwards.
TTTCCATAATATATATATATATATATATATATATATATATATATATATATATATATATACGTTACAAATCTCCGTTTCTTGTTTTTGTGCAAAAATTATGAAGATTTGATTTATATTCGTGAAGCCCCTCTAGCAACCATAATCTTCTTGTTTTGATGGCTGGCGCAGATCATCATGATACAAGTTATTCTCTTCCATGATTCAGGTGGATTCCAGTCATCCATTTTATCTGTCATCACATATATGAATGAAGAAGGGTCCAAGCTTTTAAATGATACGTAGTGTGCGTCAATACCTCCAACCTACGGAGAAAAATAACCAAATATAAATATGTCAAATTTATCGCGAATACCCTGTATATATATATATATATATATATATATATAAGGAAAAATTTGACTTAGCGGTGAATTTGGTCACGATGGTTAGTAAGTGCGGAATTCGGAATTGAAAAAGCTGTGGTATATGAGAGTGAAAGTGATACCAATTGTAGTTGGTGCACTTGGAACGGCCCAATAAACTTGAAAAAAAGACTGGAGGAACCGGAAATCAGAGGAAGAATTGAGGCCATCCAGACTACTGCACTGCTTCTACAATACTCAGAAGAGTCATGGAGACCTGAAGAGACTTATTGTCACTCAACCTCCAGTGAATACCATCAGCTAACGCTGGTGTGAAAAACTCAAAAGGAGTAAAAATAATAATTATAGTTGATGCACTTGAAACGGTCCCAATAAACTTGAAAAAAAGATTGGAGGATCTGGAAATCAGAGGAATATTGCCATCCAGGCTACTCCACTGCTGCAATCGGCTAGAATACTCAGAAGATTCCTGGAGATCTGAGGAGACTTGTTGACACTCAACCTCCAGTAAAATACCATCAGCGTTAGCTGATGTGAAAACTCAAAAGGAGTGAAAATAATAATTGTAGTTGGTGCACTTGGAACGGTTAAAAAAATTGGAAAAAATACTGGAGCACCTGGAAATCAGAGGAAGAATTGAGGCCATCCAGACTGCTGCACTGCTGCAATCGGCTAGAATACTCAGAAGAGTCCTGGAGATCTGAGGAGACTTGTTGACACTCAGCCTCCAGTAAAATACCATCAGCTAACGCTGACGTGAAAAACTCAAAAGGAGTGAAAATAATTATAACTATTACAATTCTAGTCGTCATTTTAGGGGTTTCGGTCTCCTAAATGTTGAACAGTTCATACAAGGTTTGTCTAAAAGTATCAAGATTTTCGGTACTTTTTGACGCACCTTGTATTTTTTTAATTTAATTTTTTTTTTAATTAACGTTCCATCCATTCTTCATTTCTATCTTGGTAAATACAGCTTTAAAATCTGTACTTTTGACACACCTTGTATTCTGAAAAAGATTTATTGTTCATTCGTATATTGGTAAATACAACTTCAATCTCGATACTTTATGCACACCACCGTATATATATAACCTAGAGGTAATACCGCCTACATATATCTAGTATATCATATCAGTACTACACGTACTAACCATACAGGTATAATATAGACAATACCTGTATACACCCAATCTCTTATGATACCTATATATCATGCTCAATGCTTATGTTCTTGCTAGTGAACGCTTGTGAGTTTGTGTCACTTTTAGAAGATTTGTGCAAAAGAAGAAACACAGTACAAAAAAAATCCACGGATGTTGTCAGACTTATTATATTCAACCGCATTCCATGACTCATGGATCTGTGCTGGTTTAATCCATGTTATTCCTCGAATATTTTCGTGCTGAATCTTCAACCCTCTTTCAAACCGGGTATAATCAGTGTCTCCTACAAGTCTTGAAACAGTGTTCATCATGTATTATCTTTATTCATCTTCTCTATTTT
>CM042162.1:72117222-72119581 GCA_023376005.1 Doryteuthis pealeii | reverse complement strand
AAGACAAAGAGAGAGATACATTTTTTTCAAAAATAAAACGGTTAAATTTAATTATCAGTACTTTTATATAGATTATACCTTTTGTAAGTATATATATATATGATATTTATATATATGTGTATATATAATCAATATATATACTATATATATTATATATATTACATATATATATATATATATATATAATATATTATATTAAACGCAAGACATCGGAATTCTCCGTTATTTATATAAAATATTTCACAGACGCTGCACTGTCGATAACAACAGAGACAAAGAAGCCGTTAAACAGTAATAACATTTGACAAAGGGTATCTAAACGAACCTGAAAATTTATGACAAAAAATAATTAAAAAATAAGTGAATCAATACTCCATAATATCGAGTTCATTCAATTTATACATTTTTAATGCTTCGTAATAACGCGCAATTTAAAAAAACATTTTTTTAATATATATATTATATATATATATAATATATATAATATATATATATATATATATATATATGCCTCCGAACTTCACAGATTCAAGAATTAGTTTATATTAAAATTTTGAAATCAGTCTTTATTCTCAGGGCTGGATATCCACTTAAACGTAACCCCGGAGCATCATACGGTCATTAAAAAAAAAAGTTTGCTAATGTTATTTCATTCTATAATGGGTTTAAATGAGGAAGATTCTTAATTTTTTGCGACGAGACTAATATTATTCATTTTTTTTTTTGTAACGTATTCAATTTATTAAAAGGCTAATTAAGAACAACAATTAACATCAAATTACATTTTAATTTGAAAATATTATAGTTTCACAGATTAGGGTATTTTCAATTTTGAAATCAACTTTTATTTCTCAAGGGTGAATATCCATTTAAACGTAACCTCGAGCATCATATTGTCGCATTTTTATCATGCCAAATTTTTAGGAGCCAAATTAATCTTATTTTTTGTTACATTTTTTTTTATTGAGTATGAAATAATTAAAAATAGCAATCAACATTTTCAAATCTAAAATAGAAAAAATAAAAAATATATGAAGTAATTTTTAAAAGTTTAAAACATTAAAATGTATAACATTTTTTTTCAAAAATGAACTGTTTAAATTTAATTATCAGTACTTTTTTATAAAGATTATACTTGAATCTTTGAATATAATTATAAATACTTTAGAATTATATATATATATATATATATATATATATATATATATATATATATATATATATATATACATAGATAGACAGAATATTTATAGATAGATAGATAGATAGATAGATAGAATTATATATATATATATATATATATATATATATATTATTTATTTATTTTAAGAATGGAAACGAGTAACCTACTCGAGTTTCTCCTTTCCATTGTTAAAATAAATTTATGCTCTACATTGTATTGAGCACTTTGTATTTGTTTTTTCTCAGTCTTAACCCCTGGATACTGTGCGCTTCCAACGATCGTTCTTATACCCACCGGTAAGTTAATACTTATACATATACAAATATATATATATATATATATATATATAGATAGATAGATAGATAGAATTATATATAGATAGTTAGATTAGAATTATATATATAGATAGATAGATAGAATTGTATATATATATATATATATATGTATATATATATATATATATATATATATATAAGGTAAAAGAAAGGAAATGAATCCGACAAGATGAGTATGAAAAGGTGGAATGAAAACATCACACAATGCTGTTATTGAAGAAAACAATTTATAATATAATCATAGCTGATACTGATCAATATTTCGATTTTACAAAAATCATCATCAGAGCTCATTCACTCTGTAGTTGTTTGGGTCGGAGAAGAATGTCAAATCAGTTCACAAACAAAAAACCTTAATTTTTGTGTGCGTGTCTGTGCACGTGCATTAGGGTAGGTTGATTTTTCACTTTCTTTAAAATATCATTCATTAAGGTTTTTTGTTTGTGAACTGATTTGACATTCTTCTCTGACCTAAACAACTACGGGAGTGAATGAGCTCTGATGATGATTTTTGTAAAATCGAAATATTGATCAGTATCAGCTATGATTATATTATAAATTGTTTTCTTCTTTAACAGCATTGTGTGATGTTTTCATTCCACCTTTTCATATATATATATATATATATATACTAGCAAATATATGCACCCTCCGGGTGCAAGTATTTAAGTTTTAATGTAATAAAATATCGTATTAAATTAGAAAATCTAATAAGAATGCAGATAAAAAGATTTGAAACAGAGTGGGGGTATAATAGAAAAATAGAAATGAAACTTACTCTTCCATCACTGCCGTCTTTCAATGCTGAATTTTACTTATTTAACTATTTTAGTTAAATTAG
>CM042162.1:72079722-72107222 GCA_023376005.1 Doryteuthis pealeii | reverse complement strand
TCAAATAATGTCGGTGTAATTATGGCCAGTAGGGTCGGTTAAGTACTGTATCAACCTCAGAGTAGCCAATGATTGGCCAAGCGTTAGATCACATGGTTCCAGCCTAGTCTATAAGTAGGGGCGGGGATCACAAAAAATCTCAACATCTCCACATATATAGATATATAAAACGTTAAATAAACAAATTATCATAATAGTATACACAGATAAGATACAGACAAAATGAATAAGGAAAAAAGAGGAGGGACTAGAAGTAGATGACAGATTGACTTCTAAATTATTTTGGAATGTCTGCAATGTAAATCCACAGACAAGGGAACAATTTTCGACTTCAAAGAAAAAGAAAATGACTAACCTTGGAATTTGTAGTTTATATCACATAATTAAAAGACAGAAAGAGGAATAAAAATAATTCCAAACCAGACTAATTCCCATGCGGTTAAGTATATATAAAATGTACCTATAATTTAGCTACCTATAATTTTTAGTTCTCCTGGAGAAAGTGTATCTTGAACACTGAAACTGTGGTAGAGGGAAAAACTTTATTCCACAACTGTAATCGCTCTAAATTTGAGGAAATATATTGAAAACTCTTTGGATTAACTACTAATGCCAGTACAGTCAAAATGCGAGAGCAGCATTTGAAGAATATATATATTATTAAAGGAATGGATACAATAGAAACCTACTCGAGTTTCACCATTAGGATCTTCAGGGTTAAATCCACTGAATTAATCGAGTTACCGATTAATAGCAGTCGATTACACGTGTGTTCATTGAATAAGATGTTACATTATAGAGAGACGATCGCTTACGTTTTTTGAATTTCACCGGAAATTTTTTCCTGAATATTAAAATGAAAGATGCGAATCGATTTGTGGGTATTTATTTTACTATGGTTGTTTAATAAAGTATGGGTTATGAGTCGTAAGAGTGGTTTTATAAGTAAAACAATTTAAAATTATTGATTTAGCTTTGGTTAGAGGGTATATAAAAAAAACACACAGGCGTGTGTTACGGTGACTTATGCTATAATAATTGAGGTTTAATGCGGATTAATAAAAGGTAATCATACAAAAATAAAAATTATTAAGGGACAATGAGGGTGAATAAATGTGGTATTGATAAGATATGTTAAGCTTATTTATTTTAATTATCCTAATTGTAGCTAAAAATTTATATATATATATATATATATATATATATATATATATATATATATATCTGAGAGTACGCAAACAGTTTGTTTGATATGGCGATAGTCGACAATTTTTGGGAGAATATGTGCTTAATTAAAGTCATTCCTAATTTGAAAATTAATTAGTTGATAATTAATGAATTAGGCGAATATATCTATTCAAATGTAAGGCGTAAACACATCGAGAAAAAGTCAATCTCTGTATGTACATTTCGGCCTATTATGCCTCATCAGCAGAGCTATAGACTGGAAGCTGCTTTGTGCGTGATTCGAACCCTAACTGCCAGGCTGACAGGCAGGGATTCTAACCATTACAATATATATATATATATATATAATATATATATTATATATATGTGTGTGTGTGTGTGGTGTGTGTGTGTGGTGTGTGTGTTGAAAAGAGAAATAAAGGAATGAAAGTATTGAATGGATAAAATAGGAATATTTTAATTAATTTAACTTACACGTGTTTCGGTCGGGAGTTTATCAATGTGTACATTATTCTATATATCTATTGTTATTTTAAAATAAGCAAATGAAATGAAATAATAATAATAGAAAAAATGTAGAAATTTTCCGCACACAAAGAAGTATTGACCTTCCTCAGAGTAAATCCTTATTTTTTAAAATAAAATTCGTTGGAACGCGGAGAATTTTTTAAATATTCGAAAAAAAGAACTTTTCTTAAAAATCACGTGAAGAGAGTGTTCAAACGCGGTCGAGAAAGATGTTTATAATGACATCATGTCGCATGCGACGAATTTTGAAACGGAGAGAAGATGGCTGGAACAAATTCATGTGGAATGTTAATTTTCAAAGCATGAAGGATTGTTTTTTTTTAAGTAGAAATTATACGTATATGATATATATATATATATAAAGATAAATCTAATGAGTCAGACGAACCTACTATTAGTTTCTCTTAATGCTCTTCAGGGCTAAGATCTGACTGATCTAAGAGTCAGATCTTAGCCCTGAAGAGCATTAAGCGAAACTAATAGTAGGTTCGTCTGACTCATTAGATTTATCTTTATTATTTGCTCTACTTAGGTATTGAGCACTTTTTACTTATTAGCTATTCTCCTAGCGGTTATATATAGTTTATGTACATATATATACATATAAATTGTTTTTTCTTTTGGTCAAATACTGTACCAATAGATTATTTTTTGTTGGTACGACTATCTTGGTCTTTTCTTTTTTCGAAAAAAATTTTTCTCCCCGGTTGATGTTTGGTAGTATATTTTTACAATCAAACTATTTGGTGTTTTTTTCTCACCGCGAAGATTTACCAACACGCTTGGTATAAATAAATTATATATATATATATATATATATATATATATATATATATATATATATATATATAGTACTTCTTCCTAATCAAGCAATGAACTTATTGAAAGCAGCAATTTGAGGAATATATTATATATATATATATATATATTATATATATATATATAATATATATATATATATATTTCCCAATTAAGCAATAGACTTGATATATTTGTACGTCTAAGAATCTAAACTTCGAGCACCTGTAAAATATTCTGTTGTGTCACATTCTAAATAAAGTAAACGTCCTAAACGCTTTCCTCAAATCACATAACATTGTAAATCGGACTCTATTAAAAAAAGAAATTAGAAAATAAATATCTGTCTTTTTAGCCAGTTGCAACTTTTACTGTTTAATAGATGAACAGCGTAATATACTTTAGAAAGAAAGAAAATAATATCTTCTTGTTACAGTAGAAATATATTAATTCTTCTTCTTCTTCTTCTTCTTCTTTTTTTTTTTTCTTCTTCTTCTTCTTCTTCTTCTTTTTTTCTTCTTCTTTTTCTTCTTTTTCTTTTTTTCTTTCTTCTCCTTTCCTTCTTCTTCTTCCTCTTCTTCTTCTTCTTCTTTTTCTTCTTCTTCTTCTATTTCTTTTTCTTCTTTTCTTCTCCTTTTCTTCTTCTTCTTCTTTTTCTTTTTCTTCTTCTTTTTCTTCTTCTTTTTTCTTCTTCTTCTTCTTCTTCTTCTTCTTCTTCTTCTCTTTCTACTTCTTTTTTCTTCTTCTTCTTTTTCTCATTCCTATTCTTCTTCTTCTTCTTCTTCTTCTCTTCTTCTTATTCTTCCTATTCTTCTTTCTTCTTCTTTTTTTTTTTTCTTCTTCTTCTTTTTCTTATTCCTATTCTTCTTCTTTTTCTTCTTCCTACTCTTTCCTCTTCTTTTTCTTCTTCTTCTTCTTCTTCTTCTTCTTCTTCTTCTTCTTTTTCTTTCTTTCTTCTTTATCTTCTTTTCTTCTTCTTCTTCTTCTTCTTCTTCTTCTTCTTCTTCTTATTATTATTATTATTATTATTATTATTATTATTATTATTATTATTATTATGTCTATCCACAGTGTGTGATAAAGAGTTTCTTAAATTGGCAAACTTCTGTTGTACACTTGCAATAGAATTTCTTCCCGCAGACTTTTCTTCTTTTTTTTAATGAAAATAATGATTTTTTACAGAAAGTAATGATAGACATTTTCTCATTGCTTGATTTGATTGTCCTAGCAGACGTAAAATTACAAATGTCTGTCACCACAGCATCGAACTAAACAAGAGACGTCTTTTTAAAAACCGCGAATAATAAGGCGGGAAATGAAGTGGTTATTACACAACGGGGCCTCCATACATAACTAAATGCATATTCTCGTTAATAAAATAAAAGAAATAAAGAAATAAAAGAAAAAATCGATTAAAATGAGAGTGGGTGACGATTGACGTTCGATAACGGGAATTTGTCATCCATTATATTCTATGTCTGTAAAAGATGGTAACTTAAGACTGTCCAAGAGAAGAAATTGGAATTGGACGTTCGATGCCAACGCGAAATTATGACCATTCTATGCGACGACCCATGTGTCAAACAAAGTTATTAGAGATAGACCAATAGTAATTTCCTGTATCGAGCATTATTCGCAAGTTATATATAAATTGGTTAAGGCTTCCCACAAGATATGCAAATAGATAACGGCCAATAGCCAGGAGAAAGAGAATTTGGTAAGTTTGATCGTTTGTCGTCCCGGCCTCCTGCCTTAATTTTCGCAATGTTTTAGCGTGCCGGCGTCAGGCAAATTTTCCGAGTTTTTGTCACATATTTGTCGGCAACTTAATGTATATATTGTACACCCGCTTCCCCCTGGATTTTATCGGTAAATCAATGTAGATATTTTACAACAGCTCTGTTTTTAAAAATATTTTTTGATTGATTGTTTGTTTGTTTGTTTGTTTTGTTATACGGCATATCAACCTCAGTGGGTCAGTTAATGCCGATAAAGTTGTGAAATAAATAATTTCTTAATGGATAATACAATTTTTTTTATAAATACATTTTTCTATTTAACCCATATGTGGGACCCTAACAGGCACTACCACTCCGGGTCAGAGTGGACCAGGTAGCAATGGTGATGAAGGGGTACTCCACATTTCCTAAACCTCCAGAACTGGAACCTCACCATATTTCACATTCAAGTTAATGCAAATCCATTTCTCTTTGCAAGGTACTCTTTTCCAGATCCTTAAAAACTCCAATGCCATTTTTTTTAAGTATAAAAAAGGTGGAGGGTTCCTACTTTTGTTCTGAATCAATTACTATCACAAAATATCGATTGGTTCTTCTACGAGTGAACTATAAAACTCCCAGAACTACGAAAGGCTAAAGGATTTATATTCGATAGATAATTCTTTATATTTTCAAAAGATTCATTTTCTTCTTTTGTTAACGTTAAAGAACTTGACTTTTGATTCAACCGTATTCTTTCAGTAAATGTTAACCCCACATCACTAAATTCTGGTATAAGTTTTCTGTAAAAATTTGCCATTCCAAGGAATTAACGCAACATTTTATAGACATCTTATTATAATAGAGATTGTTTGTTTGTCTGTCTGTAACCGAAACTATATTACTTCTCAACTCACAATCCCCTTTGTTATTTACGCCACATTGTCCATGATTGTTATTTTTATTTAAACCTCAATTATTAATAAAATTATTTTACATTATTAATACTTTTGACTTTATCTACATTCTAATAACATGCAATTGTATTTATATATGCAACAAAATAGCAGGTTACAGTGTGAACAGGAAAGCTAATTTGCATATTGATATTAAAAGTTTAATTTTATTAAATATGCGCTTGGTATTATTGATTTCTAATTGTTTGGTTTTTTTCTTAATGAATATGAGCAAAAATATCGGGGATAAATCTTAAAATAAATCCATTAATATAAAGAAATAACAGTAATTTTATTCTTTACTTCCTAATTTAACTATTTAGTTAAATTAGGAAAATTCAGCAATAAAAGGAGGGAGTGATGGAAAATGATGGAAGATTTAGTTTCAAAGTTGTTCTATTCTTCGATTATACCCCCTCTATTTCAAATCCTTTTTTATTTTCAAAAGTATTTCAAATTTAACATATTTCATTACATTAAAATTCAAATACTTGCACCCGAAGGGTGCATATATTTGCTAGTTTAGTTAAGGAATAATAATTTACATGTCAGTTAGCATAATACTAACTCGAGGAAGGCTTCAGTTCTTGAACCCTGAAGCGTGTGGAGTACACCTTATATCACTAAATACGTAGGAAGCGCGTGGTGTAATGGTTAAAGTCATAGTAAATGGACTCGTCGCCCCGAGTTCAAATCCTGGACGTGGTAATTGCATTTCACTTAGCGCTAATGAAAGGTATGAATTCTACTCTCTCTCCAGCTATGGGTAAATAGTAGGACAGACTGGGCTCTTTAACCTTAGTTAGGCAACCGGTCTAGGAGAAGGAAAACTCTGAATTAAAACCTGTTAAACTCCGCTTAAGAAAGTGACCTTGTGTCACATCCTGCTCGTGCGGATGGGTCGGTAAATATATATATCACTAAATTTTGGTATAAGTTTTCTGTAAAAATATGCCATTCCAAGGAATTGACGCAACATTTTATAGTCATTTGGTTGGGGAATGATAATTTACATGTTACTTAATAATACTAACTTGAATTCGTAAGGGAGGCTTCAGTTCTTGAACCCTGAAGCGTGTGGCGTACTTCTTCATTGACATTACTCCCAGGACTTCTCTGAGTATTAGTACCTGTCAGGTTCCCATCTGTTTGTGAGGAAAAAATATCTATAAGATTATATAACAATTTTTCAAATACTGTATAGTGAAGTCGTTAGCACAGCCAGCTCTTCGTAAAGCGGTCAAATATATGAGCGTAGCGAGTCTGTCGCGAAGCGTACAATCAGTAGAATCTAGCACTAAGTTTTGGTACGTGCGACGAATTTGCTAATGAATGTAAAAATTACAAAACGCGAAAAATGCAGGTGTGTGTCCAATACTCTAACTGTAGATTTGAATGTACCATTGAAATAAATTACTTGCAATCTAAAATGGTGTTATCATCTGATGCTGACGAGACTGAACAATTTTTATGGCCATCCGGAAGAGACACTTCCTGACTTCCTGGAATGATCACTTCATGGGAAGAAATCAGAGTTAAACTGATGCTGCGTCTCATCCTGCCTCCACGGGAGTCAAGAGGTTGAATTCCAAAAAGTTTTTACTTGATCATTTTGGCAATATAAAAAGTTTTTACTTGAGTATTTTGGCAATATATATATATATATATAATATATATATTATATATATATAATATTATTATTATTTATATTTTTGCTTGAAGGCAATTATAAATGCATTTATCGTATAAATTCGATAATTATAGAAAATAAACTTGACAAGTAAATCCCGCAAAGGATGGCTCGCCATGCAGAACACCGTACAGACTGTTTCGACTTTATTAAGTCTCTTCAGCGATGAATAGTATACATCGCTGAAGAGACTTAATAAAGTCGAAACAGTCTGTACGGTGTTCTGCATGGCGAGCCATCCTTTGCGGGATTTACTTGTCAAGTTTATTTTCTATAATTATCGAATTTTATACGATACATGCATTTATAATTGCCTTCAAGCAAAAATATAAATAATAATTTATTCAACATTGCTTCTAAAAACAAACATCCAAAAATCTATTATATATATATATATATATATATATATATATATATTTGTGTGTGTTGTGTGTGTGTGTGTGTGTGTATTATTATTATTATTATTATTATTATTATTATTATTATTTATTACTAGCAAATATATGCACCCTCCGGGTGCAAGTATTTAAGTTTTAATATAATAAAATATCATATTAAATTAGAAAGGCTAATGAAACTGACTAAGAATGCAGATAAAAAGATCTGCAACAGAGGGGTATAATCGAAAAATAGAACAACTTTGAAACTAACTATTCCATCATTTTCCATTACTCCCCTGTTTCATTGGTAAATTTTCCTAATTTAACTATTTAGTTAAAATAGGAAGTAAAGGATAATATTACAGTTATTTCTTCTTGTAAATAAATTTCTTTTAAGATTTATCTACGAGATTTTTGTTTATATTTCTTGAGATAAAACCAAACAATTAGAAATCAATAATACCAAGCACATATTTATTAAAATAAAATTTTAAATATCAATATGCAAATTAGCCTTCTCGTTCAAACTGTAAATCGCTATTTTGTTGTATATATAAATACAATTGCATGTTATTAGTACGTAGATATGATCAACAGTATTAATAATGTAAAACATTTTTTATTAATAACTGAAGGTTTAAAAGAATGAAATCATGGAGAATTTGACGTAAATAATTAAAGGAATTGTGACTTGAGTAGTAATATAGTTTCGGCTTCAGACAAAAATGCAGTCTATCTCCATTATATATAGATTATTATAATTATAATTATTATTATTATTATTTATATTATTTTTCTTGAAGGCAATTACAATGCGTATATCACATAACATTCGATAATTATAGAAGATAATAATGACAAGTGAATCTCGGTAAAGAATTATACTGTGCGTAGAACATCGTACAGACTGTTTCAACTTTATTAAGTTTCATCAGCGATGTATACTAACGATTTCCCTCCGACAGAAATCGAAACCGGGACTTCAGCAGGATAGTCAGAAACCATCAGTATCATTGACAGGTTAATTTCGCAAGGATTTTCCCGTGCTGTATCGTGGCCGAAGCAGTATGGTTTTTGACTATCCTGCTGAAGTCCCGGTTTCGATTGTTTAATTCTACACGTATATATATATATATATATATATATATATATATATATATATATATATATATATATATATGAGTGTCTGTATTGCTAATAATTACTGCTCTAATTATGGTTATCTATATGTACCCCTTGTCACAGACAGACTGTACTGAAAAGTTCGATATTATGACATCAATTAGAGAAAGAAATAAAGAGAGAGAGACAGACAGACAGACAGACAGAGACAGAGACAGACAGGCAGAGATAGGTAGTCAATAATATAATGTTGTTTTTGACATTGATAACCCTATTACTTATCCCCTGTCTTCATATTTCTTTCGCGATCCCCGCTATTATTAGCGCCTCAACAACCACCCCCCGCCCCAGAACCGACTCCCTCATTACACTCACTTATATTGACATTATCTGAAAGGCAGACAATCAGAAATTATCTTCGTAAAGCTGATCTCATTAATTACCTTCAAATTAGTCCCTGCACCGTAAATACAATAGAGACAAAACAGCTCACGATTTGTTCCTATAACACACAAAAAAAAAGAAAAAAAAAAAGAAAAGAAATTTTAAAAAAGATAAAAAATAAAAAGATCAAACAATACTCAATTTCGCCGAAAGACGTCTGTAATTTTATTCTTTATTGAAAAAAAAAAACAAAAAAAAACACGGAAACACACAAAATCATTGTAGATCATTTTAAGCAAAATATGAAAAAAAAAATACGACTAATGACTTGAGAGTAGTGTACTAATACTTAACTTCAGAACTCTTCGTTTAGAATTGAAAGAAGTCGTTGAAAACTAGGTATTAGGGTTAATTCTTTTCACCAGGGTCAGATTCGTCGACCCGAGTTCAAATCCTGGACGAGGTTGTTTGCGTTTCCAATTGCCCTTAAGAAAAAAGGCATGAATCCAACTGCTCCCCAACTATGGGTAAATTGTAGAGTCGACTGGGTTCTTTAGCCGAATTTTCCCTTGTTTTTTCTTTACCAAGTTCTTTAGCTGTTTCTTTTATCTTTTCTCTCTCTCTCTCATTCCCTTCTCTTGTTCTCTCGCTCTTTTTGCATATCTATCACTCCTTAAATCGTTGCCACAGCCATCATCGTTCGCCTAAAAGTGAATACTCGGATCTGCGTGGAGGAACTCCGACGATTGTATAGCGTACTTTTAGTAGTAAGCGTCGTTTACCTACAGTGCACCACCTTGGACTCAAAACGCGGGAAACTCACCGCGCGAAACACACACACACACCCCCCCCAAAAAAAAAAAAAAAACAAACAAAAAGAAAAAAAAAAACTTCGACCCCTAACGCAACACTAGTAAGTTTACTTGAAATTATGGACTCTCCAGTCCTATATCTCTATTTTGTATGTTCTTATAGTGAACTAATGTATACGTTTTTTTATTGTATATCATTCCTTTCCTTGTATGTGTATTTCATGTCTTATATGTTACTCCATGTTCTGTCCAATCTATTTAAGTCCATTATGTTATGTTTAACATTCGTGTCGGAGTTGTTTGTTTCAACCACTTATAATATAACCTTGAATCTTACTCTACCATCGTTTACTTCTGAAACATAGGGATTATCGAATTTTGAAAAGGTAGCGTCTTGTACCAGTGAAAAGGTAGTGTCTTGTGCCAGTGAAAAGATAGTGTCTTGTACCAGTCAAAAGGTAGCGTCTTGTACCAGTGAAAGGGTAGTGTCTTGTGCCAGTGAAAAGGTAGTGTCTTGTTACCAGTGAAAAGGTAGGGTCTTGTGCCAGTGAAAAGGTAGGGTCTTGTACCAGTGAAAAGGTAGGGTCTTGTACCAGTGAAAAGGTAGTGTCTTGTACCAGTGAAAAGGTAGTGTCTTGTGCCAGTGAAAATGCGTCATGGACGACAGTGAAATTACACGTTCCAAACTGAGTTGTATGATCGTCCATTTAATTATTGAAAGAAAGAGAAAATACGCTCTCACCCCTACCCAGGCTTAGATCGACCCAAGTTATTAGAAATGGGACTGGGGGGTAATAAGATCGGACACGGAAGAAACCATTCACAGCAAAATGTGACATATGTAGGGGGAAAAAGTTTGCAACTGAATTAATCGAATAAAAACACAGTCGTTGCCTAGGAATCGCAAGGTCCCTGGTTCGATATCGATCCTCGCAAACTCAGCATATGAGTAGCACAGGGATCTGGGCAGTAAAGTGAAGAGCTGATGGAAGATGTTGCGCTCCACATCAGACGCAAACCAATCTCCTTAATCTAGCGCTAGTAAAAAAGCAATTGACTCTCTCGCCGTCTCGTTGATATCAACATTAGGCCACCCCGTCGACTTTAATTACTTTCTATTTGTACAGCAATATGAATAATAGTCAACGCGCAGTTCTTCAACAGTATTACTAGTCACTCGACTAGTAGCGACTCGACAACGAATATTACTACGTAAACTCGACTACAAATAACCTCGCGTATTCTTATCTTTATATGTGTTCCGTTGGAAGAGTCCATTTATCTTGTATATATATATATATACCAACCCCTCCACACGAGCAGGATGTGACACAAGGTCAATTTTTTAAGCGGAATTCAACAGGTTTGAATTCAGAGTTTTCCTTCTCCTAGACCGGTTGCCTAATCAAGGTTAAAGAGCCCAGTCTGCCCTACTATTTATCCATAGCTGGAGGAGAGTTGGATTCATATCTTTCCCAAGGGTATTAGCGCTAAGTGAAATACAATTACCACACCCAGGATTTGAACTCGGGGTGACAAGTCCATTTCCCATGACTTTAACCATTACACCACGCGCGTTCATTTATCTTGTAAGGGGAAATATCATCCCTTACAACACCCACTCAGCTGAAGCGCGTGGTGTAATGGCTAGAGTCGTAGGAAATACTCGTCGACTCGAGTTCAAATCCTGGACGAGGCTGTTTGCATTTCACATAGCGCTAATACTCTTGGGAAAGGTATGCATCCATCTTCTCTCCCTCCATCTATGGGTAAATAGTGGGACAGACAGTGGGGTCTTTCACCATGGTTAGGTAACCGGTCTAGGAGATGCAAAACTCTGAATATAAATCTGTTAAATTCCGCTTAAGAAAATTGACCTTGTACCCATCCTGCTCGGTGGGTTGGTAAATATATACAGAACCCACCCATCGGTCCAGTTCATTTAGAAACGTATCTGGGGATGCTTAAGAAAATTGACCTTGTGTCACATCCTACTCGCACGGTGGGGTTGGTAAATATATACCACACCCACCCATCGGTCCAGTTCATTTAGAAATGTGTCTGGGGACGCTTAAGAAAATTGACCTTGTGTCACATCCTACTCGCACGGTGGGTTGGTAAATATATACCACACTCACCCATCGGTCCAGTTTATTTAGAAATGTGTCTGGGGGCGTTAAGACAGGAAATGGAAGAAAACATTCACAGCAAAATGTGACATATAGAGAGAGAAAGAAGAAAAATGGCAGTATTAACACAGGAACAACAGGGCATTGTGGGTAACAATTCTGGAAGTGGAGGGTCAGGTTTTTCTTCAAAACACCTAAATGGCGTAGAGGCTATTAACTCAGAAAATTGCGAATCCATTATGTAAGAAACACATTATTCAATGTCCACCGATGTAGATATTTTGACAATAAGTCACCTGTTTTTCATAACAAATGAAGGTCGTTATTAACACATTAATAATCTTATTATAATGGAGATTGTGTGCTTTTCCGTCTGTAACCGAAACTATATTACTACTCAAGTCACAATTCCCTTAGTTATTTATATAACATTCTCAATGATTTTTATTTTATTTAAACCTCAATTATTAATAAAATTTATTTTACATTATTAATACTGTTAACCATATCTACATACAAATGACATGCAATTGTATTTATATATACAACAAAATAGCGGTTTACAGTGTGAACCTGAAGGCTAATTTGCATATTGATATTAAAAATGTGATTTTAATAAATATGTGCTTAGTATTATTGATTTCTAACTGTTTGGTTTTATTTTAATGAATATAAGCAAACATTTCTTCAATAAATCTTAAATGAAATCCGTTAACAAGAAAAAATAACTGTCATTTTATTCTTCACTTCCTCTTTTAACTAAATACTTAAATTCGAAAAAATAACAATGAAAGACGAGAGTGATGGAAGAGTAAGTTTCAGTTGTTCTATTTTTTTGATTATACCCCCTCTGTTTCAAATCTTTTTATCTGCATTCTTATTTAGTTTCATTAGCCTTTCTAATTTAATACAATATTTTATTACATTAAAACTTAAATACTTGCACCCGGAGGGTGCATATATTTGCTAATAATAATAATAATAATAATAATAATAATAATAATAATAATAATAATAATAATAGAAGTAAAAAAATAGACGGAAAAATATTGCAATGGCCTGGATCGACTACAGAAAAGCATATGACATGCTCCCACATACCTGGATTTTAGAATGTTTAAAAATGTACAAAATTTCCAACAACATCATAAATTTCATTTAAAAAGCCATGGAAAACTGGCGAGTTCAATTAAAAGCCGGAAAACAATCCCTGGCAGAAGTAAAAATCCAAAGACGTATCTTCCAAGGAAACTCATTATCACCACTACTATTTATTATAGCAATGATGCCGCTAAACCATATACTGAAAAAAATGTACCGGGGGATACAAATTTAGTAACTCACAAGAAAAGATAAACCACCTGATGTACATGGATGACATTATAATTTTTGCAAAAAATGAAAAAGAATTAGAGAGCCTAGTACAAACTATTAGAATATATAGTCAGGATATAGGGATGGAATTTGGAATCGAAAAATGTGCTGTGCTTGTAATAAAACGGGGTGAAAAAAAAATTAATGAATGGAATACAACTGCCAAATCAGGAAACAATAAAATCTCTTGATGAAAATGAAAGCTACAAATACTTAGGAATTTTAGAAGCGGACAATATCATGCAAGCAGAAATGAAAGGAAAAGTTAAAAAAGAATATCTCAGGAGAACTAGAAAACTTCTAGAAACGAAACTTAACAGCAGAAATCTGATCAAAGGAATTAATACCTGGGCCGTTCCCATTATAAGATACTCAGGACCATTCTTAACATGGACAAAAGAAGAACTCAGACAGATTGACCAAAGGACGAGAAAGTTAATGACCATACACAAGGCTCTTCACCCTAGAGACGACAGAGATAGATTATATGTGTCAAGAAATGAAGGGGGAATAGGTCTTGCCAACATAGAGGACTGCGTAGAAACCACTATCCAACAACTTGAGGATTATACAAGAAAGAGCAAAGACAAATTACTTATGGCGGCCAACAATAGTAGCAGTGACAGATGGACAAATAGAAAAACAACAAAGACTAGAAAACAAAAATGGGAAGAAAAATAATTATATGGACACTTCAAACGACAAATCGAAGAGGTTGCACATGGAAAGACTTGGACATGGTTAAGAAAAGGAAACCTCAAAAGAGAAACAGAATCATTAATAATTGCTGCACAAAATAATGCCATAAGGCAAACTATATCAAAGCGAAAATTGATAAGACCCAACGAAATAGTAAATGTAGACTTTGCAGTAATAGAGATGAGACTGTAAACCATATACTCTGCGAATGTAGCAAATAGCACAACGGGAATACAAAACTAGACATGACTGGGTTGGGAAGGTGATCCACTGGGAATTATGCAAAAAATTAAATTTTGACCATACAACAAAATGGTATATGCATAAACCAGAATCTGTTCTTGAGATCAAAACACATAAAATTCTCTGGGACTTTGAAATAAAAACGGATCACCTTATCCCAGCAAGAAGACCCGACCTAGTGTTGATAAACAAAAAAGAAAGAACTTGTCAACTGGTAGATTTTGCAGTTCCAGCAGATCACAGGGTGAAGCTAAAAGAAAATGAAAAAATGGACAAATACTTGGACCTTGCCAGAGAACTGAAAAAGTTGTGGAATATGAAAGTGAAAGTGATACCAATTGTAGTTGGTGCACTTGGAACGGTCTCAAAAGGATTGGAAAAGGGTTTGGAAAGTCTGGAAATCAGGGGAAGAATTGAGACCATCCAGAACACTGCACTGCTGCAATCTGCCAGAATACTCAGAAGAGTCCTGGAGACCTGAGGAGACTTGTTGTTACTCAGACTCCAGTGAAAGACCATAAGCTAATGCTAATGTGAAAACTCAAAAGGAGTAAATAATAAATAGAAAGTTCGTAAACATTATTAAGAAACACTCATAGCAAAGTCAGTATCCTGAAATGAATATTGTCGTAAACAGGTGCTACTTTGGATTGCAAAAAATACAGATACTGACCGGAAATTGGTCTAAAATTGCTAGGAGGCGTCTATCGTGTAATGGGTATCATTAGTTGGTTAGTTGGAATTTAAGGCATGTGAACCCTTATTGGGTTATTGAACCATATGACCTTTAGGCACCCCTTTTTGATCTCGATTAAGAAAGGACATGTTTTTCATTTACACCCTCAGTATCAGGGTGTTTTAACAGACGATTTTTAGATTTTTTAGAATTATAAAACTAACCCCTAACCCTAACCCTAACCCTAACCCTAACCTCTAACCAACAACCGGATATTGACGGTGTAAATGAAAAACATGTCTTTTCTAAATCGAGATCAAAAGGGGGTGCTTAAAGGTAATATGGTCTGGGTTATTTTATGCCAAAGACGTTTTATTTTATTCATTCTTGATGGGTATTCAATCTTTTTGGATTTTACGGCATGTCAATCCTTGTTGGGCTATTTTATGCCGAAGACGTTTTGTTTTATTCATTCTTGATGGGTATTCAATCTTTTTGGATTTTACGGCATGTCAACCCTTGTTGGGTTATTTTATGCCGAAGACGTTTTGTTTTATTCATTCATGATGGCATTCAACATTTTTTAACTCAGTCTTCTAAAACATTTTTTATACTCATTTTTTCTATTTAATCTATAGATGGGACCTTAACAGGTACTACCACTCTGAGTCAGAGTGGACCTGGGAGTAATGACAATGAAGGCATTCTCCACATTCCCCAGAGCTATGTCGACAAGAGACTCAGAGACTGGACACCAACCTTAAGGAAGTCTAGAAAGGAAGAAATCATTGTGTCCCGATTACGCATTGGTCACAAAGACTTACGCACTCTTTTATACTCAAACAAGAACAACAACCACAGTGTGATACATGTCAGACCCCTTGTACTGATGAGATGGTTCTAATGATATCAATATATATTCGGTTCTTATCAAAGGTCCAGCGTCTCTTTCTCCTGTCCCAGTTAACTCTGTTTTTACCAATTAGATACATTTTAATTTTGTTGAGAGTGATCATCATTATACGATATTTTTTGCCAGTTTTGATCGAGTTGAGTAAACGTGTTTTTGAAAAAATATATTCTATTTTTATAAAAATATTTAATTTTCTCCCATTGGAGCCATAACAACAGTTTATGTATATATATATATATATATATATATATATATATATTATATATATATATATATATATAGGATGGTGCAAGGTAGCTTTAAACAACGCTACTATAACCATTTAACATCCTTCAAACACGAAAATAAGAGGAACGTGACAGCACTATCCAACAAAGTATGGCAGTATAAAAAACAAGAAAAACATTTTAAATTAGAATGGAAAATACTAGACCAATCGAAGCCATACATAAATGGTTAAAAAAAATGCTCATTATGCACAACAGAAAAATTCCGTATTCTTCAAGGAATAAACTCCGAAGAAAATTTCCTAAACAACAAAACAGAAATTTTTCGAGCATGCCCACACAGGAAAAAATTCTTAATATGGAATTGGACTAACCAAAACATCAGACCGCCATAATTAAGAATTCATATATAAATAAACACACATAAACTAAAATAAATATAAAAACGAAAAAAAATTTAAAATCACCATAAGAACACGAGATCCAATGACGACAAATAGTGATGCCGTTGAATGACGAAAGCAAAATGCAGGAGCGATTAACGGATCGCGTGGGCACGTGCCGGGAGTTTAAAACTGCCCATTGTTTTTTTCAAAAGTCAACGCCTCTGAAGAGGAATAACATCGAAAAAGTGTTATTCAGAAACCAATGGTAGGACCGACTTTGAAATTGTATTATTAATTATAAATACTAGCAAATATATGCACCCTCTGGGTGCAAGTATTTAAGTTTTGATATAATAAAATATCATATTAAATTAGAAAGACTAATGAAACTGACTAAGAATACAGATAAAAAGATCTGCAACAGAGGGGGTATAATCGAAAAATAGAACAACAGAAACTAACTATTCCGTCATTTTCCATTACTCCCCTCTTTCATTGGTAACTTTTCCTAATTTAACTATTTAGTTAAAATAGGAAGTAAAGGATAATATTACAGTTATTTCTTCTTGTAAATAAATTTCTTTTAAGATTTATCCACGAGATTTTTGTTTATATTTCTTAAGATAAAACCAAACAATTAGAAATCAATAATACCAAGCACATATTTATTAAAATAACATTTTAAATATCAATATGCAAATTAGCCTTCTCGTTCAAACTGTAAACCGCTATTTTGTTGTATATATAAATACAATTGCATGTTATTAGTACGTAGATATGGCCAACAGTGGCTTCGGCCTCTGGACCATTGATCTAATTAACGGCGTCGATCCCAGGGGGCCATCCCCCCAGGCAACACCTGCCCCCTTGATTTAAAGGGGCAGGGCTGGGTTTATTGCCCAGTGCCTGAGGCGCCCCTTTGAGGGGGAATGCCGACGGGATCGACGCAATTTTTCACCTGCCACTCCATGAGCTTCGGTTTGTGGGTGGTCCCACGTTAATAGGGACTTTGTGCCTGACCCGTACAAGTGGGGTACGCGGTAAATACAGTAGATATGGTCAACAGTCTTAATGATGTAAAACAAAATTTATTAATAACTGAAGGTTTAAAAGAATGAAATCATGGAGAATTTGACGTAAATAATTAAGGGAATTGTGACTTGAGTAGTAATATAGTTTCGGTTACAGACAGAAAAACACACAATCTCCATTATAATAAGATATATATATATATATATATATATAATGATTTTACATATCTATTTATTAGGTGACAAAGGAACATTCACAACCATATTGGTTTCATGCCAATATGGTTGTGACTGTTCCTTTGTCATCAAATAAATAGATATGTAAAACCTTTATATATTTATCTTATTATATTATATAACAGCTCTATTTTATATTGAGCACTACCAATAATACTGCCTTTGGTACACCATTCCAGCAAAAGCTGAAACAGTGACCATCTCACACTATATTATATATATATATATATATATATATATATATATATATATATATATATATATAATAATATATAAATATGTATTAATACATATATAGATATATATATAAATATGTATATATGAATATATATAAATGTAAGTATTTATATAAAAGTAAATGTACGTATATATATATTATATATATATATATATATATATATAGTTTAATGAGAAATCAAAACAAATAAAAGTTTTTGCTTTTATTTATTTAATTACGGGAACGGTATTACGACCAGCGGTTTCTTGCTGAAAGCATTCATCGGGTAATACGAAAAGTTCCTTTAAAAATGACATATATATATATATATATATATATATATATATATATAAGGTATCCAAAACTGGTAGTATGGGATGATTCTACATGGGATCTTCAAAATCACATTGTATAATTATTGCATATTTTAGTAGGTGCAAATACAGGGATTTTTATAAATCCCTAAAGAGAGCTCAATGTACAATTTAAATTTCTAAAAGCCTTTTAAGTTTTGGTCAAAATAAATTTATTACAGAATGACGTTTTTTTTTACTTTTCCTTCCTGTCAATGGTATGTATAAATTTGCAACTCTAGGTTTTTTGTGGGTTTTTCTTTTGATACAATTTACATAAATAAAAGTATCATTTGAATTTTCTAAAATTAGTTAGATTTTAAATTAGTGAAATAGATAATTAATTAGGACTGAGCCTATTCTAATAGTGATCACTCCCAAGCAGAGTTTAACAGATTGGAATTCAGTTTCCCTTCTCCTAAACTGGTTGCCTAACCAAGGTTAAAGATACCAGTCTGCCCTACTATTTATCCATAGCTGGAGGGAGAGTAGTTGGATTCATGCCTTTCCCAAGAGTATTAGCGCTATGCAAACTGTAGCTTCGTCCAGGATTTTGAACTCGGGTCGACAAGTCTATTTTCTACGACTCCTACAATTAGACCACGGGCCTTCAGCTTCTAAAAAATCTCACGAAACTTGATTTTATCTTTTTGAAAGGTATAAATACATACAAGGGTGGATTTGGTTTTAAATAACCCAAGCAGGTTTATATGCGATTAGATAAGGAAACCGACACTGATTCACATCGACTTAAATTTCAGTTGTAATAGATAGTATATTTATACCGTTGGAAGTTGTTGTGTATATCTATCCACGTTCTGGGTGCTTTTCTGAGACCTCCTAACGTATTATAAGTAGTGGTTTTAGTCAAGGAATTTACAACCACATTTAATACTTATAGCATTAAAAATAATCGACGAAGCTTGATATGCCATTAGATGAAGAAACTGATTCTGTTCCACATCAGTCGAAATGGAAAGTATTTTTAAAGGGGGGGGGGAAGAAGTAGTAAGTTTTATGGATTACAATATTGATTAAAAAACTGAAAGATGACTATTTTTTAAAAAGATCTCGAATTATTCACATCGCCAATTTCAAAGACGAAACTTTTAGATGAGAGAAGACACCCTAACGTATTATAAGTAGTGGTTTTAGTCACGGTATTTACAACTACATTTAATACGTCTAGCATCAAAAATAACCCTCGAAGGTTGATATATCATTAGATAAAGAAACCGATTCTGATCCACATCGACTTAAATGTAAGCCATAATAAAAAGTATATTTATATATACCGTTGGAATTTGTTGTATATATTCATCTAAGTTCCGGGTGCTTTTCTGAGGCCTCCTAACGTATTATAAGAAGTGGTTTTAGTCACGGTATATACAACTACATTTAATACTTCTAGCATTAAAAATAACCGACGAGGGTTGATATGCCATTAGATAAAGAAACCGATGCTGATCCACATCAGTCGTAATAGAAAGTATTTTTAAAAGGGGGGGGGGCGAAAAAAGAAGTAGTAAGCTTGTTCGATTACGATATCGATTAAGAAACTGAAAGAAGACTATTGAAAAATGACGTGAAATTATTCACATCGACAATTCCAAAGCGTGTGACGCAACTTTTAGATGAGAGAAGATAAAAGCATTTCTTTTACGAAAGTTGTAAGTTGTCAGAAAAATGTATAACTAAACAACAAATAAACACTTCAGGGTCGAAGAGTTCATTTCCCACGACTCTAACCATTACACCACGCACCTTTATTATTATATATTACCACATTAGGTCGAAGAGAAAAGACATGATGAGGAAGTTAGCATTGAGATTCACCAAAGATGGACTGGACTGCGATCGGAGCTTTTCTTGGTACCAACGTTTATTTCTTCTAGTGGTAAAGATTTCTTATTTCATCAATTTATAGTCTCGTAATTCTTCTGACAAGTTTCCCTCTGATTCTCCGGTCTGACTGACTTCTTAAAAATTCAATCATTTCTTTAAATAATTAATTTCTAGCTGTTATTCATTTGTTTACTTTTTAGCAAGAAACGCCAAAAATGCCCTTGTAGAATTTTAACGTTATTTTATAATGCTATTTAATTTTTCAATGTATTCGATAATATGAATCAAATCTTCATTATTTTTGCTCAAAAACCATGCCCTGGTAATATTTAATGTGTATATATATTTACTTTTTCGTTAATTGTTTTATTTTCGAAGTAAAGTGATAACCTTTCGAGTAGGACCTTCATCTCTTCGTTGAACTCTTAACTCTGCAAAATCTGTTTCTTCCTCTCTTAAGACTTTTCTTCTTGCTCTTTGTATTTGTATTGTTGTTAAATGTTGCTCAGGCAATAAAGTCTGTATTTTGTTATGTCCACTTTTGTTGGAAGTTGTTGTGTATATTCATATACGTTCTGGATGCTTTTCTGAGACCCTCTAACGAATTATAAGAAGTGGTTTTAGTCAAGGAAGTTAAAACCACATATAATACTTCTAGCATTTAAAATAACCGACGAGGGTTGATATGCCATTTGATAAAGAAACCAATACTGATCCACATCAGTCGTAACAGCAAATATTTTTAAAAGGAAAAAAAAAAAAGAAAAAGAAATATCGATTAAAAAACTGAAAGATGACTATTAAAAAACGCAGGATTATTCACATCGCAAATTTCAAAGCACTTAGCATGTGACGAAACTTTTGGATGAGAGGAGATAAAAGCATTTCTTTAACGAATGTTCTAAGCAGTCACAAAAAGACCCTCTAACGAATTATAAGAAGTGGTTTTAGTCGAGGAAGTTAAAACCACATTTAATACTTATAGCATTAAAAATAACTGACGAAGGTTGATATGCCATTAGATAAAGAAACGGATTCTGATCCACATCGTCTTAAATGTAAGCCGTAATAGAAAGTATATTTATATATACCGTTGGAATTTGTTGTATATATTCATCTAAGTTCTGGGTGATTTTCTGAGGCCTCCTAACGTATTATAAGAAGTGGTTTTAGTCACGGTATATACAACTACATTTAATACTTCTAGTATTAAAATAACCGACGAGGCTTGATATGCCATTTGATAAAGAAACCAATACTGATCCACATCAGTCGTAACAGCAAATATTTTTAAAAGGAAAAAAAAAGAAAAAGAAATATCGATTAAAAAACTGAAAGATGACTATTAAAAAACGCAGGATTATTCACATCGCAAATTTCAAAGCACTTAGCATGTGACGAAACTTTTGGTTGAGAGGAGATAAAAGCATTTCTTTAACGAATGTTCTAAGCAGTCACAAAAAAAGACCCTCTAACGAATTATAAGAAGTGGTTTTAGTCAAGGAAGTTAAAACCACATATAATACTTCTAGCATTTAAAATAACCGTCGAAGGTTGATATGCCATTAGATAAAGAAACCGATTCTGATCCACATCGACTTAAATCGTAATAGAAAGTATATTATATATACCGTTGGAATTTGTTGTATATATTCATCAAGTTCTGGGTGCTTTTCTGAGGCCTCCTAACGTATTATAAGAAGTGGTTTTAGTCACGGTATATACAACTACATTTAATACTTCTAGCATTAAAAATAACCGACGAGGATTGATATGCCATTTGATAAAGAAACCAATACGATCCACATCAGACGTAACAGCAAATATTTTTAAAAGGAAAAAAAAAAGAAAAAGAAATATCGATTAAAAAACTGAAAGATGACTATTAAAAAACGCAGGATTATTCACATCGCAAATTTCAAAGCACTTAGCATGTGACGAAACTTTTGGTTGAGAGGAGATAAAAGCATTTCTTTAACGAATGTTCTAAGCAGTCACAAAAAACGTTGTAAAAACAAGCAAATAAACATACAAACAAACCCTTCAGTAATACATCGTATACGAGCTGACTTTGCAGTTTGAGATATTAATGATATTTGATCGGAACAGGCGAAAAAAAAAAGAAGAAAAATCAAGACATGATGGAGTTAAACAGGTTTCCAGGTGAAGGAATTTTATGAAAGGATTTTTTTTAACGACATCTTCATCGGTTGAAGATTGTCGTTTCATTGGTCGACAGTTGACAAATTGCAAAGATGACAAATGGTGTGGGAATTTACACAAGATGATCTATATTTTATTTTTAATGAGACCAGGACAAAAATAAAATGGCATCAACGGAAATGTTCTAAATTGCAAAAATCGACAACATTGCTTCCACAAAATATTCTCCTGATAAAACTTTTTTGTATATATATATATATATATATATATATATATATATATATATATATATATGTGTGAAGAAGGAATGAATCCGACTTAGGAAAAATGAAAAAAAACACAGGTTTAAACGGGTTAAGTGGTGAAGTTTATTGCCGATGCTGCAGTGTTTCGATCTATTATTAGATCATCTTCAGGCATTTGTTGGTATATGGAAGGTGATCAAATTATTTATCACAGAATAACGAGAAAGCGAGTGATAGTTATTGTTATTCAGTCTGTTTAAAATTTTTGAGATTTGAAAAAAGGGACGGTTTTGAAATATGACGTCAAATATCTATTTTATATGGGACGGTGTTATGTGTGTGTATCGAAAGAAACATTGTGCATTTTTTAGGTGTGTGGTTGTGTGTGTGTGTGTATGAATTTTTTGAGATGAACGCGGAAATAAAAAAAATGCACAATGTTCCTTTCGATACACGCACATACACGTCCCATACCACGCCGTAAAATAGATATTTGAAAACCGTCCTTTTTTTCAAATCTCAATAAACTCACTACTTACCATTTTAAACTGTGTTTTTTCATTTTTCCTAATAATATATATATATATATATATATATATATATATAATGATAGAGAATAAATGAGAAAAGTATTGGCATGAAAAGGTGCTCAATGTTAATAAGCAGAGCAGATTTATAATCAATAGTAATATTATGGATTTGGACTCATAACTTAAAGTTTCATGGTTATGCAATCATAGGAGCTGTGTTAATTATTGTTCTATGTGTGGATTTCAGGTTCAATCCTGACAGGCGGCAGTTACATAGAAAAATAACTAACACAACTCCCACCCCAGCTATGGTTGGCGGAATGAGAACAGGATGCCCCCGTGGACTGAATAAAGGGTTGGGTTCAAAGTTCCGCGATGGTTCCCGATTATGACAAGAAAGTTCCCGAGTTCCAAAAGAAGGTTCCCGAGTCCGACAAGAAATACATGAAGAAGGCCGGAGGTGCACATTGGCGAAACGTTGTACAAATAACAATGAAGATGAGGACAATAGTCCGAATAACGCAGATAATACTAATCATCAAGCCTCATCTCAAACATTCAGAGAAATTAAAAAAGTTAGAAATATTAAGATGATAAATTACCGACTTTTAAAAGTGATCATAAAAACCAGGTGCAGTTCAAAATGAACTAAATGTTTCTTTAAGTTTTTTATTTATTTATTTATTTCCTTTTTTTCTTTTCTTCTCTTCACTTCCTCTTCCGATTGCGCAGCTGTAACGTTTCTACGCGAACCTTTTATTAACGTAGTTTACGACCTATAATACATTTAAAGTCAAATTATTTCTGAACAAGAAAAAAAAAGAAAAAAAAAAGAAAAAGAAAGCTTTATATTTGCAAAAGTAAAAATCAATGATTATCGATTTTTCAACCTAAAAAGCAAATAAATAAAATACACAAAAAATAAACAAAAAATAAAAAGGAGATGTCAGGTCAACCTCTAAAATTTGAGATTAACATCTTCTTTATAACCATTGGGCTACGATAGCAGCAGGTTCGTTTAGTGTAACATGTAATGTAACAGGGTAGGTCGATTTTGGAACTGTAACGTGTCCCATGTGTCAAAGTTGCAAATTAACATTAAAAAAATTACCACACGAATTTTTTTTCTTCAAAACTTTGCCTTCGTTTGAGGAAATAGATTTGAATCTTTTAAAATGCTATTACAGCTTAATTATTAGGTAAACCTCGTATATCGGATGTGTCGGTGGTGATGGGAGCATATTTTCAATTTGAATTCTAGTTATAAAATTTTATTCATTTCTTTTAAAATGACAAGTTTTTCTGTTTTAAATATTGAAATTGATACATTTTCTAACCAATTTCCAGGCTAAATTTTGCGAAAACAGGATTTTTGGTGCATTTTCATTATCATCATCATCATCATCATGTCGAGCTTTCAGCGCGGATATCCATGACAATCTCTCTCCATCCGTCCCTATCGCTCATCATTCTCGGGAGGTCCTCTATGCAGCATCCTGTATCCGTACAGAGCTGATCAATGTACGTTTTTGCTGGTCGGCCCACACTGGCTTGTCCATGTGCTGGCTTCCACAGGAGGACGTCGCTTATGAGTTCGTCCTTGCTTCTCCAGCAGTGTCCCGCGTGTCTTGTCCGTCTTACTCGGATGGTTAGGGTGATATGTGGCAGGTGGCCGTACAGCTGCTTTCTCGTGGGGTGTTGTTTCCACGTCTTGTTCATGATCACCCGCAGCATTCTTGTGCAGCTCCCATCTAGTTTATTCTCTAGTCGTTTAGTTAGGGTCCAGGTGGTGCAGCCATACACAGTACTGCCACGACAACGGCCTGGAAGAACTGTCTCTTTAGCTTGTCTGTGAGATTGGACCTCCATATGATCGATAATTTATTTATAGCGGCCCATGCTTTTCCTATGCGTGCATTAACGTCGTTTTCTGTGGAGGAGATGTTACTGCCTAAGTTTGATGCTATTTCCTCAAACAATGGTGCAAGTAAGAAATCTAGGTTTTGGTATCAGTAGTCATTATACCAAGATACAACCTTTGCTGTTTGAGAGAATTTAGTATTTTTTAAAAAGTTAAAAATCAACCTGCCCTAATGTACATGGATGATATCAAAATTTTTACCAAAAATGAAAAAGAACTGGAAAACCTTGTAGACACCATAAAAGTATACAGCCAGGATATAGGAATGAAATTCAGCATCGACAAGTGTTCCATAATCATTATGGGTTTGTCTGTGTCCGTTGATGGATCTATTGTTGTACTGGGTGGCATTCTCACTGTTATGGAACAACCTGGCAATCTCTTGAGGATGTTTTATCTTGTGTCGTTGTTTAGTTTTTAATAACGAATACAAGACGTTCTAGTTTTTGTTTTCAGAGCTCATCTTTCATTTTACCCCCAAGTAAAAATGCCTTGGAGAACAGACGCAAGATGAGTCTGTTCTCTTCAAACACCCAGCCCAGATTGCCAATTCATCACTCTCTTTCTCTTACCCTCCTCGCCTTGTGCTGATAGGAAGCCTTTCACACGTCATCCCAAAATTCCACTATTACATAATGTATAACTAAAAATGTTTGGTCTTTCCAACTCATTATTTTACAAAATATTGAGAAAAGAGTATGCAGTTCTCCTGGGTTATTGTACGTATTGTGCGTATTTATAAAAAAACCCAGCCTGGGAAAATTGTTTGTTTCTTTCTCGCGGTTTGAACTCACGTTTTCCACATTTGAAAAAAAGAACAAATTGAAATGAATAGAAAATAATAGATAGGTAAAATAAATAAATAATTAATAGAAACAAATGTCTTATTTTTTGTTTCTGTTTTTTGTTTGTTTTGGTGGGGTTTTGTTGTGTGTGTGTGTGTGTGTGTGTGTGTGTGTGTATGTGTGTGTGTGTGTGTGTATAAAACATAAACAAATCACGAAGTCTTCCTCACGATAACTATTCATTCTTGATGTTAATATCGACGCTAAAACGTTTCAAGTTTTGCAACCTTCTTCAGGACATTTTTGAGATATTGTGTAGGAGATGTTAAGTCTTCGCTAGCAAGGACTTAAAATCTTCTAAACAAGATCCAAAAAAAGAAGGTTGCAAAAACGGAAACGTTATAGCGTCGACATTACCATCAAGAATAAATATTTATCCATAGGATAAAATATATATATATATATATATATATATATATATATATATATATATTATGGACTCTCCCGTGTGAGGGTTCACACACACAATGAACACCCACACAGTGATTTGTTTATAGTGGTGAAGGCTCGTGTTGGACCATCCACACTTTTTGGCACAGTCGATAGGAAAAAATTGGTGCATCAAGGGTTGCCACAAACCCAATCAACGACCGACCTCAGGAATTTTGAATTCAGAGTTATCCCTCTCCTAGACTGGTTACCTACCCAAGGCTGAAGGGCCCAGTCTGCCCTACTATTTAACCCATAGCTGGAGGGAATTTTGCATTCAGAGTTATATATATATATATATATATATATATATATATATATATATATTGGTTTGGAGGTTGATTTTGAAGGCTATCATCATGCAGGTGTAAAGAAAAATAATAATAAGGTAACAATAGTGTTGTTTGTTAACCTGTGATTTATTCTTGATATTTCGAGATAAAATCTCTTTTTCAGAAGATCACTGGAATTGAAGTAGTTGTCGTCTTGTTATGGCATTTCTAGTTAAATGAAATTTTTTTTAAAAAATGTTACAGATGATATTTTTTTTATAACTGTATTCTCGTGTTGCATGTTTACGTGAATGCGATTTTTTGGTTGTACGTGTGCGTATGTTGTCATGCGTGAAAATACGTGTAGACTGTGACGTTATGACCGTATCCACGCGCGTGTGTGCGTATGAATGACCGTATCCACATGCGTAGGTGCGTATGAAAGAGCGTATTTGTGTTTCGTGGCCATGGTGATGTATAATATTTCGTGTTGGATGTAATATAATCATTTAAATATATACATATATATGAAGAGAAAAATGGAAGTGAATCCGACGGTATGTAATATAGAGAAAATTTTGAAAAAACACAGGTTCAAATAAAATGAGTGGTATTTATTCAGCCAACGGTGCAGTGTTTCATAATAAGATAATAAGATGGCTGTTATCGGTTTGTTTACAAAGTTTGAATGGAAAATCAGCGTCTCAGGAAATAGATAAGAATAAATAGAATATAGATAAGATAAACAAACCGATAACAGCCGTCTTATTATCCTGCGATTAATTTTTTTACTTTTCCTTATATCAACAAACGGCCCTGTAGAATATCTACTAAACAGATTGAGACACTGCAGCGTTGGCTGAATAAATACCACTGTGTTGAACCTGTGTTTTTTCAAAATTTTTCACTATATTACATATATATATATATATATTATGAGGGTTAGTAAAAAAAAAAGTAATGCCATTTTTTAGGACAGGTATAATTACCAACATAGGAACATGTATCACACATCAAAATAAAGCTAGCCCTCTGTGGATCGCGTCCCTATAATTCCACATAGTCACTGTTTCTCTTAATAGCAATGTTCAACCTTCGAATGAGAGCATGTATCCCTGCCTCTTAAAATTATGTTGGCTGTTTCTCTGACCACTTTCATGCAGCATCATAGATATGTTACAGTGCATTC
>CM042162.1:72067539-72079622 GCA_023376005.1 Doryteuthis pealeii | reverse complement strand
AAAAAAGAGAGAGATGAAGAGAGAGAAAGATCAAAGAACAGCTAAAGAACTGGTAAAAGAAAAAACAAGGGAAAATTCGGCTAAAGAACCCAGTCGACTCTACAAATTTACCCATAAGTTGGGGAGCAGTTGATTCATGCCTTTTTCTTAAGGGCCAATTGAAACGCAAACAACCTCGTCCAGGATTTGAACATCGGGTCGACGAATCTGACCCTGGTGAAAAGTATTTAACCCTAATACTAGTTTTCAAGCGACTTCTTTCATTCTAACAAGAGTTCTGAAGTTAAGTATTAGTACACCTACTCTCAAGTCATTAGTCGTATTTTTTTTTTCATATTTGCTTAAAATGATCTACAATGATTTTGTGTGTTTTTCCCGTGTTTTTTTTGGGGGTTTTTTTTTTCAATAAAGAATGAAATTACAGACGTCTTTCGGCGAAATTGAGTATTGTTTGATCTTTTATTTTTTATCTTTTTAAAATTTCTTTTCTTTTTTTTTCTTTTTTTTTGTGTGTTATAGGAACAAATCGGAGCTGTTTTTGTCTCTATTGTATTTACGGTGCAGGGACTAATTTGAAGGTAATTAATGAGATCAGCTTTACGAAGATAATTTCTGATTGTCTGCCTTCGAATATGTCAATATAAGTGAGTGTAAAGGCAGGGGGGGGGTTCTGGGGCGGGGAGGGGGTTGAGGCGCTAATAATTAGCGGGGATAGCGAAAGAAATATGGAGACAGGGGATTAAGTAATAGGGTATTCAATGTCAAAACATAACATTATATTATTGACTACCTATCTCTGTCTTTCTGTCTCTGTCTCTGTCTGTCTGTCTCTCCTCTCTCTCTCTTTAATTTCTTTCTCTAATTGATGTATAATATCGAACTTTTCAGTTACATCTGTCTGTGACAAGGGGTACATATAGATAACCATAATTAGAGCAGTAAATTATTAGCAATACAGACACTCATATATATAATATATATATATTGTATATATATGTATATATATATATATATATATATATATCATATATATATATACGTGGTGAATTACAATCGAAAAACGGGACTTCAGCAGGATAGTCAGAAACCACACTGCTTCGGCCACGATACAGACGGGAAAATCCTTGCGAAATTAACCTGTCAATGATACTGATGGTTTCTGACTAATCCTGCTGAAGTCCCGGTTTCGATTTCTGTCGGAGTGAAATCGTTAGTATATATCGCTGATGAGACCTTAATAAAGTTGAAACAGTCTGTACGATATTTTCTACACACAGTATAATAATTTACCGAGATTCACTTGTCATTATTATCTTCTATAATTATCGAATTTTATGTGATATACGCATTGTAATTGCCTTCAAGAAAAAATATAAATAATAATAATCTTATTATAATGGAGATTGTGTGTTTTTCTGTCTGTAACCGAAACTTATACTACTCATGTCACAATTCCCTAGTTATTTACTTCATAAATCTCCCTGAATTATTTTTATTTAAACGTCAATTATTAATAATTGTTTTTACAATTATTAATACTGTTAA
Source organism: Doryteuthis pealeii (assembly GCA_023376005.1). NCBI lineage: Eukaryota > Metazoa > Mollusca > Cephalopoda > Myopsida > Loliginidae > Doryteuthis > Doryteuthis pealeii. The sequence goes on along the minus strand of CM042162.1, from coordinate 72,078,077 downwards.
CCCATATCTACATACTATACATTGCAATTATATTTATATATACAATAAAATAGTGGTTTACAGTGTAAACAGGAAGGCCAATTTGGCATATTGATATTATTTGAATTTTAATAAATATATGCTTAATATTATTGATTTCTAATTGTTTGGTTTTATCTTAATGAATGTAAGCAAAAATATCGGGGATAAATCATAAAAGAAATCTACTAACAAAGAAATAACTGTATTTTTGTTCTTTACCTTCCTATTTTAACTAAATAGTTAAATTAAGAAATTTTACCAATGAAAGACTGGAGTAATAGAAAATGAAGGAAGAGTTAGTTTCAAAGTTGTTCTATTTTTCAACATACCCCTCTGTTCCAAATTTTTTTTCCTGCATTTTTATTCAGTTTCATTAGCCTTTCTCATTTAATATGATTTTATTATATTAAAAACTTAAAATACTTTGCACCCGGAGGGTGCATATATTTTGCTAGTATAATATAATATATATATTATATATATATATATATAAATATATATATATATATATAGCTACAAATATATGCCACCCTCCGGGTGCAAGTATTTAAGTTTTAATATAATAAAATATCATATTAAATGAGAAAGGCTAATGAACTGAATCAGAATGTAGATAAAAGATTTTGAACAGAGGGGGTGTGATTGAAAAATAGAACAACTTTGAAACTACTCTTCCATCATTTTCCGTTACTCCCTCTTTCATTGGTAAATTTTCCTATTTAACTGTTTAGTTAAAATGGAAGTAAGAATAATATTAGTTTTATTTCTTCTTGTTAAGGGAATTTCTTTTAAGATTTATTGAAGAGATTTTTGCTCATATTTCATTAAATAAAACCAAAACAATTAGAAATCAATAATACTAAAGGCATATATTTATTAAAATCAATTTTGAAAGATCAATATGCAAATAGCCTTCCCATTCATACTGTATACCGCTAATTTGTTGTATATATAAATACAATTGTAATGTTAATAGTATGTAGTTTGGTCAACTTATAAGTTTATTAATAATTGAGGTATAAATAAAATAAATTCATGGTAAATGTGATGTAATAACAAGGGAATTGTGACTTGTATAATAATAAGTTTCGGTTACAGACAAACAAACCCACAATCTCCATTATAATAATATATATATATATATATATATTGCCAAAATACTCAAGTAAAAACTTTTTGGAATTCAACCTCTTGACCCCCGTGGAGGCAGGAAGTGACGCAGCATCAGTTTAACTCTGATTTCTTCGCAGGAAGTGATCATTCCAGGAAGTGTCTCTTCCGGATGGCCATAAAAAATTGTTCAGTCTCGTCAGCATCAGATGATAACACCATTTTAGATTGCAAGTAATTTATTCCAATGGTACATTCAAATCTACAGTTAGAGTATTGGACACACACCTGCAGTTTTCGCGTTTTGTAATTTTTACATTCACTAGCAAATTCGTCGCACGTACCAAGACTTAGTGCTAGATCCTACAGATTGGACGCTTCGCGACAGACTCACTACGCTCATATATTTGGCCGCTTTACGAAGAGCTGGCTGTGCTAACGACTTCACTATACAGTATTTGAGAGATTGTTATATAATTTCATAGATATTCTCTCATCACAAATAGATGGGCACCTGACAGGTACTAATACCCAGAGAAGTCCTGGGAGTAATGGTTATGAAGGAGTACTCCACACGCTTCAGGGTTCAAGAACTGAAGCCTCTCAAACGAATTCAAGTTAGTATTATGCTAAGTGACATGTAAATTATTATTCCCCAACAAAATGACTATAACATATTGCGTCAATTCCTTGGAATGGTAAATTTTTACAGAAAACCTATACCAGAAATTTAGTGATATGTATATTTACCGACCCCCCCCCCCGCACGAGCAGGATTGACCCAAGGTCAATTTCTTAAGCGGAATTTAACAGGTTGGAATTCAGACTTTTCCTTCTCCTAGACCGGTTGCCTAACCAAGGTTAAAGAGCCCAGTCTGCCCTACTATCTACCCATAGCTGGAGGGAGAGTAGAATTCATACCTTTCCCAAGGGTATTAGCGCTAAGTGAAATGCAATTACCACGTCCAGGATTTGAACTCGGGGCGACGAGTCCATTTCCTATGACTTTAACCATTACACCACGCGCTTCCTACGTATTTAGTGATATAAGGTGTACTCCACACGCTTCAGGGTTCAAGAACTGAAGCCTTCCTCGAGTTAGTATTATGCTAACTGACATGTAAATTATTATTCCTTAACTAAACTAGCAAATATACGCACCCTCCGGGTGCAACTATTTGAATTTTAATGTAATGAAATATGTTAAATTTGAAATACTTTTGAAACTAAATAAAAATCCAAATAAAAGGATTTGAAACAGAGGGGGTATAATCGAAGAATAGAACAACTTTGAAACTAAGTCTTCCATCATTTTCCATCACTCCCTCCTTTTATAGCTGAATTTTCCTAATTTAACTACTTAGTTAAATTAGGAAGTAAAGAATAAAATTACTGTTATTTCTTTATATTAATGGATTTATTTTAAGATTTATCCCCGATATTTTTGCTCATATTCATTAAGAAAAAACCAAACAATTAGAAATCAATAATACCAAGCGCATATTTAATAAAATTAAACTTTTAATATCAATATGCAAATTAGCTTTCCTTTTCACACTGTAACCCGCTATTTTGTTGCATATATAAATACAATTGCATGTTATTAGAATGTAGATAAAGTCAAAAGTATTAATAATGTAAAATAATTTTATTAATAATTGAGGTTTAAATAAAAATAACAATCATGGACAATGTGGCGTAAATAACAAAGGGGATTGTGAGTTGAGAAGTAATATAGTTTCGGTTACAGACAAACAAACAAACAATCTCTATTATAATAAGATAAGATGTCTATAAAATGTTGCGTCAATTCCTTGGAATGGCAATTTTTTACAGAAAACTTATACCAGAATTTAGTGATGTGGGGTTAACATTTACTGAAAGAATACGGTTGGATCAAAAGTCAAGTTCTTTAACGTTAACAAAAGAAGAAAATGAATCTTTTGAAAATATAAAGAATTATCTATCGAATATAAATCCTTTAGCCTTTCCTAGTTCTGAAGATTTATAGTTCACTCGTAGAAGAACCAATCGATATTTTGTGATAGTGATTGATTCAGAACAAAAGTAGGAACCCTCCACCTTTTTTATACTTAAAAAAAATGGCATTGGAGTTTTTAAGGATCTGGAAAAGAGTACCCTGCAAAGAGAAATGGATTTGCATTAACTTGAATGTGAAATATGGTGAGGTTCTAGTTCTGGAGGTTTAGGAAATGTGGAGTACCCCTTCATCACCATTGCTACCTGGTCCACTCTGACCCGGAGTGGTAGTGCCTGTTAGGGTCCCACATATGGGTTAAATAGAAAAATGTATTTATAAAAAAATATTGTATTATCCATTAAGAAATTATTTACTTCACAACTTTTATCGCATTAACTGACCCACTGAGGTTGATAATGCCGTATAACAAAACAAACAAACAAACAAACAATCAATCAAAAATATTTTTTAAAAACAGGGCTGTTGTAAAATATCTACATTGATTTACCGATAAAATCCAGGGGGATGCGGGTGTACAATATATACATTAAGTTGCCGACAAATATGTGACAAAAACTCGGAAAATTCGCCTGACGCCGGCACGCTAAAAGATTGTGTAAATTAAGACAGGAGGCCGGGACGACAAAAGATCAAACTTGCCAAATTCTCTTCCTCCTGGCTATTGGCCGTTATCTATTTGCATATCTTGTGGGAAGCCTTAACCAATTTATATATAACTTGCGAATAATGCTCGATACAGGAAATTACTATTGGTCTATCTCTAATAACTTTGTTTGACACATGGGTCGTCGCATAGAATGGTCATAATTTCGCGTTGGCATCGAACGTCCAATTCCAATTTCTTCTCTTGGACAGTCTTAAGTTACCATCTTTTACAGACATAGAATATAATGGATGACAAATTCCCGTTATCGAACGTCAATCGTCACCCACTCTCATTTTAATCGATTTTTTCTTTTATTCTTTATTTCTTTATTTTATTAACGAGAATATGCATTTAGTTATGTATGGAGGCCCGTTGTGTAATAACCACTTCATTTCCCGCCTTATTATTCGCGGTTTTTAAAAAGACGTCTCTTGTTTAGTTCGATGCTGTGGTGACAGACATTTGTAATTTTACGTCTGCTAGGACAATCAAATCAAGCAATGAGAAAATGTCTATCATTACTTTCTGTAAAAAATCATTATTTTCATTAAAAAAAAGAAGAAAAGTCGCGGAAGACATTCTATTGCAAGTGTACAACAGAAGTTTGCCAATTTAAGAAACTCTTTATCACACACTGTGGATAGACATAATAATAATAATAATAATAATAATAATAATAATAATAATATAGAAAGAAGAAGAAGAAGAAGAAGAAAGAAGAGAAAAGAAGAAGAAGAAGAATAGAAGAAGAAGATAAAGAAGAAGAAGAAAAAGAAGAAGAAGAAGAATAGGAAAGAAAAGAAGAAAGAAAGAAAAAGAAGAAGAAGAAGAATAGGAAGAAGATAAAGAGAAAGAAAGAAAAAAGAAGAAGAAAAATAAGAAAAAAGAAAATAGGAAGAGAAGAAGAAGAAAGAAGAAGAAGAAGAAGAAGAAGAAGAAGAAGAAAGAGTAGGAAGAAGAAAATGAAGAAGAATAGAAATAAGAAAAAGAAGAAAAAGAAAAAAGAAGAAGAAGAAGAAAAAAGAAGTAGAAAAAGAAAAAGAAGAAGAAGAATAGGAAGGAGAAGAAGAAGAAGAAAAAAGAAGAAGAAAGAAGAAGAAAAAGAAAAAAGAAGAAGAAGAAGAAGAAGAAGAAGAAGAATTAATATATTTCTACTGTAACAAGAAGATATTATTTTCTTTCTTTCTAAAGTATATTACGATGTTCATCTATTAAACAGTAAAAGTTGCAGCTGACTAAAAAGAGACATATTTATTTGCTAATTTCTTTTTTTTAATAGAGTCCGATTTACAATGTTATGTGATTAGAGGAAAGCGTTTAGGACGTTTACTCTATTTAGAATGTGACACAACAGAATATTTTACAGGTGCTCGAAATAAGAAAAATTTTAGATTCTCAGGCTTACAAATATATCAAGTCCATTGCATTGCTTAATTGGATATATATATATATATATATATATATATATATATATATATATATATATTATATATATATTATTCCTCAAATTGCTGCTATCAATAAGTTCATTGCTTGATTAGTAATATATATATATATATATATATATATATATAATATATATATATATATTATATAATTTTAATATACCAAGCGTGTTTGGTAAATCTTCGCGGTGAGAAAAAACCCAGCAAATAGTTTGATTGTAAAAATATACTACCAAACATCAACCGGGGAGAAAAAATTTTTTTCGAAAAAAGAAAAGACCAAGATAGTCGTACCAACAAAAAATAATCTATTGGTACAGTATTTGACCAAAAGAAAAAACAATTTATATGTATATATATATGTATATAAGATATATATATATTCATATAACCGCTAGGAGAATAGCTAATAAGTAAAAAGTGCTCAATACCTAAGTAGAGCAAATAATAAAGATAAATCTAATGAGTCAGACGAACCTACTATTAGTTTCGCTTAATGCTCTTCAGGGCTAAGATCTGACTTTTAGATCAGTCAGATCTTAGCCCTGAAGAGCATTAAGCGAAACTAATAGTAGGTTCGTCTGACTCATTAGATTTATCTTTATATATATATAAATATATATATATATACGTATAATTTCTACTTAAAAAAACAATCCTTCATGCTTTGAAAATTAAAATTCCACACGACTTTGTTCCAGCCATCTTCTCTCCGTTTCAAAATCCATCGCATGCGACATGACGTCATTATAACCGTCTTTCTCGACCGCGTTTGAACACTCTCTTCACGTGATTTTTAAGAAAAGTTCTTTTTTCAAACATTTCAAAAATTCTCCGCGTTCCAACGAATTTTATTTAAAAAAATAAAGATTTACTCTGAGGAAGGTCAATACTTCTTTGTGTGCGGAACATTTCTACATTTTTACTATTATTATTATTTCATTTCATTTGGTTATTTAAAAATAACAATAGATAGATAGATAGATAGATAGATAGATAGAACAATGTACACATTGATAACTCCCGACCGAAACACGTGTAAGTTAAATTAATTAAAATATTCCTATTTTATCCATTCAAAACTTTCTTTCCTTTATTTCTCTTTTCAACATAATATATATATATATATATATATATATATATATAATATATTTGTAATGGTTAGAATCCCCCGCCTGTCAGCCTGGCAGTTAGGGTTCGAATCATGCACAAAGCGGCTTCCAGTCTATAACTCTGCTGATAAGGCATAATATTGAACAATTGAATAATTGAACAGATATATTTGCCTAATTCATTAATTATCAACTAATTAATTTTCAAATTAGGTATGATTTCAATTAAGCACATATTCTCCCAAACATTGTCGGCTATCGCCATATCAAACAAACTGTTTACTTACTCTCATATGAATTTAGTATTTTTGAAAAAACAAATGATGTTTATAATTGCTGACAGAAATCTGTTTCGACCGCTTTAATAGATCGGTCATCATCAAGAGCAACATATGAGAGAAAGGATAAATAACCGTTAGAAGACAGGGTACAAACAAGACGCTATTATTCAATGCTGGAATTTTTTTAAAAATGCGTGTTCTGTGTTAAAAATAAAATTAATTTTCTTTTTAAAAATCAGAAGCATTATAGTTCATAATAAAACTCAAAAGAGTTTGATGTAAAATTATATAAAAGTGTATAATGAGTATCAAAATTGTTCATGATATATTCCAGCTATTAAAAATGTAATTTACAAGTCCACACTCTCATATATATAAATATATATTCTTCAAATGCTGCTCTCGCGTTTTGACTGTACTGACATTAGTAGTTGATTCAGAGAGTCTTCAATATATTTCCTCAAATTTAGAGCGTTTACAGTTGTGGAATAAAGTTTTTCCCTCTACCACAGTTTCAGTGTTCAAGATACACTTTCTCCAGTTTGTGTGAATTTCGTAAGTTATTTACGAAATTCTTTTTTGTTAAACAGTAAAAGAATTATAAAGAAATATCCAAATAAATACATAAATATGGTTGTCGAAAGTTTTTTTAGTAACACTTAGCTTAACATAGGTAGACCCAAAATGGGCCTTAAAATGCGTTTTTGACAAAATGACTTTAGCCCCCCCCCCCCATCAGAAAATAATTTACCAAAATCAGAGAATTATCGATTTTTAACTAATTTTTCAGTGTTTATTTATCAATGAATGATCTTTATAATATATTACTTATTTTATTTCAAAACTTTCTCATTTTTTTTCTAGGTCACTTATTTTTTACCCTTTTTCAGGTCACTTAATTTTGACACTTAATTTTGTTGGGGGCATAACATTTTTTCGAGTTGGTCTTATAGTTTACTAATTACAGTAGAAATAAAGAGATAAAAGACCGAAGTTATAGGTAGCTAAATTATAGGTACATTTTATATATACTCGACCGCATGGGAATTAGTCTGGTTTGGAATTATTTTTATTCCTCTTTCTGTCTTTTAATTATGTGATATAAACTACAATTTCTAAGTCTAGTCATTTTATTTTTCTTTGAAGTTAAAAATTGTTGGCTTTTCTGTGCGTTTACACTGCAGACATTCCAAAATAATTTGGAAGTCAATCCTCCTACCTCCTCCTTTTTCCTTATTCATTTTGTCTGTATCTTATCTGTGTATACTATTATGATAATTTGTTTATTTAACCTTTTATATATCTATATATGTGGGGATGCTGAGATTTTTTGTGATATAAAGTGTGTGATGGATCCCCGCTCCTACTTATAGACTAGGCCAGAATCATGTGATCTAACTCTTGGCCAATCACTGGCAGTACTCTGAGGTTGATACAATACTTAAACCGACCCTACTGGTCATAATTACATTGACACTCTTTGACGACGGACATAGGATTAAATCACTGGACCTTTACCAATAATTTGTTTATTTGTTTATTTAACCTTTTATATATCTATATATGAGGGTAAGTAAACAAACAAATGTGTTTGTTTTTTAGCCGACAATTTTTGGAGGATATGTGCTTAATTGAAGTCATACCTAATTTTGAAAATTAATTAGTTAATAATTAATGAATTTAGGCGGGCATATATGTTCAAATGTAAGGCTAAACAAATCGAGAAAATGTCAATCCCTGAATAGGTCGAAATGTACATTCAGGGATTGACATTTTCTCGATTTGTTTAGCCTTACATTTGAACATATAGATGAATAGATAGATAGATATACGGAGATTAGGATAGATAGACAGGTCGAAATATACATTCAGGGATTGACATTTTCTCGATTTGTTTAGCCTTACATTTGAACATATATGCCCGCCTAAATTCATTAATTATTAACTAATTATTTTTTAGATATGACTTCAATTAAGCACATATCCACCAAAAATATTTATATATGTGGAGATGCTGAGATTTTTTGCGATATAAGGTGTGTGATGGATCCCCGCTCCTACTTATAGACTAGGCCGGAATCATGTGATCTAACTCTTGGCCAATCACTGGCATGACTTTGAGGTTGATACAATACTTAAACCGACCCTACTGGTCATAATTACTGTGGCATTCATGGACGACTGACATAGGATTAAATCACTGGACCTTTACCAATTCGCAGGATAGGACTTATACGCTTACCAAAGGATTCCATAACACAGGACTTTCTTTAAGCCATTTTCAACTGGTCAAGGATGGCATTTAAAAACTTTACAACTACTTTATCAGTTTATGTCCATTAGTATTTCCACATCTATATATATAAAAGGAAGTTTGGTATGTACGTGTCAACTTAATACTCACAAACGAGAGGTCATTCAAATTTGAAATCTCGCATACTACTTGATATGCTTATAACTAAGAAACACACAAAATTTGGTTTTTGAGTTATAATAATTAAGCGATATAATACAATAATTAACAAAAAATAAAAAATACAGTATACACACCCTCCACCCCACCCTACTCACATCGAGACGAGTTTAGTTTTAAACTTCCCAGACAGAAGACTCCGTCGCTGTATGAAAGAAATACGAATGTTCATTTCAAAAAACAACCTAAAGTTAAGCTTAACACACCCACCCATCCCGTCTACCGTCGCACAATTCATCTTTGAAGTAGCGTCAACACAATTCATAACTGTAACAAAAAAAAGACAGTTCTTAAAACTAAAAAAAAAAAAACTCCACCCCACTCATCGGTACAGGCTTAATATTTGGAGTGAGTACATCTCTGCACCTACCTCAAATAATTTTTATTTCCTTAGGCTTTGAACTTCTAACGCATATGGTCGTAGAAAGGCAAATGACACTCATATGTATTTTAAATCGATTATATGCTGAAGTTATATTTGTTTTTATTCATTATTACTGGTATTCAAATTACTTCTAATTCATACTTTTAAAAAAGTGTTAAAATTTTTATAGTCCGGTCATGGACCGGGTACTTTTGCTAGTATTGAAATAAAGATAAGTTTTTGTATGAAATTCATTAAAATCATAGTAAAAAGGATAGGAGTTTAATATTCTTTGAGAATTTATTGTTCCTTTCCTATCCTCAATATTTACTAAGAGCCATAGAATGACAATTTTAGTTGTTTTGTTAAAAAAATAAGTGAAATTAAGATGAAAGAAATACTAATTTAAAAAAATTAATAATTGTTAATAATGTTTCATTTAATAAACATTCAAGATAATCTATTAATAATGGAGATTCGCTTCCGGTTTTTGTCTATAACAAAAAATTACGTCACTGCTTACGTCACATTACCCATAATCGTCATAACATAGAATAAATACACTCAAAATTTGAACATGCAACATTAGACAGTCCTCATTGTTTTTTTAAAACAAGTTTTTTAATAAATACATGACTGGTATTATATATCTATATATAGTTTGTTTTTTTTAATACATATTTAAAAGTTTACATTTCAAATTGTTTTTATTTTTAATCCTTTAATGAATTTTGATGATTTTATATAACTTAGGGTACAAACTCGCTGACATTGAATTTTTTACTCCCACCCTCAGTCAATATGTTTCAAAAATTTATTTTTACATCGCCCGGGGTGCATTTTTTTTATTTTGTACTAGTATTATTGATGAATATTCGAGCAACGACACAACTGGCCAAGGATGGCATTTAAAAAAACTTTACAGGAGAACATTAAGAAAACAAACACTGAATGTTATGATAGATGGAAAATTTATTGTCGATACTCGAGTATTTCAGTTTTACAGTAGAAACTTTCTTCAAGACTTCATGCAATAATAACGTCATCAACTACAAATGCCACGCAACTGACGGTAAATAACCTT
>CM042162.1:72060039-72065039 GCA_023376005.1 Doryteuthis pealeii | reverse complement strand
AAGCAAATATTTATTAAAATAAAATTTTTAATATCAATATGCAAATAAGCCTTCCCGTTTATACTGTAAAGCGCTATTTTGTTGTATATATAAATACAATTGCATGTTATTAGTATGTAGATAAGGCCAACGCCAGAGGTCCAGTGGCTTCGGCACTGGATCTTTACAAGTTAATAACGTCGATCGCAGGGGCTATTCCCTCAGGCAATACCTGCCCTGTGGTTTAAAGGTGCAGGGCTGTGTTTATTGCCTAGCGCCTGAGGCGCCCCCTTGATGGGGAATGCCGACGGGATCGACGCAATTTTTCCATCTACCACCCATGAGCTTAGGCTTGTGGGTAAGCCCACATAAAAATGTCTTTGTGTCACGCCCTCATAAGTGGGATGAGAGGCAAATACCTGTAGATATGGCCAACAGCTATTAATAATTGAAGGTTTAAATAAAAATAATAATCATGGAGAAAGTGACGTAAATAACAAAGGGAATTGTGACTTGAGAAGTAATATGGTTTTGGTTACAGACAAACACACAATCTTCATTATAATAAGACGATTAATCAATATCTTGATTAATGCAGTGAATTTAACTCTGAAGATCCTAATGGTGAAACTCGAGTAGGTTATTTCTGTACACATACATACACTATATATAAGTAATCCTTAACTTTTTTTTCGTAAATTCCAACCATAAAATAAACTGAACCCTCATTTTATGTCCGTGTCTTTGCAATAAATGTTTTATTTTTCTTGAACCCGTTATTTTACAATACTAAATATATTTTCTTTATTTGTTAAAGAATAAAGAATAAATATATTTAGTATTGTAAAATAATGGGTGCAAGAAAAATAAAACATTTATTGCAAAAACACGGACATAAAATGAGGGTTCAGTTTATTTTATGGTTGGAATTTACGTTAAAAAAGTTAAGGATTACCTATATATATATATATGAGAAGTAAATACACAAGCGATGTGTTTATGATATGGCTTTTTTTAGCCGACAATTTTTGGGAGAATATGTGCTTAATTGAAGTCGTACCTAATTTTGAAAATTAATTAATAGATAATTAATTAATTAGGCGGGCATACCTATTTAAATGTAAGGCTAAACAAATCGAGAAAAATCAATCTCTGTATGTACATTTCAGCCTATTAGGCCTCATCAGCAGAGCGCACAAGACGGTGTTTCTATCTATAGCTCTGCTGAGGAGGCCTAATAGGCTGAAATGTAACATACAGAGATTGATTTTTCTCGATTTGTTTAGCCTTACATTTAATAGGTATGCCCGCCTAATTAATTAATTATTAATTAATTAACTTTCAAAATTAGGTACGACTTCAATTAAGCACATATTATCCTATATATATAATATATATATATATATTATATATATATATATATATATATATATATTAAATAATTCATTGTGTTCGAAGATTTTTCAAAATTAAATATACATAGAAATAGCATTGAAATTCTACTTAAAAATGTCCAGCATTTGTACATCTAGTTATATGTATATAAGAAGTGTATAAAGAAATGTATCATTTATTTTAGGACAAAACTATATTTATTTATAATTCCTTTCCTGTCTTGGTCAATGCAATTTTAGTCTGGACACCCTTGGAACACAATTCCCCAAATAATTTTGAATATATAGAAAAGAAAAAAGTCCGGTAATTGTAAATACAAGAAAATATTGTTCAATATAATTTCATTCGATAAGAAATCGTTTAATGAAAAGCCGTTTCCACTGAGAGGAAGAAGACAGCATACTACGCACTTCAAGTTGATCAACAGGAAAATTGTTTCTGTGTTTACATGATGCCACTGGCCGGGTCGATATCTTTCACTGCCCCGCCGCCTCTCAGTGCGAATGGCATCGTCTTCCTGATCAATGCGAATGTCGGGGGAATAATAAAAGTTTACTTTAATGTTCTGGTCTCCGTTTTTCGGAGCCCTGTGTTCAGTGACTTCGGTCACTGAACCGGTAAGATATTAAATATCAGCTTGATACTCGGGAGACATCCATATGCACATACGCACGTGGATACGGTCTTTCATACGTACACACGCGCGTGGATACGGTTATAACGTCACAGTCTACACTCATTTTCATAGTACAGTTATAAAAAAATACCAACTGTAACATTTTCAAAAAAATATTAATTTAACTAAAAATGCCATAACAAGACGTCAACTACTTCAGTTCCAGTGTTCTTCTGAAGAAGAGATTTTATCTCGAAATATTAATATTAAGAATAAATCACAGGTTATCAAACAACACCATTGTTACCTTATTTTTCTTTACACCTGCATTGTGATAGCCCTCAAAATCAACCTCCAAACCATATATATATATATATATATATATATATATAATATAATATAATATATAAGCATTTTTTTTAAATGCAGAAAATTAAAAATCAAAAATAAACGAAAGCATAAAGAGCGTCCACAAAAACAACGACAATAATTTGCTATCAAAAAACATAAACAGCAAGAAATGTCTTCACATACACCAGAAGAATTATTAGCAACCTGATGATGGCGAAATAGCCTGAAACCTGGGTAGTTGCCTATGGAAAACAATTATATTTTTAAAAATTCAACAAATAAATAAACATATAATATATATATATATATATATATATATATATATAAATAAAATGTTGTTCTGGTGTTCCAACGGGGAGAAAATGTAATATTTTATTAAAAAAAGAAGAAGGTCCGCAAAATGTATCGTTCTCAGAAGAAAAAAATGTTTTATTCTTTTTATTTCACATACGCAACACGTGTTTCAGATATTCTGGTATCTTCTTCAGGCTTTGATCAATACATATATTGATATACATATTATATATATATATATACACATATACACATATATATATACATAGGTTGTGCGTGTTTCTGTAATTTTTCTGTTATATATAATATATATATATATATATATATATATATATATATGAAATTTAACATTATGAAAAAACATATGATGTTTGTTATGTTTTTCATAATGTTAAATTTCATACTGTCGGATTAATTTCCATCTATTTTTTTATTATATATATATATAATAATATATAAAGAGAGAGAGAGAGAGAGAGAGAGAGAGAGAGAGAGAGAGAGAGAGAGAGAGAGAGAGTGCAGGTAACTAAACTGCCTTGTGTCGAGTTCGTTATAATTTCTTACCTAACGTGAAATTTGTTGATTCATCTTCCATGTCCCAATCGATGAAAGTGAGAGAGCAAACTTCAAAGTTGGGGTGGATCGATAACCTAATAACCCTCACCCCCCCCCGAAGCAGATTGATTTGATTTTTCTTCTTCATTTCCAGTTGGCGCTCTCGGTCACAATTGTCTCTCGTTCACACAGAGACTCTTTCTTCCTGTCTGTCTGTATGTCACACACACACACACCACACACACACACACACACACTATCTTCCTTTTGGTTTGATGTAATAGTTCGATAGAGGCTCTATCTATCTATCTATCTATCTATCTATCTATCTATCTATCTATCTCTCCTCCCCTTCTCCCTATATCTCTCTCTCTCTATCTGCCTCTCTTTCCATCTCTCTCTCTCTCTCTCTCTCTCTCTCTCTCTCTCTCTCTCTCTCTCTCTTCATTTTGGTTTGATGTAATAGTTCCGATAGAGGCTCTATCTATCTATCTATCTTTCTGTCTCTCTTCTCCTTCTCCCTATCTCTCTCTATCTGCCTCGCTTTCTCTCTCTCTCTCTCTCTCTCTCTCTCTCTCTCTCTCTTCTCTCTCTCTCTCTCTCTCTCTCTCTTACTCCCTTTGGTTTGATGTAATATTTCCGATAGAGGCTATATCTATCTCTATCTACCTATTTTTTCCGTCTCACTTCCCCTTCTCCTCTCTCTCTCTCTCTTCTCTCTCTCTCTATCTATCTATCTGCCTCTCTTTCCATCTCTCTCTCTCTCTCTCTCTCACACACACACACACACACACACACACACACACACTCACACACCACTCTCTCTCTCTCTCTTCATTTTGGTTTGATGTAATAGTTCCGATAGGGGCTCTATCTATCTATCTATCTATATATCTATTTTTCCGTCTCTCTTCCCTTCTCCCTATCTCTCTCTATATATCTATCTATCTGCCTCTCTTTCCATCTCTCTCTCTCTCTCTCTCTCTCTCTCTCTCTCTCTCTCTCTCTCTCTCTCACACACACACACACACTCTTCCTTTTGATTTGATGTTACAGTTCCCATAGAGGCTGTATTTCACTCTCTTCCTCTCTACCTCTCTTCCTCTTCTCCCATCTCTCTATCTCACTCTCTCTCCCTTCTCTCTCCCTCCCCCCTCTCTCTCTCTCTCTCTCTCTCTCTCCCATATCTCTCTCCTCTCTTCCTTTGATTTAATGTTATAGTATGTCATAGATTAATGAACTGAGAAGAACGCCCCCTTACTTATTGATTAGAATTTTCGCGCCTTAAATCTTGTTAAATCTTCATTTGGAATCACGTAGAGAACTAAAACCAAGATTTGATTAGTATGCTCCAATTCCTCGTTCTTTGAAAATGATTCATCAAAGACCTTTGATTGGCACAAGTCGAAGGAACCGAGACGAGAAATGGTGAATTATAAGGTGTCGCCAAATAACTTTTTTAAAAACTTTTTCTAACCATTATTCTCAAAAAAAAAAAGAAAAGATGAAATATACAAAATAAAATAAAATAAAATGAGGCCCAGAAAGAGGTTAAAAAATACGAGACAAATTTGTATGTATTTAGCAAAACCCTTCCGCTACAGGCAGAAGTGTGGTTGGCTGGTTGGTTGGTTGGTTGGTTGTTGGTTTGGCTAGTGAATTTTAAAGGCATATCAACCCGTGCTGGTTTATTTCATGCCAAGATGTTAGGAAAAATATTTTGTATCAATCGGAATATTAGTCTCATCTTTATTGTTATCTACACAACGTTTCGGCCGATGTGCCTTTCTGAGAACATAATACATTTTGC
>CM042162.1:72047539-72055039 GCA_023376005.1 Doryteuthis pealeii | reverse complement strand
TTGTGATATCATTAGGACGACGTTCAGTTCATACTTGACGTCGAGAAATAAAGAAAAAAGTGAAAGAATATTTTAAAAGTACGTGCAATGACGTCACGCTTAATGAATGCAAGCGTCTAATTGACGTCTTCAAGCTGTTATCAAGGCCAAAAGCAAATCGATAAAATATTGATTCGATTATTTCCCCACAGACATGATAATTCTATCATTTGGAATAAACTTATCGGATATTGTTTTTTTGGATTTTTTTGGTACGTGATATATTTTTTTTTGAAAACGTTAATTAGAGAATCTAATTAACTTAATTTTTCTCTTAACTCTTAACAAAATATGACAAATTTGCAGTCTGATTCACCAAGATTCGAAAACCAAATAAAAAAAATTGAGTCCACCAATTTAATATCATTATTCTATTCTGTACGTCACAATACACACATATATATATATATGATAAGAATGCTTAAACATTTTAAAAATAAAATTTATTTCATTTTTAACAACAAATATGTATTTTTAAAAATAAAAATAAAAATTCCGGTACTGATCGAGAGCGTTCTCTGCCTTGTAATTACTGATATATTCATTTCGTTTTTCCGCTTACATTGTTGCTTTGAAAAAGACATATTCATAATGTCGAAACAGATATCTGTCAGCAAAAATCTTTAACATCTTGTTGTTTTTCTATAAAACTTTCTTACATATATATATATATATATATATATAATATATATATATAGTAAACTTATTTATAGAGAGAAATTTTATTTATATAATTGTAATAATCATGACAAGCAAATTCGGCGAATACCGCGTGCGACCTGAGGAACATTGTACAGCTGTTTCGACCTAATTTGGTCTCATCAGCAGTGTATACCTACGATCTCCTCCCGACAGAGATCGAACCGGCGAACCCAGGATGCAGAGTCAGAGGCTCTACCCCAAGGCCAACCGGACACGCCACACGCGAATCTCGCCAAATCAACTTGTCAATCATAAGTGCGCGACTACTATAACCTGATGTGTCCTTTTAGCAGCATCATTTGGTTACCGCTCGGAGTCATGTCTTCCTGGCATGACGGCACGCATCCACGTACTCACACCCATGCTGAGCATAGAAATATAGGAAATTTATTTATACAGAGAAATTTTTTTATCATGACAAGCAAATTCATATACATATATATATAATATATATATATATATATATATATATATATATATGAATATGATATAATGAAAAAACAAAAGATGTTTACAACTGAAATAGGCTCATCAGGAGAGAAGTGTGCAAACCGTTTCGGGGCCAAATCTCTCGACGGTTTAAAAAGCAACAACGGCCCATCCTCAACCGTCGAGAGATTTGGCCCCGAAACGGTTTGCACACTTCTCTCCTGATGAGCCTATTTCAGTTGTAAACATCTTTCGTTTTTTCATTATATCATATTCATACTGTCGGATTAATTTCCATTTTATTTTCACACACACACACACACACACACACACACACACACACACACATATATATATATATATATATATATACAAATGGTATAACTGCACTGATGAGAGGTGATACCTCGAAACACGTGTCTGTAGTTTGCTCTATTATATACGCTCCCAATTTCGGTTGAGCACTTTATTTAAGAGGGATTTAATTGCAAATTCACCGTATTCGGCGTTCAGCTAAATCTTACTTTATTTACAAAGTTTGAGACCTCTAGGTGAAGTTCATTTCCGCTTAGAAATGTAGCGATTAAATAGCCTACTATACTTGGCAGCTGACTGTGGCCGTATGGGTAAGACTGTCTCGAACCCGGCCAGAGGTAGCTGCTAAAAATCGTATAACTGCACTGATGAGAGGTTCAAATGAATGTTGCTCCTGTTCATGTCTGTAGTTTGCTCTATTATATATATATATATATATATATATATATATATATATATATATAATGAATAGAGAATAAATGAGAAAAGTATTGGCATAAAAAGGTGTTCAATGCTAATAAAGCAGAGCAGATATACAATCAATAATAATGATATTATGGATATTATGAACATAATTAAAAGTTTCATGCTTACGCAATCTTCAGATGAGTCAAATGAAGATTGTGTAAGCATGAAAATTATAGTGTGAGTTTATAACATCCATAATATGATAATTATTGATTATATATATATATATATATATATATATATATATATATATATATATGTATGTAAATAAATGGAAATTAATCCGACAGAATGAATTTAACATTTTGAAAAAACAATTAGTAACTATTATCTGCTGACAGAATCTGTTTCGACGCCTTAGTAGAAGGGTCATCATCAACGAGCAAAAAAAAAAAAATATATGAAAGGAAGAAGGGATAAAAAAACCGTTGGAAGAGAATAGGGGGTACAAACACACGCTGGAATGCTTGAATTTTTATTCTCTTCCAACGGTTTTTTATCCTTTCTTCCTTTCATATATTTTTTTTTTTTGCTCGTTGATGATGACCCTTCTACTAAGGCGTCGAAACAGATTCTGTCAGCAGATAATAATTACTAATTGTTTTTTTCAAAATGTTAAATTCATATATATATATATATATATATATATATATATATATATATGTTGTATTTTTGGGGGTCTCTGTATGCTTCTCTCGGTATATATTTTTTATGTTTTTTTAATGTTTTTTTAAGTTGGGCGTTATTATGAAGCATTTAAAAATAAATGAATGAACTCGATGTTATGGAGTATTGGATTCACTTATTTTTTTTATTATTTGTTATCATAAATTTTCGGGTTCGAAATGTTGCTCCTGTTCAACGGATCTTTTGTCTTTGTTGTTATTGACAGCGGCAGCGTCTGTAAAATATTTATAATAACGGAGTATTCCGATGTCAGCGTTCAGTCCCCTCACGTGAGTTTGTAATTTTTAGAATCCATCTAGTTTCTGTTTGTTTTCGAGATTGCGTTGTTGGAATATGAGTGGTCTATTAAAATACATTTGAGGTGTGTAAGGTTGTGTGGTAGGGTGTTAAAGTGAAGTGCTATCGTACTATGCGGGGATTTGAGTTTTATTGTGGATTTGTGGTTATTTAATCTTAGTCTAAAAGATGTAGATGTTTCTCCCACATATACTGCACACAATGCACTGCACACAATGCAAATAGCGGATATGTGGGAGAAACATCTACATCATGACTTGCAATACTCCACAAAAAGTAATCTGCCCTGTTGGCTGGGGCGTTAGAATGCACCGACTGCACCTCTGCAGAGAGGTAAGACTCCCCCAATGGGGCCACCTGTTGGTCGTGGGTGGCGACCCGTGATGCTTAAGGATAGAACCCAGGTGGATGAGCAGTTCATGACTTGCAATACTCCACTTTGGCCCTATCTTGGGCTAGACGGGCTGTCGGAGAGGCCCCCTCCGATCAATCGGCTGGTCACGTCAAGACCTAGCACCTATATGATTTTCCCAACCCTATTGCCCTTATCGCAAGCCCCAACCCCTTTTTATCATATGGGTGCTAGAAAGCGGTGACTGAGGGTCTATATGTCCTGGGAATGACGTTAAAATCTATCTGATGGTGAGGTTCCAGTTTTAGAGGTTTGGGGAATGTGGAGCACCCCTTCATCACCATTGCTCCCTGGTCCCCTCTGACCCGGAGTGGTAGTACCTGTTAGGTTCCCATATATAGGTTAAATAGGAAAATGTATTCATAAAAAAATGTATTATCCATTAAGAATGAATTTATTTAAAAACTTTATCGGCATTAAATGACCATCATTTTAAGTCAATGGAGCCTAATTCAAGATTCTAACTACAGGTACGTTTATAATTTATAACTGCTCATAAATTACGTAACAATACCAAGTTTTAGCATATGAAGGTGCTCAATTCTAAAATAGCATTAAATGACCCACTGAGGTTGATATGCCTTAAAACAAAACCAAACCAAACAAATCATCTCAAAAATTCAGAAAAATAACTATAAAAGTGTTGACATGATGTAAAATCCAACCAAGCCAACCAGCCAACCAACCAGCCAGCCAGCCAAACAGCAACCAAACAGCCAGCCAACCAACCAGCCAGCCAAAGCCAACCAACACAGCCAAACACCAACCAACACCAGCCAACCAGCCAACCAAGCCACCAAGCCAACCAAGCCAACCAGCCAACCAGCCACCACACCAAGCCAGCCAAACCAACCCCAAACCAACCACAGCCAACCACCACCAACCAAGCCAACCAAACCAGCCAACGAACCACCAAGCCAGCCAGCCAACCAGCCAGCCAACCAGCCACCAAGCCAGCCAAAAACGAGCCAGACATCCAACCAACCAACCAACCAACCAACCAACCAACAAGCCAGCGAACCAAACAACTAGCCAACCAACCAGCCAACAAGCCAACCAACCAACCAACCAACCAAACTTAGTTTGGTTGTTTATATTAGGAATTTCCCCAGCGATTTTTAATCGTTCGCCCAAACGTGGAACGGATGTTATTAAATGTTTTTATTTAGAAGAAACGGTTTGATTTTATCTTTTCTTTTTTTTCTTTTTTCCTTTTTTTTTTTTTTTTTTTTCTTTTTTAATTTTTTCTATTCGTTTAATATAAAGGATTCATTATTCCTTGTGAATGACTCTGTGAATTTGATGTTCGATAGTCAGAACGAGGCGCTTTAAAATCTAATTTAGATTTGTTGATATGATTAAACAGGACATTATTGTTCGAACATATTCTATTAACTAAATCGATTGTGAATATGCTAGACTGACTGCAGAGGTTGGGGGGTGGATAGGCAAGATTTAGAGCGGTGGGGAGGGGGGACAATCATGTCTATCTGGATGTCGGCTATGGTCTCGTTTAAAATTGATTTATTTTTTCATCAATATAAATCAAGGTGTCGTACAATGATTTTGAAATGTAAGCATTTTTCGAGGTCAAATAAATAAAACCAAGTTTCATGATTTTTTTTTCTTTGGTTGGTTAATTGGTTGGATTTTATGGCATGTCAATGCTTGTTGGGTTATTTTATGCCGAAGACATTTTGTTTTATTCATTCTTGATTCGAACTCATTTTATTTTTCAAACTCAATTTTTCTATTTCTCTGAATGTTTGAGATGAGGCTTGATGATTAGTATTATCTGCGTTATTCGGACTATTGTCCTCATCTTCATTGTTATCTACACTATTTCTCTGAATGTTTGAGATGAGGCTTGAAGATTAGTATTATCTGCGTTATTCGGACTATTGTCCTCATCTTCATTGTTATCTGTACAACGTTTCGGCCGATGTGCACTCCGGCCTTCATCGGGTATTTCTTGTCAAACTCGGGAACCATCTTAAGTAGACCGAGCATAGAAATGAACAAAATATGGGGACCAATAATTAAAAAAGCTAGATTAGATTTAAAAAAAAAAACAAACAAAAAAAAACACCCAATATGAGTCTAGGTAAAAAAATCATACATAAGTGAATAGGTAGACACTAGTCAACACAAGACATTAGGTTTATAGGTTCCCAAAATTCACACTCAATTGTCCAATTGGATACATGGCCTAGTGGATAAAGGAGTTAGGTTAAGACGGTTCTAAGTGACAGTTATCTCTGGACTGCAGGTTCAATCTCGGCCAAGGGCAGCAGTAACATAGAATGATATTTAACACAGCAATGGTTGGCGGAATGGGAATAGAATACAAAGAGTTAGGTTCAAAGTTTTGTGATGGCTCCCGATTACGACAAGAAAGTTTCCGAGTCCGAAAAGAAGGTTCCCAAGTCCGAGAAGGTTCCCGAGTTCGACAAGAAATACCTGAAGAAGGCCAGAGGGCACATCAACCGAAACGTTGTACAGATAACGATGAAGACGAGGACAATAGTCCGCATAACGCAGATAATACTAATCAATTTTTCTAAACTCATTTTTTTTTCAAACACATTCGTTTAATCTCATTTTTTCTATTTAACCCATAGATCGGATCCTAACAGGTACTACCACTCAGAGTCAGAGTGGACCTGGGAGTAATGGTGATGAAAGGGTACTCCAGATTGCCAGAACTGGAACTTCTCCATCAGTTTAACGTCATACCCAGGACATTAAGACCCTCAGCCACCAGCTTCTAGCACATATAAGATAAGAAGGGCTGTGTGTTTTCCATTGGACAATCATATCGGTGCTCGGTCTTGACATGACCAGCTGATTGATCGAAGGGAGGCTCTCCGACCACTAGTCAAGCCTAAGTAAGGGCTAAAGTGGAGTGTTGCATGTCAAGGACTGCTCAGCCATCAGGATGCTGTCTAATTATCTACGACCAACAGGTGGACCCATTAGAGCCACCAACACCCCCCTCTGCAGAGGTGCAGTCGACGTATTCTACAGCCGCAGCCGACAGGGGGGGTTTCTTTTGGGGGGAAATCGTTTCGTCATGATGCAGAGACAAAGAAACCGCCATCAATGTATTTCGAGTCAAAAAATTGTTTATTTAATGACACTAGTACAAAATAAAAAACACCCTCCGGGCGATGTAAAAATAGATTTTTGAAAGGGGTGGGAGTGAAAAATTCAATGTCAGCGAGTTTGTACCCGAAGTAAGTAAAATCATCAAATTCATTAAAGGATTAAAAAATAAAACAATTTGAAATGTAAACTTTAAATATGTATTAAATAAAACAAACTATATATAGATATATAATACCAGTCATGTATTTATTAAAACTTGTTTTAAAAAACAATGAGGACTGTCTAATGTTGCATGTTCAAATTTTGAGTGGATTTATTCTATGTTATGACGTTTTTAGGTAATGTGATGTAAGCAGTGACGTAATTTTTGTTACAGACAAAAACCGGAAGCGAATCTCCATTATTAATAGATATCAACCTTCGTGGGTTATTTAATGCCAAAGCTATCCTTGTAGAAGAACAGTAGTGGTACTATTTAACCCATAGCTGAAGGATAAGGAGTTCATACCTTTCCCAAAGGTATTAATTTTTAAATTTAATATAATAGTACAACTAGGGTTCGAACTCGTTTAATATGATGTCGCAGTCCAGTATGTTAACCACTACACCAAGGAGACTCACTCCTTTTTGATTTGGGTAATAATTATCATAAATTTATTCTCTATTTATAACTCTTTATCTTAATACTAGTCTATTTAGCACTTTAAATCACTCATCAAGGTTTGATTTCTCTGTTTAATGGCTTAGCAACCTATGTGGGTTATTTAATGCCAAAGCCATCCTTATAGAAGAATAGTAGTGGTATTATTTAACCTATAGATGGTGAATAAGGAGATCCATACCTTTCCCTAGCTTATTAGTCCGAAAATGAACGTAAAGCTGTTCATATTTGCTCTAGTCAGTACTTGGTAAAACTCACAGATAATAGTAATTGACAGGTCAGAGTTATCTGTCCCGAATCACCTTTTTTGTATAGAGGTCAGGTTATCCGCTTCTAACCTTTTCTTTTGTTAGGCCCTGTAAATAAAAACGAACACCGCGTG
>CM042162.1:72035039-72042539 GCA_023376005.1 Doryteuthis pealeii | reverse complement strand
TTTGAAATGGAAACTTTTTTCTGATAACTTAAATATATATTAAAATAAAACAAACTATATATAGATAGATAATACCAGTCATGTATTTATTAAAACTTGTTAAAAAAACCCAATAAGGATCGTCTAATGCTGCATGCTCAAATTTTGAGTGCATTTATTCTATGTTATGACGATTTTGGATCATGTGACGTAAGCAATGACGTAGTTTTTGCTACAGAAAAAAACCGGAAGCGAATCTCCATTATTATTATTATTATTATTATTATTATTATTATTATTATTATACTAAAGCTGAGCGAATCAATGATCTGAAGGCTTTTTTACTGTTTAGTTTTGTTTTTTTTTTAAGTTAAGTCGTCGGGGTGGCTTAAAGTCGGTATCAGCCAATCAGAGAGAGAGAGTGAGAGAGAGTCTATCCCCTTTTCACTAGCGCTAGACCAAGGAGATTATTTTCACGTCTGATGTGGAGCGCCACACCTACTATCAGCTCCTTACTTTGCCGCACAGATCCTTGTGCTACTCATACGCTGAGTTGGCGAGGGAGGGTATCGAAATAGGAACCTTGTGGTTCATAGCCAAATGCTCTAACGACTGAGCTAAGCCGGCTCTGTTTAGTTTATCATACCAAATCATTCCTTAGTTCGAGGTTTTTTAAAAAAAATTACATTTTAATTGGTTCTAATTAGTCGTAATTTGCAATTAAGGGGAAAACAGCCCAATCTCTCACTTCGCTTTCTGCTATCGCTTTCCCCCTCCCTTTGTATATCTTGATTATCTCCACGTTATATATGTTAGTCAATGAGAGAGAGGTAGCTGCTAAAATGGTATAACTGCACTGATGAGAGGTGATACCTCGAAACACGTGTCTGTAGTTTACTCTATTATATATACTAGCAAATATATGCACCCTCCGGGTGCAAGTATTTAAGTTTAAATGTAATAAAATATTAGATTAAATCAGAAAGGCTAATGAAACAAATTAAGAATTCAAATAAAAAATTTGAAACGGAGGGGGTGTAATCGGAAAATAGAACAACTGAAACTTACTCTTTCATCACTTCCGTTTTTCAATACTAAATTTTCCTAATTTAACTATTTAGTTAAAATAGGAAGTAAAGAATAAAATTACAGTTATTTCTTCTTGTTAATGAATTTCTTTTAGGATTTATTGAAGAAATTTTTACTCATATTCATTAAGATAAAACCAAACAATTAGAAATCAATAATACCAAGCACATTTTTATTAAAATCAGTTTTTTTAATATCAATATGCAAATTAGCTTTACGTAAACACTGAAAACTGGTATTTTGTTGTATATATATATAAAAAAAAATTCCATGTTATAAGTATTCAGGTAATGCCAACATTATTAATAATGTCAAACAGTTTTATTATTAATTGAGGTTTAAATAGAAATAGAATCATGGAGAATGTGACGTAAATAACTAAGGGAATTGTGACTTGAGTAGTAATATAGTTTCGGTTACAGACAGAAAAACACACAATCTCCATTATAATAAGATATATATATATATATAAGTCGTCGGGGCGGTTTAATGTCGGTATCAGCCTGACAGCGAGGGAGTCATCATCTTTTCACTAGGGCTAGACCAATGAGATTATTTTTAGCGTCTGAGGTGGAGCGCCACACCTACCATCAACTCCTTACTTTACCGCACAGATCCCCGTGCTATTCATACGCTGAGTTGGCGAAGGCCCCTATCGGACTAAGAACCTTGTGGCTTCTAGCCGAACGCTCTACTGACTGAGCTAACCCATATATATATATATATATATATATATATATATATATATATATATATATATATATATATTTAGAATTAAACAAAATACACATCTCCTGTTTTAACAATTTTGTTTTTGATCTTTTCGAGTTTTCTGGCCAACTTTTTAATGTTTGGGTGGAATTCGTGGATAAGTCCACTAAAGTTCAAGTCCCGAGTACTTTCGGCACTTCGAAGTGCCATCATCAGGGGTGATGTGTTCCAGTTTTGTTTTTTTTAATTATATTAATGTAGAGACTGGAAGGAGAAGAATTGGTGAGAAAGGTGTTATAGGCATCTTAGAATGTGTGTACTGTATTGGAAATTAATTTTGTTTAAGGATGGTTTATATTGTTTTATGTATAAAGCTTCTAGTATTTGGAGTTTTTGTTTATTTTTTTCTTTGTGCAGAATGTGTGTATTTTCCGTTAGAATATTTCGGGTAATTATATATAATATATATATATATATATATATATATATATATATATATATATATATATATATATATGAGATTTATCCAAAACTTGGTAGTAAGGGATGATTCTATATGTGATTTCAAGATCCACTGTACTAATATTGATGATCCAGTATGTATAAATACAGTGAATCATTAAATCACTAAAGAGAGCTCAATGTAAAATAACCTTTTAGATATATACAGAGCAATATTTATCAATAAAGGAAGAACTCAATACAGTAATCCCATAATAAATTTATTTCGACGAAAATTGGGGCCCATATAAATCTAAGTTGATTTAAACCGGCTCCCCAAGTTTTTGCCTCATCAGATGGGTCTCAATTCACTTATGAACAAGCATATCACAAAAAACCCCAAAGAGCTGAATATATATAAATTCAAACAAAAACAAAAAATAATAAAAAATTATATATATTTTTTAACAGTGTGGGAGTGTAACCATAGAAACAGGAAGTGAATGAAAAAAAGAGATACATCTCAAAGTTGATTTCTAGGGTGTCCAGACAGACAAAAAGGTGACATGACAGAAAAAACAGAATAGTATATTAAAATATAAATAGACAAGTAAAATAAAAAGATTTTAAATTTAAACATTAGAGTATAATGATGTATAAAGAAAATACTAGTTAAGATATAAATAATAAAATAAATTAATAGAAGATAATAAAATTTAAAAAAATAATAAATAATAGAAAATAAAATAAAAATTAATTAAAAATAATAATACAAATAAAAAAATAATACTCAGAAGAGTCCTGAAGACCTGAGGAGACTTGCTGTCAACTTAGATTTATATGGGTCCCAATTTTTGTCGAAATAAATTTATTATGGATTACTGTATTGAGTTCTTCCTTTATTGATTATATATATATATATATATATATATATATATATATATATATATATATATATATATATATATTATATATATTATAACTCCAAATACTAGAAGCCCTATACATAAAACAATACAAACCATCCTTAAACAAAATTAATTTCCAATGCAGTACTCACATTTTAAAATGCCTATAACATCATCCAGTGGCCGAAGTACACTGGAGCCCCGGTTGGGCCGAGAATATCAGGCAAGTATTAACCCCCGCTACCCAGGTGAAGCCGGGTAACTGCTTCTAATTCCATCGTGCAGACGCTACACTGCGGCTTTTATTAAATCGACAGATTCGCGCGTTTTTCAGCGGACACAGAAACTTTGGTCTCTGCGCTTCAAGTTGCACGTCAAATTGCATTAACATGCTTTGATCCGTTTGATCCTCGTTGCGATGGATAAACGTGCCGGAATTAAATTCAATCGCTTATCTTCTTTCTAGTGACTTCTAAAGTCGTTTCCTAAAAATCATCAGCATCGGAAATTCCTGGAACTGCAACGTTCCACACCGAAAGAAAACAAGGCCAGTAGTAAGGGGCGCCCAATGCGAATCGAACTCACTAACAATAGTCTGCGAATCTTGAAGTTCAATACCCACTTTACATTTTTTATATATTTTTACAACAAACTCTTTTGAGTTTTATTTTAACTATAATGCTTCTGATTTTTAAAAATCAAAAATAATATTTATTTTATTTTTAAAACAGAACATGCCTTTTTCAAAAATTTCAGCGGTGAACTCAGCGTTCGTTTCTGTAAACAGTCTTTTTAACGGATATTCTTTCTTCCCATCTATGTCGCTCTTTGATGAAGACCAACTTATCGATTTGGTCGAAACAGTACTGTCAGCAATCACATTTCAAAATTTCAGCGGTTGAATTCAGCGTTCTTTTTTTTTTTTTTTGTAAACAGTCTTTTTAACGGATATCTTTCTTACCATCTATGTCGCTCTTTGATGAAGACAAACTTATCGATTTGGTCGAAACAGTACTGTCAGCAATCACATAACAAACATCATATGTTTTTTCAAAATGTTAAATTTCATACTGTCGGATTAATTTCCATCTATTTTTCATATTTGTCAAATGAAAAAACATTATATCTGGAATTTTACACCTTGAAGACTTTCATCTATAACTACGGACTTAACACCACAAGTAAATTTTGGAACTCTTAACATCTTTCTTCAAATTACACTGTGGACTTGTATATTTTTAACAGCTGAAATATATACTATACTATTTTGATACCCACTTTACATTTTTTATATAATTTTTACAACAAACTCTTTTGAGTTTTATTTTAACTATAATGCTTCTGATTTTTAAAAATCAAAAATAAAATTTATTTTATTTTTAAAACAGAACATGTATTTTTTCAAAATTTCAGCGGTTGAATTCAGCGTTCGTTTTTTTTTTTGTAAACAGTCTTTTTAACGGATATCTTTCTTCCCATATATATATATATATTATATATATATATATATATATATATATATATATATATATATATAATGTTGTTCTGGTTCCAACGAGAACATTCAATATTTTATAAAAAAGAAGGTCCGCAAAATGTATTATGTTTTCAGAAAATTTTTTATTCTTTTTATCTTACATATGCAACATGTGTTTCAGATCTTCTGGTATCTTCTTCAGGCTTTGATTGATAATATATATATATATATATATATATATATATATATATATATATATATATATGTATATATATATATATAAAATTTTTACTTGAAGGCACTTACAACGTATCTATCGCATAAGAAAAAGTATCGAATTTTATGCGATACATGCGTTGTAAGTGCCTTCAAGTAAAAATTTAATATATACTCTATTCAGCAACGTTTCTTAAATAAACAAACATCCAAAAATCTTATTCACTTCGCCGAAGGGCATACGGTCTGTTTGTTGTTATTATTCTCTCAAAAACGCCCCCTTACCTATTATGGTAGAGGCGTGTAGTATCATTTGACAAGCTTAATTTCGCTAAGGATTGTTAGCTGTGTACTGTGGTCGAGGCGATATAGTGGTTCACTATGCTCGCTGAGATCCCGGTTTCGATTTCTGTCGGAGGGAAATCGTTAGTATATGTCGCTGATGAGACTTAATAAAGTCGAAACAGTCTGTACGACATTCTACACACCTAGCGATCCTTTGCCGGGATTACACTTGTCAATTTCATTTTCTATAAAAAAAAGTATCGAATTTTATGCGATACATACGTTGTAAGTGCCTTCAAGTAAAAATTTAATATATACTTTATTCAGCAACGTTTCTAAAATAAACAAACATCCAAAAATCTTATATATATGTATATATATATTTATATTGAACTTCAAGATTCGCAGACTATTGTTAGTGACTTCAATTCTCATATACACACACACACACACACACACACACATATATATATATATATATAGGGTCATCCACAGACACGTGTTTCGACTAATCAAGTCTCTTCAGTGTGGCTATGTACTCATCGTTTTATCCTCAATTTTTTTCAATATTCGTACAAAATTTTCATCTCGGAATTCCGAATCGCCAGAAATGTTTGTGTGGTAATTCGTGTGAGTTTGGTCATTGTGATTCCAGACTGCTATGATCATTGCAAGATATTTCAAATTTCAAAAGAACACACAGATTTGCTAAAAAGAAATTCGATTAGAATAAAATCAAAGATCACATTTTGTCGTCGACTTTAATTGTATTAGTATCTTGCAAAAAAAAAGAAAGGAAAAAAAAAGAAAAAAGAAAATCACATTTTTTGCCAACGTCAGCAGAATAATATCAATTAGTCTTTCGGCTTTGTAATTTGATTATCAGATGTTGAATATCAAACCGACCTGACTTCCTTTTTGCCTTGTTGTAAAATCAGTTCCAAACAAAGTGTCACGCTTCATTAAGATAGAAATAATACTTTCTGCATTTTGATGTATCCGATTCTAAAAGCGATCAGTACCAAATTAGCTCAGTCGGTAGAGCGTTCGGCTAGAAAGCACAAGGTTCCTAGTTTGATACCACCGGCCCTCGCCAACTCAGCGTATGAGTAAGCACAGGGATATGTGCGGTAAAGTAAGGAGCTGATGGTAGGTGTGGCGCTCCACCTCAGACGCTGAAAAACAATCTCTTTGGTTTAGCACTAGTGAAAAGGGGATAGACTCCCTGGCTACTGGCTGATATCGACTTTAGGCCACCCCGACGACTTTACCTTTTTTACTTTATCACACACAAATACACAAATACATACACATGCACACATACACATGCACACACATGCACACGTAGAGGCGTGTAGTGTAATGATTATCATCCCAGCAAGACGTGTCAAAATCCTGGACGAGGCTGTTGGCATTTCACATAGCGCTAATACACTTGGAACTAGTACTTACCGAATTATGATCATATCTCTCTCTCTCTCTCTCTCTCTCTCACACACACACACACACACACACACACACACACGTGGAGGCGCTCGCTGTGTAATGGTTATCGTTGTAAAAAATGAACACAATGAGACGATTCCAAATCCCGGACGTGCCTGTTTGCATTTCACATATTTCTCTATTACACTTGGGAAAGGTATGCATCCAACTATTCTCCCTCTTGCAACGGGTAAATAGACACACCCTACTCGTGCGGAGGGGTTGTTGAATAACCAACCAATCTGCGTAGTACTTGGCGATCAGTTAATTCAAGTTTCTCTTTTTTTAACTTTCTGGAATTGTATACGTATTTCCTGAACCCGTGAATGCAAAACAAGTGATATATATATATTTACCAACTCCTCCACACAAGCAGGATACGACACAAGGTCAATTTCTTAAGCGGAGTTCAACAGGTTTGAATTCAGAGTTTTCCTTCTCCTAGACTGGTTACCTAGCCATGATTAAAGAACACAGTCTGCCCTGCTATTTACCCATAGCTGGAGGGAGAGTAGGATTCATACCTTTCCCAAGGGTATTAGTGATATATATATATATATATTATATATAATATATATATATATGTTGTCATGTGCGTGTGCATACGCACATGCGCACGTGGATACGGTCATTCATACGCACAAACGCGCGTGGATACGGTCATAACGTCACAGTCTACACGTACTTTCATGCACACGCGCATGACAACATACGCACACGTACAACCAAAAAATGCGCATTCACGTAAACATGCAACACGAGAATACAGTTATAATAAAAAATACCATCTGTAACATTCAATAAAAAAGAATTTCATTTAACTAAAAATGCCATAACAAGACGACAACTACTTCAGTTCCAGTGTTCTTCTGAAAAAGAGATTTTATCTCGATATATTGATATTAAGAA
>CM042162.1:72030039-72032539 GCA_023376005.1 Doryteuthis pealeii | reverse complement strand
TTTGTTCTTTCTTTCTTTGTTTCTTTCTTTTCATATTTTCATTATGTTCAATTGAAACAGATTAGCGTTATCCCTTCTGCACGCTAAACCCCCCTCTATCTCTATCTCCCTCTCCCTGTCCCCCTCCCCCTCTCCCTCCCCTCTCTCTCTCTCTCTCTTTCTTTCTTTCTTTCTTATTTCTAATCATATTTTTTTTCTGTTTCTTCCCTTTCTTTCTTAATAATAAAAACGGAATGGTCCATTATTTAGCTGAGGTGAGGACAGTCATAAGAAATAAAACTTCGGGTGGATAAGCAACACCCGATAATCAGGATTTAGATTTTTTCATTTCATCTTGGAGCATTTGGACAGTCTCATTTTTAACCAGACGGTGTTGCAAGATTATAACAGTCGTACTTTTAAGGAACACGAATATTAATACATAGATATTCATTATGGAACAGCTCAATGTTTTCTATGTATCATTTCACCTCGATGATACAACATAGACCAAAAAAAAAAATTAACAAGCTAGTAATTAACTATTTAACAGCATAACCGCCCTGTCGACTGGGGCGTTAGAATGCACCGACTGCACCTCTGCAGAGAGGTAAGACTCCCCTAATGGGGGCCACCTGCTGGCCGTGTGTGGCCACCCGTGATGCTTAAGGATAGAACCCAGGTGGTTGAGCAGTCCATGATCAATCGGCTGGTCACATCAAGCCCTAGCACCTATATGATTTTCCCAACCCTATTGCCCTTATGGCAAGCCCCAACCCCTTTTTATCATATGGGTGTTAAAAGGCGGTGACTGAGGGTCTACATGTCGTGGGAATGACGTTAAATTCTATCTGATGGTGAGATTCCAGTTTTGGAGGTTTGGGGAATGTGGAGCACCCCTTCATCACCATTGCTCCCTGGTCCACTCTGACCCAGAGTGGTAGTACATGTTAGGGTCCCATCTATTGGTTAAATAGAAAAATGTATTTATAATAAAAAAGTGTATTATCCATTAAGAATTGATTTATTTCAAAACATTATAGGCATTAAATGACCCACTGAGGTTGATATGCCGTAAAACAAATCAAACCAAACCAAATTAACAGCATAAATATCTTTAAGAATTGACCTTACCCCACAAAGAAAGTATATATATATATATATATATATATATATATATATATATATATATATATATATATAATATATAGTTAGTTAGTTTTTTTGTTGTTATTGATGGAGAAATGATTATAAGTGCTCAATTACTTCTGTAAGAGCTGTATTTATTTATTTATTTATTTATAGTCACCAATACATTTAAAAGTCCGTTTTACCAATGGTTTCGGAACATCGCTTTTAGGTGATTATCCGTCATCAGTCAACGTTTCTGAGGACGGATAATCACCTTAAAGTGATCTTCCGAAACCATTGGTAAGACGAACTTTTAATTGTATTGGTGACTATGGATAAATAAATAAATAAAAAATATATATATATATATATATATATATATATATATATATTATTTTATCTATTTTGAATGTAGAATAGTTTGTTCATTTTTTTTTATTCTTTTTATTACAAATAATGTGTTCGATGTTAAATTCTAAAATAATATTAAACCGAGTTAAAGTTTAGTTAAAATCAATTATCTTTTAATTTAGATATCTTATTATAATGGAGATTGTGGGTTTGTCTGTCTGTAACCGAAACTATGTTACTATACAAGTCACAATTCCCTTAGTTATTTACATCCCATTCTCCATGATTTTATTTTTATTTAAACCTCAATTATTAATAAAATTGTTTTACATCATTAAGACTGTTGACCATATCTACATACTAATAACATGCAATTGTATTTATATATACAACAAAATAGAGGTTTACAGTGTGAATGGGAAGGTTAATGTGCATATTGATCTTTAAAAATTTGCTTTTAATAAATATATGCTAGGTATTATTGATTTCTAATTGTTTGGTTTTTAACACACAGAAGAAATCACACCAGTTTGCCAACCTAAAATAAATAAAACATTTGATTTTATAAGACAAGCAGAAATGTTATCAGAAACGTTGACTGAAAAAGTGAACGTTTCTGATGACGGATAATCACTAAAAGTGATGTTCCGAAACCATTGGTAAGACGAACTTTTAATTGTATTAGTGACTATAGATAAATAAATAATATATATATATATATATATATATATATATATATTATATATATATATATATATGGAAAAACGGTAAGGAAATTAATCCGACAATATGAGAAGATAATATTTAAAAAATATAACAAACACAGGATGTTTAGGGGAACCAATTTTATGTGTCAATACTTAAGTATTTCGGTATATTGTACCATCTTCAGGACACTGTTAAGTAATGTTTATGTGAGGGACAAAATGAAAGATGTTAAGTGTATAGTGAATATGAAATTTACACATTCACACATTCACTATACACTTAACATTTTGTCCCTCACATAAACATTACTTAACAAGTGTCCGCGAAATGG
>CM042162.1:72019630-72029939 GCA_023376005.1 Doryteuthis pealeii | reverse complement strand
GCCAATTTTAAACTGAAACTAATCTTGCATATTCATGGCAATAATTGATGTATTGATGAAAAAAAACATACAGGGAAAAATCTTCGAAGCCAGCGCGATAAATAAAATAAAGAATATGTAGGGACCCGGAGGAGTTTAAGAAGATCCTAGTTATGGGTCCCCACAATTTAAATGTATAAGACTACGGAAATGAAGTTTCCATAGGTAACAAAAGAAGAAGACAAAATTGATAAAAGAAACAAACTTTATATACATTAATTTACAATTGGTATATTCAGTTGT
Organism: Doryteuthis pealeii; assembly: GCA_023376005.1. NCBI lineage: Eukaryota > Metazoa > Mollusca > Cephalopoda > Myopsida > Loliginidae > Doryteuthis > Doryteuthis pealeii. The sequence continues at coordinate 72,029,657 of CM042162.1, read as the reverse complement.
TCTTTCAACGGTGTTGCAGGCTGTAGGTGTCTGTACGTAGTTGTGTGTGATAAGTGTGACATGTATTGTTTATATTTGTGCGATTGGTTGGGTCAACATTGTAGCAGTTTTGTCTGTGATTCAAACTTGTGATTGAAATTTGTTGTTGTTGAGCGAGATAGAAAAAATTGGAAACGAAAATACGAGACCAACCTGATATATCATTTTGTGTCTTCGGGCAGCGACTTCTCCCCATTGTGTCGATGTTGGGGGAAAACTTTCTGTCGAGTTAGAGGGCATTCTATCGAGTCGGGAAGAGCGTAAGCTCCCACTCTGTCTATTCTTTCAGCTAAAAGGGTCTTTTTATAATTCTCTTTTGTAATTGGCTACGTGATCATTAAGCTAAAATATTCATCAAATATCAGGTGATTTGCAATGATGCAATATCGAATGATTTTGGTACATTCCGATGGCGTACATATTTTCCCATGGAATTTAAACCATTGTTTCTATTGTTGTTAAAATATTTCTAAACTAATATTCATTCGATTCTCTTTTGTTTACCTAATTCTAAACTCATGATATACCATTGTAAAACTAGTTATTTTAGAAAACTTGAATTATTTTAATTTGGTCAATTCCACATGCCGTGAAAATATACGGGCCAATCCCTATAAATCTTAACTGTAGATCCGGTTTTTTTAACATCTCTTCTCATCTCGGCAAAGCAATTATTATTAGCAATAGAACGACTAACTCCGGCCATATAAACAACAACATACCATACAAAATATATACAAGGTGTGTCAAAAAAGTATCGAGATATTTTGTACTTTTTGTCACACCTTGTATTCTGAAAAACTTAACGTTCCATTATTAATAACAAACTATTTGGAAAAAATAGATCCCAAGAGCATATTAAACTTTCTGAAAGGAACCGGTCTCCTGTCAAGGATATAAGTTCATAGACCTAACAAAAATAACCCACACACTCTCTTGATGTTCAAATCCTCAAAAAAGAACTTGATTTCAAAAAATAACTAAACACCTATCACTATACCTAAATACCAATAGATATAAGATCTGGAATGATATGCAGGTGGCTGCACACGTAGCAGCTGTACCTTCCAAAGAAATAAAATAAAACGTACTCGGCATAAAATAACCCAATGGGTTGACATGCCGTAAAACCTAACCAACCAACGTTCCATTAATTGTTCATTCCTATCTTGGTAAATACAGCTTCAAACTCGGCACTTTTATGACACACGTTGTATTCTGAAAGAAATTAACGTTCCATCTATTGTTCATTCCTATCTTGGTAAATACAACTTCAAACTCGGCACTTTTATGACACACCTTGTATTCTGAAAGAAATTAACGTTCCATTCATTCTTCATTTCTATCTTGGTAAGTACAGCTTCAAACTCGGCACTTTTATGACACACTTTGTATTCAGAAAAAAATTAACGTTCCATCCATTGTTCATTTCTATCTTGGTAAATACAGCTTCAAACTCGGCACTTTTATGACACACGTTGTATTCTGAAAAAAATTAACGTTCCATTCATTCTTCATTTCTATCTTGGTAAATACAGCTTCAAACTCACCACTTTTATGACACACGTTGTATTCTAAAAAAAATTAACGTTCCATTCATTGTTCATTTCTATCTTGGTAAATACAGCTTCAAACTGTCTCCACACATTCTGTATTTGCTATTCTGCTGCGTCTTTTTACTATTTTGCCTTTATATGTTTGTTCTTTTGGCATTATATTTGTACTGTGATTATAAGAGATTCATTTCTCTCTTGAGGTTTCCTCTTCTTAGCCATCCCCATGTCTCTGATGTTGATATCTCTTTCAGTTTTCTAGTGAAATATGTTTTAAATTCGAGTGAGATGTAAGAGATTTTTTGACTAAAATATTTTGGTTTAAGATTCGTTTTTTTTTCTTTTTTACTTTATTTCTATTTCTTTGATTTTTTTAAAACCTGTGAATTGTTTCTTTGGATTCATCGAGATATGTCTGCCATTATGTAAATAGAATTTTGTATTTTTTTACTTTTTCTAAACAATTTTTCTATTTCGTTTGAAATCAGTTATTGTTGTTGGAGAATTTTAATTTATTCATGATTTCAAACATCTTTTTCTCAAAAAATTGTATCAGCGGAAGACATTTTCTTTTTTTTCTTCTTTTTATTAAAAAGCTGAATTTGCTGTTATGTCTTCAATTTCGGCGCTGAATGTTGCAAAATATTTTTTCTGTATCATCTTTGTTGAATATTATAGTCTGACACATTAACAAATGGCTCAGATTTTAGAAGTGTTATATTTTTAACATACAAATGAAATTTATGAAATTGTTTTTTTTGGTTTGTTTTGTTTTACGGCATATCAACCTCAGTGGGTCATTTAATGCCGATAAAGTTTTGAAATACAGACATTCTTAATGGATAATACAACTTTTTATAACTAAATTTTTCTATTTAACCCATAGATGGGACCCTAACAGGTACTACCACTCCGGGTCAGAGTGGACCAGGGAGCAATGGGGATGAAGGGGTGCTCCACATTCCCCAAACCTCCAGAACTGGAACCTCACCATCAGATAGAGTTTAACGTTATTCCCAGATAGAGTTTAACGTTATTCCCAGGACATGTAGACCCGAAGCCACCGCCTTCTAGCACCCATATAATAAAAAGGGGTTGGGGATTGCCCGTCTAGCCCAAGATAGGACCAAAGTGGAGTATTGCATGTCATGAACTGCTCATCCACCTGGGCTATATCCTTAAGCATAACGGGTCGCCACCCACGGCCAACAGGTGGCCCCATTGGGGGAGTCTTACCCCTCTGCAGAGGTGCAGTCGGTGCATTCTAATGCCCTAGCCGACAGGGCGGTTATGAAATTGGAATGATAAATGCAAGGCAGGTTATTGGAAAATTAACAAAGGATTTATTAAAACACAGAGTAGAAAAGCTTTCTAACTCTCAGACGACTTTGTTGAATTATTTATGATATAAGGCATGGGGCAAATGGTCACTCCTAAATATAGACTCGTTGACTACCACGTAACCACCGAAGGCATTTCTATTGTCCAATCACTGGCACTGCTGCTGCTGCTTCTGCTGTATTAATAGAGGCACTATTCTGAGCTTATTTCATTGACATTTGGATTCTCTTGGACGAAGGACTTACAAGGAATACTTTAACACCGGATTCTTATTGGCTCGCTTACTTACTTATTACATCTGGAACCTAGGATGCCGACCAGATACTTAACAGACTTAACCAGTAACTCAGAACGCTGAGTGTTCCCAATATTCAAATGTAAACAAAACCTTTTACTAAGCAAAGGGAAGTAACTCTTTTTGTTCAAGTTTCTTTAGGTGTAACTAACAGATTTTTTTTTTAAACCCAGTAACTCGGAATGCTTAGCGTTCCCAATATTTGGTGTGGTGTCTGGTTCTTCTTTCTATTTCTTGTTAATTCATTTTCTTGCTTGGCTGGTCTTCTAGCTAAGGTATGCTCAACCAATCACAACGCCTGTTGCTTTTTAAAAACTTTTATTTTACCTTTTCAAACTAACATTGCGCACGGAGCTCAGTTGAAGCAGGAGATGTCTCTCTTACTTCACATCTTGGCTGCAACTGAGGATCTAACTAGTTCTCACATGATTTGCAGTTTTTCCGCCTCTGGGGTCAAAGTTTCCCAACGGTCTGTAACTTTCCATTTGGGCTCTTTGTATTCTCACTACACATGCTACCACATAGATTATGCAACACTTCTACAAGGATGGCTTTGTTTTATGTTTTTAATGTACAGATGGAATTATATGGAATAGGAATCATAAATGCAAGGCAAGGTTATTGGAAAATTAAAGGATTTATTAAAACACAGAGTATAAAATTGCTTCTACTCGCAGACGACATTAGCCAGACACTGTGTGAACGCTTAGCGTTCCCAATATTCAATTATAAACAAGACGCTTTTACAAAACAAAGGGAAGCAACTCTCTTTTTGTTCAAGTCTCTTTAGGTGTACCTAACACCTTCCCTTTTTGAGTAATTAACTATACCGAGCACGCCTGTGAACTGATAACAATCCTTGAGAAAGGACTTTGGCTGTAACAGCATGGACACTACAGTTTCATTCAACATATATGTATATATATCAATCTGCTTGTTCCTTAATATTCCGACCGTTATCATCACGCAACACCTTCTGGTCAAAAATGAGATCGTCTAAATCGTCCAAGATAAAATGCAAAAAAAGAAATCCTTGTTCTCCCAAGTTTTGTCCAATCTAAAAAAAGATATTTGTGACGTATCTATTAAGTTTTAATAGACAGAGGTAAGAGACAGATTGGTTGCCCCCCAGCTGCGATTCAAGTATGTCTGCAAGAATGATCTCAGATGCTTTGGCATTGCCTCTTCCAGCTGGGAAAATTTGGTTCAGAACCGCCCTCGGTGGTGGCAGACTCTCCGTAGAGGATTGCTCATGTCAGAAGTCACCTGACGCAACACCATGAAGCTAAGAGGTCTAGAAGAAATCAGCGGCAACAAAGCACCGGCACATCAACATCTTCAGGGACAGCCTTCAAAATGCGACATCTGTGGTCGAGAATGTTTTTCAAACATCGGACTTCACAGTCACAGGAGGCGCTGTAACTTCAGAGGCACAGAAACTTTATTATAGTCTTCCGAGACTGAAATACCAATACTATATATATATCTATATCTATATATATATATATATATATTATATATATATATGAGGCCTAATAGGCTGAAATGTACATACAGAGATTGATTTTTCTCGATTTGTTTAGCCTTAAATTTGAATAGGTATTCCCGCCTAATTCATTAATTATTAATTAATTAACTTTCAAAAATTAGGTACAACTTCAATTAAACACATATTCTCCCTATATATATATATATATATATATATATATATATATATATATATATATATATTTGGGAGAATATGTGCTTAATTGAAGTCAGACCTAATTTTTTTGAAAGTTAATTCATTAATGATTAATTAGGCGGGATTCAACTACTTAAATGTAAGGCTAAACAAATCGAGAAAAATCAATCTCTGTATGTACATTTCGGCCTAGAGATTGATTTTTCTCGATTTGTTTAGCCTTACATTTAAGTAGTTAAATCCCGCCTAATTAATCATTAATGAATTAACTTTTTTAAAAATTAGGTCTGACTTCAATTAAGCACATATTCTCCCAAATATTGTCGGCTGCAAATAGCCATATTTGTTTACATATATATATATATATATGAAAGATAAAGTACCTCGTTCAAGATTTGAATTTGTGTAACAAAATCCACTTTCTACGATGATTAACGTTACGCTACTAGCGCCTCCGAGATCATAAAGAGAACTTCAAATGTAAGCCAGACTGCATTTGGTTGTCGATCTAACCAGCAAGCCAAATTGGTCGAGTCAGCAGAATTATATTGAAATAAATCTGCAGTTAATTAAGCCAGAACATGGGCGGTTGTGTGCTGGATGCTGGGTGGGTGAGGCTAAATCAATGGACAAACACGCACACAGTCATCAATTGGTTCAGGAACATCTGCAATAAAAGAGCGTGCGTCTTGTTGCAATTTGATAGCAAGGAGTTTTAACCCATTCATCACGGAAGATAGCCTTCATAGAGCGTTGAAATTTTGTGGCTGGTCGATTCATTAACAACCAAGATGAAAAGCGAGAAATAATTAAACATTGGCGAATGTTTAATATTATTTCATAATGATAAAATGAACAAAAGAAAAAAGCGAACAAATAGCACGTTCGACGTGACAATGGGCAGATTTGCTGGAGCCGATATTTGCGAATTCGTCGGCTTTCGAATGTGACATAGATTTTAGGATAAGGAAGGGTTTTTGTTTGTATCGTGATTACGCTTTACGAAAGATGAAATATATTAATAAAATACAGATAGATTTTTGCAGGAATGGATTAATAAATATATATAATATCTAAATAAGAATATAATATCTGTGTCACACCTGAAGTAGGTTTGTATGTGGCTTTATACAGCCCTGTGCACCATTATTGGCACGCTTTCCTTTTTTTGGGGGGGGAGGCTATATCTTCAGAAATAAATAAAAAAGTTTATATGAATTTATATTAATACTAGTGTTCCTTAATTGTACGACCGTTATAATCTTGCAACACCCGCTGGTTTAGAATGAGACCGTCCAAATCGTCCAAGATTAAATGCCAAAATGTAAATCCTGATTATCTACGGTTGCTCGTCCGCGAATTCCTATTTCTCATGAAATATCGTCATCTCAGCTAAATAATAGGCCATTCCGTTTGTATCATAAAGAAAGAAATGGAAGAAAAAAGACATGCTACACAGTAAAATATAATGAGAAAGAAAGAAAGAAAGAAAGAAAAAAGAAAGAGGGTAGGGGAAAAATATACAGAGAGGGTGAGCGCGTGGAAGCGATGACGTTAATCTGTTTCAATCGAACATAATGAAAAGATAAAAAGAAAGAAAAAAAAGAGTGAGAGTGTTATATCAAGATTATTATACGTTTTAGGTATTGAACTATAATGCAATAGCTCTTAAGTAAACATATTAAACGTTGCAATAATCAAAGTATCATACTGAGGTATATCCACAGGTCTTGCTAATATGAATTCATTATTAGTGGATGCGGCTGGTGTAAATGGTTACCTCGTAGGAAATTGATACGGCGAGACGGGTTCAAATCCTGGATGAGGCTGTTTGCAATTCATATAACGCTAATACCATTATAAAATCTATGAATCGAACTATTTTCCCTCCATCTATAGGGGAATTGCAGGGAAGACTGGGCTCTTTAACTTTGTTTCGATAACCAGTCTAGGAGAAGGAAAACACCGAATTCAAATCAAAATTTCGAACGTTCAAATTATCAATCCAGATGTTACATAATTTATAAGCAGTAGTTAGGATATTTGAATTAGGATCCATTAATCTAAAATGACGGGGTCCTATGGAAAGTTACTCCCAGTTACGGTTAATAACCTTGACCCCTTGAAGGTGCGCGATTGGGTGCCATGAAAATAAGTTTTAGTTAGATTAGACCCGGCTTTCAAGGAGCGTAGACGTTGTTGTCAGTTCCCCAGGTTTATCTCACCCGCGGCAGAATCATGGGCTGGGAAATAAAGTTTTATTATTACGAACACCAAGTTTTGTTGTTAATTAAACTAGCAAATATATGCACCCTCCGGGTGCAAGTATTCAAGTTTTAATATAATAAAATATTATATTAAATTAGAAAGGCTAACGAAACTAAATAAGAATGCAGATAAAAAGATTTGGAACAGAATGGGGTATGATCAAAACATAGAACATCCGAAACTTACTCGTCCAACACTCCCGTCTTTCATTGCTAAATTTTCCTAATTTAACTATTTAGTTAAAATAGGAAGTAAAGAATAAAATTACAGTTATTTCTTCTTGTTATTGGATTTTTTAAAGGATTTATCCCCGAGATTTTTGCTAATATTCATTAAGATAAAATCAAACAATTAGAAATCAATAATACTAAGCACATATTTATTAAAATTTTTTTATATCAATATGCAAATTAGCCTTCCAGAACACTGTAAAGCACTATTTTGTGTAAAGTATACAATTGCATGTTATCAGTATTTATGGTCAACAGTATTTAATAAACACTTTTATTAATTAATTGAGGTAGATAAAAATAAAATCATGGAGAATGTGACGTAAATGACTAAGGGAATTGTGACTTGAGTAGTGATAAGTTTCGGTTACAGACAGAAAAAACACAATAAGATGTTAAAACAAGAAATGCCCAGCCCAGCAAGAAGAAGTAGACCAACCCTTAAAAGAAGTCCAACAGATCACTAGATAAGATGGCGGTCGAGTTAGAAGCTAATGTGTAGCAAGTAAGATCACCTATCATCATATGATCTCTCTCTCTCTCTCTCTCTCTCTCTCCTCCATTATATACCCGGGTATGTTAGAAGGGTGCACGCTCTACCGACTGGGTTAAAACGAGGAACCACAAGGTTCCTGGTTCGTTAACGGCCCTCACCAACTAAGTGTATGAGTAGCACAGGGACTTGTGTGGTAAAGTAAGGAGCTGATGGTAGGTGTGGCGCTCCATCTTCAGACGCAAAAACAATCTTCCTTGGTCTAGCGCTACTGAAAAGGGGATAGACTTCATTGCTGTCTTGTAAAGTAAGAAAAGTCGGGGGACTAAAGTCGGTATCAGCCAGACTGTTCTTCTATAAAGATGGCTTTCGCATTCGATAAACTACGAAAAAAATTTTTAAACTTTTACTTCAGTTGCATTATTTACAGTGAAAACATCTCAACCATCGATGGAAAAACTCCTAAACACGGTAGAACAATTTAATACTTAGGCAGTAATATCTCCTCCACAGAAAACGACGTTAATGCACGTATCGGAAAGGCATAAGCCGCTATAAATGAATTATCGGTCATACGGAAATCCAATCTCAGAGACAAGTTAAGGAGACAGTTCTTCCAGGTCGTTGTCGTGTCAGTGCTGCTGTATGGCTGCACCACCTGGACCCTAACGAAACAACTAGAAAATAAACTAGATGGGAGCTGCACAAGAATGCTGCGGGTGATCCTGGACAAGACGTGAAAACAACACCCCATAAGAAAGCAGCTGTACGGCCACCTGTCACATATCACCCAAACCATCCGAGTAAGACGGACAAGACATGCGGGACACTGCTGGAGAAGCAAGGACGAACTCATAAGCGACGTCCTTCTGTGGAAGTCAGCACATGGACACGCCAGTGTGGGCTGACCAGCAAAGACGTACATTGATCAGCTCTGTGCGGATACAGGATGCTGCATAGAGGACCTCCCAAGAATGATGAGCGATAGGGACGGATGGTGAGAGATTGTCATGGATATCCATGCCAACAGTGCGCCTGATGATGATGATGATGATGATGATGAGTCTTTGAGTAAAATTGCAGAACCGGAATTTTTAAAGGGTCGGCACTTTTAGACGGGCTCAGTCTTTCGATTTAGTAATTTACTAGTAAGTAAGTACTCTAAACTTCTTCTTATAATCAATAGTAACTCTTTTATGAGTTGGCGCTCTTTTTTATTATCTGCAATTTAACGATTGCAGACTTTTCTGTATCGACCTTTTTCTTCAATAAATGGCTGGCCAGGCATTTTATTATTACTATTAGCGAGCCTACTGTTGGTTTTAATAACAGCAGCTAAGTAGAACTCCAGCAGTGTCCAATACAGCTGGTATAAATAGGAATCAAGAATGATCCATTTATGAGTCAGGGTGATTTGGGTCATTCCACTCCTTGAGTTCTGATTGGTTGCTTGACTGGTTGATCTGCATGACACTGTGGAGTCTTATATATACTTGGTCATTTTGCAGTGGACTTTGTGGCATTTCGAGTTTGTATTGAGTTACAATCGCATGCTACCTTGTCTTCCCAGTTCGACGGTAACTGGAACTTATTCTTCAGTTATATGAACATAAAACCTTTTTTTCCTCAATAATTCTGTAGCCCCAATATATACTCTTTCGGCACCAGTTGTGTCCATATCTTCCCCACCAGTTACTACGGACCTATAGCGGACTGTTCATGCCTGAAGTCATCCTGGCGCAACACCATGAACCCAGGAGGTCCAGGAGAAAACAGCGGCAACAAAGCATCGGCACATCAACATCTACAGGAACAGCCCTCACATGCAACATCTGTGGTCGAGAATGTTTTTCGAACATTGGACTTTATAGTCACAGGAGACGTTGTAACTTCAGGGGCACAAAAACTATATTATAGTCTTCCGAGACTGCAATGCCAATGATGATGATGATGAAATGATGATGATGATTGACTATGTTTATTTGTGGCTCAATGCAATGGTATCTTGTGTCTGAATCGATAATTTGATCGTTCGAAATTTTGTTTGTAAATAATTTTCTGACAGCAATTTGTGAAAGTAAAATCGGTTATTTCCTATAACTCCACGCTAAATAAAGGGGAACC
>CM042162.1:72012130-72014630 GCA_023376005.1 Doryteuthis pealeii | reverse complement strand
AGAATGGCAGCCGTAGATTGTATAAGGGACAGCAAGGAAGAAATAAGATCTCCTCACCAAGTAAGTCTAATCTCTCTCTCTCTCTCTCTCTCTCTCTCTCTCTCTCTCTCTCTCTCTCTCTCTCTCTCTCTCTCTGAAAACTTTCTTATCAAAGAACTCTCACTATCTTCTTCAACCTTCCGGATAGTGTTACATAATCTATGCATAGATTATTGTCAATCCCCTGTATTTTTGAAGGGATGGCCCCTTTTCATATCACGGGCGGGACTTTCCATGGAATATTACAGAAAGCCCGCGAAATCAAGTGAGACCTGGTTGGGTCTCAGTTTCAGATTGGACGTCAGGCAGATAAGATATATCTGCTTTAGCTGGGGCTCACTGCACACGCGCGTTGTGTTTAGTTAGATGAAGATGTTAGTTAAGTAAATAAAGGTTTAATTAAATAATATGGTTTTGTGGTTGATGAATGTATTGGCAACAAGACTGACCTAGAAGAAGAAATGAATCAAGGACGACCAAACCAGCAAGAACAGAGAAATAGGAGTCCAGACGCTAGAAGAAGAACGTAAGATACCAAAGATGAGCAGAAGAATAATAGAAGGAGAGAAACGGTATATAACAATAGTACCATAAGTGGTACCTGTTGGAATTTTGTGATATAAGGCGTGTGGCAAATGGCTACTTCTAAATATAGACTCGCCGACTACCATGTGACCAGGGAAGGCAATCTCTTATCCAATCAATGGCAGTGCTGCTGCTGCTGTTGTAATTATACTGGCCTGATTCTTAATCTTAGCTCATTACTACTTGGTTCTGCTTGGATGACGGAAAGTAGTACCTACCACATGACTTATTGACTTACCAAAGGATACTATACCACAGAATCCTATATGTTTGTTTATTTTAGAAGCATGGTTGAATAAAGTATATATTATTATTTATATTTTTGCTTGAAGGTAATTACAATGCGTATATCGCATAAAATTCTATAATTATAGAAGATAATAATAACAAGTGAATTTCGGTAAAGAATTATTCGGTGTGTAGAACATCGTACATACCGAATAATTCTTTACCGAAATTCACTTGTTATTATTATCTTCTATAATCATAGAATTTTATGCGATATACGCATTGTAATTGCCTTCAAGCAAAAATATAAATAATAATAATGATAATAATATATATATATATATATATATATATATATATATATATATATATATATAATATATGTGTGTGTGTGTGTGTGAAAGATTGCAGTGGAGTCGCTGACTACTGTAAATGACACAATGGAACGGAAAATAGACATTTGGTGTGGAAAATTGTAGAATAGGTAATTTGCTGTATGAGACATTCAACCCTTGTTGCAAAAAGTAAATTATGTGTCTGGAGTGAGAGGAAAAAAACGTCCTTCAATGAGTGGAGTATGCAACGAACCTGTCACTATGGAATGATCTGACTAGTTTGCACCATCAGATAATATTCTCTTCTTAACAGTTCTATTCCGTTAAAATTATTGAAAAAATTCTCCCAATACTCTCTTGAATCAAAAACACAGTTGTGCAGTTTCTGGACTGGAACACACACACACAAACACACACACACACAATATATATATATATATATATATATATATATATATATATATATATATATATATATTAAATTTTGTGTATTTTGGCAGCAAATTATTCTCAAGGCATGTGTTATTGTGTAATTTCCCGAGCGCTTTCGACTGTTTCGCCAGTCGTCTTCATGGGGTTACGTAATTTGGTTTTTAGTTAATTTTTAGTCCTGTTATCTATGCTTTTATCGAATTCAGAGAGTCTATTATTTTTAAAAGGGGGGTTAGGTAAGTGTTAGTTATTGAAGATATTTAATACGTTGTCTCCGACTTTAGTATGAAAAATATCATGAATCAACTCGATCCAGATTCAAAATGGATAGCCAGAAGACTGGAAAATATCTATACAAAAATGAAAAAAGAATACTCCGTGTTGTTCAATAACACATGCCTTGAGAATATATATATATATATATATTATATATATATATATATATATATATATAAAAGTAAGTAAAGTCGACGGGGCGGCCTAAAGTCGGTATCAGCGCAGTCAGCGAGGGAGTCTATCCCCTTTTCACTTGCGCTAGACCAAGGAGATTGTTTTTAGCATCTGAGGTGGAGCGCCACACCTACCATCAGCTCCTTACTTTACCGCACATATCCCTGTGCTACTCATAACGCTGAGTTGGCGAGGACCAGTATCGAACTAGGAACCTTGTGGTTTCTAGCCGAACGCTCTACCGACTGAGCTAACCCGGCCCCTATATATATATATATATACACCCAGACTTCTTTTTCTCTTAATATAAAAATAAAAATTCTCCTGACGCCCATCATATCTCTTTTCCCCTACCTCTTACCAATACACACACACACAACACACCACACACACACACAACCTTAAAGGTTCATTTCCGCCTTTTCGTCCTT
>CM042162.1:71996754-72001754 GCA_023376005.1 Doryteuthis pealeii | reverse complement strand
AGCGCTAGTGAAAAGGGGATAGACTCCCTCGCTGCATGGCCGATACCGACATTAGGCCGGCCCGACGACTTTTTTACTTATATATATATATATACACACACAATCACACACACACCCGTGTATGTATATATATATATATATATATATATATATATATATATGCACATATATATATATATATATATATATATACACGCGACTTTTCTTTTGGTTTTACTTTGTTCTTTTGTGTAGGGAATGGATATACACACACATATAAACACACACACACACACACACGAACGCACACATACACACACATACACAAACACACACACACACACACACATATATATATATATTTTATATATATATATATATATATATATATATATATATATATTTCTAAGCGCCTTTTCTTTTTGCTTTACTTTGTTCTTTTGTATAGGGAATGTATATATATATATATATATATATATATATATATATACATATACACACATATATATATAACACACACACACACACACACATATATAGATATATAATATATATATATATATATTTCTATGCGACTTTGTTTTTGTTTTACTTAGATTATTTACGTACCGTTGCTTTTCTTTCTGTCACATATCTTTTTTGTATTGGAATACTTTTCTTTTTTTTTTAGTTTTTTTTGTTTCTTGAGAAGTTTTCTATCGTTGGCAATACCGAGGTAATTCTCTAGATTCCCATCGTATTACTGACATATACTTGGTGGTCCATGGGAACAGCGACATTCACGACTATCTAGCACGTTCTTTTTTCGTTTCTTTTCTTTACTTTTTGTTCAGGACAACATCATCATCAGCATCCTCATCCCTTCTTCTTCTTGTATTCATTGGGGGTAACTTCCTTTGAAGTTTCCATCGGGTCGATTGTCTCCTCTTAATCTACATTTGGTATTCTCATGAGATTTATTTATATTTACCGCAATATAATTACAAAGAAATTCTGCGATTCACTTATAAGGAAGAAGAGGCGCTCTTGGCGTGACGGTTACAGCTGTTGCATAATCTATGCAGTTCCATAAGATTATTGTTGTCACGAAGTGTCTGTTTATTTTCAAACCCTTCGTCAAGTCGTGTGATCCTAAGTGACTAGGCAATTGACTCTCCAAGATATTTCAGGGGAAAAACATAGAATGTTTTCTTTCAACAAAATATAAAAAAATATTAGTCACTAACTAAGACAATTTGTGAGTGATTAATAATTATTTTATTTTATAAAAAAATAATTATTATTTACCTTTTTTTAATGAAATAGACGGGTGCAAATACATAAAAGTTCATAAAACAGTAAAAAAAAAAAAATACCTTCTTTTTTCGTTAAAACATAAGTTCCTCTTTTTTTATTATTTCTTTTTCTCTTCTTATTTTTTCATTGAATATAAGTTCCTCCTTTTTTCTTCCTTTAAATCCGTTTCCTTAAATCATTCCTTTCGTTTCTTTCCCTTTCAAATCAATTCGGTTTTTCTTCAAATAATAATCTCTTTTCCAGTTTCTTTAACTTTTTTTTTTTACCTTTTTGTTGATAAATAAATAATAAATCACTTACTGGCAATAATTCTTTTCTCTTCTTATTTTTTCATCTTTTTCCTTCCAATCTTCTGACTCAACCGTCACTTCCAAAAAACCCTCTCAACTCTGATCTAATTCTGTCGTCTGTCTTGTTACCGATTCAACTCCATTTTTCCAACCGTCTCCCTTCTCGTGTCCGTCCGTCTCTGAACTCTGTCGTCTCTGTCTCGTCTCTGAACTCTATCGTCTGTGAATTCTATCGTCTGCCTCAGTCAAATTTTTCCCGGGTATTTTTTAAATCATAACAAACCCTATGGGAACTAACTCCTTTTTCCTAGCCAAGAGCAGCAACTCTTAACTTTACATTTATTTATTTAACTTTTTATACTTTTTTTTCCTTTTTTTTTTCAACAAATAGTCACCCCCCCCTTTATTATATGATAGAATATTTCTCAGAATATCATGACAATTGTCAACCCCCTGTATTTCTGAAGGGATGGCCCCTTTTCATATCACGGGCGGGACTTTCCATGGAATATTACAGAAAGCCCGCGAAATACGTGAAGTCACGTGGGATCTGGTTGGCTCTCAGTTTCAGCTTGGACGTCAGGCAGATAAGATGTATCTACTTTAGCTGGAGCTCACTGCACATGCGTGTTGTGTTAGTTAGAGAAATATGTTTAGTTAAGTAAATAAAGGTTTAAATAAATAATATGGTTTTGTGGTTGATGAATGTCTTGGCAACAAGACTGACCTAGAAGAAGAAATGAATCAAGGACGACCAACCAGCAAGAACTGAGGCGCTAGAAGAGACGCTAGAAGAAGAACGTAAGATACCAAAGATGAGCAGAAGAATAATAGAAGGAAAGAAAGGGTATACAACACAGCTGCAAGAAAGAAGAAGAAGAAGAAGAAGAAGAAGAAGAAGAAGAAGAAGAAGAAGAAGAAGAAGAAGAAGAAGAAAATTGTCGAAGAAGAAGAAAAGAAGAAGAAGAAGAAGAAGAAGAAGAGAAGAAGAAGAAGAAGAAGAAGAAGAAGAAGAAGAAGAAAAATTATCAAGAAGAAGAAGAAGAAGAAGAGAGAAGAAGAAGAAGAAAATTGTCGAAGAAGAAGAAAATTATCAAAGAAGAAGAAGGGAGAGAAGAAGAAGAAGAAGAAGAAGAAGAATGAAAGGATATGAAAAAAGCAATAAAAGAAAAAGGATGTGTAGTTGATGTGGGATGAAGAAGAAGGGAGAAGGGGGAAGAGAAGGAAGAAGACAAAAGGGGAGAAGTGAGAGGGAAGAAGAAGGGAGAAAGGGAAGATTATGAAGAACTATAGTAGAAAGAGGTGTAGCTGAGGAGGGGGAAGAAGGAAGAAAATAAGGAAGAAGAGAAAGGAAATAAGGAAGGGGAGGAAGTGAGAGGGGAGAAGAAGAAAGAGAAGGAAGAGTTATAAAGGAAGCGTGGGGGGGAAGGAAATCGGTTAACCGAGTTCAAATCATGAACGACACTGTTTGCGTTTCATTTCAAGCTAATGTCCTTGGGTAAGGCATGAATCCATCTTCTCCTCGCCCCCCTTGAATTCTTGCTACAGGGTCTGTCAACAATTTATGCTACCACATAAATTGTAACATTATCTTATTATAATGGAGATTGTGTGTTTTTCTGTCTGTAACCGAAACTATATTCCTACTCAAGTCACAATTCTCTTTGTTATTGACATCACATTCTCCATGATTTTATTTTTATCTAAACCTCAATTATTAATAAAATTGTCTCACATTATTAATACTGTTAACTATGTCTACATACTGACAACATGCAATTATATTTATATATACAACAAAATAGCGGTTTACAGTGTGAACGAGAAGGCTAATTTGCATATTAATATTAAAAAATCGAATTTAATAAATATGTGCTTAGTATTATTGATTTCTAATTGTTTGGTTTTATTTTAATGAATATAAGCAAAAATCTCTTCAATGAATCTTAAATGAAATCCATTAACAAGAAAAAATAACTGTCATTTTATTATTTACTTCCTCTTATAACTAAATACTTAAATTAGAAAAAAATAACAATGAAAGACGAGAGTGATGGAAGAGTAAGTTTCAGTTGTTCCATTTTTTATTATACTCCCTTTGTTTCAAATCTTTTATTATACTCCCTCTGTTTCAAATCTTTTTATCTGTATTCTTATTTAGTTTCATTAGCCTTTCTAATTTAATACAATATTTTATTACATTAAAACTTAAATACTTGCACCCGGAGGGTGCATATATTTGCTAGTACTTATAACGTTGTTACTCGTTCAATTCGTAACACCAATGATGAAATATCGGAGGCATTAGAACAAACGTATGTGAGTGACAGGCGATGACTCTGGGGTCAGTTTGAGAACTTGGCGTGGGTTAAATAGTTTCAGTCATGTGATCAAGAAAAGACACAAGTATCCAACATATGCTTGATTCTTCTAGGCATCTACACAGTTTTTAAGGTAATCTGTCATAGACGGACGTAATTATTTTTGAAACCCAGAATCCCTGTTTGTCATCAGGGTGAGAATGTTTTCCAATTTTCTGGACATGTTGCGGAGGAGATCATAATTGAATATGTAATGTGATTTAAAATTATACCATATAACCTTAAATCTAAAAATATTACAGGACACCATAATTATTAAGACAAAATATAAATGAAATAAAATTTTGTATTGATTAATAAGACTGTCAGCATTATTTAGAATATATATATATATATATATATATATATATATATATATATCCAGGAAATTTAGTCAATGCCACAATCAGATACAAATGTGCGCAACTCTCCACTCTTCCAAAATTTGGTCCTGAGAAATGCCCAGTCTATCTAAGACTCCCTTGGCTGGGCAAATCTTCACTCCCTATACTTGATAAGATTAAAAAATCTATCCCTCGTTGCTACAATCCTCGTATCATCCTTAAGTCTAAAGTCTTATTCCCTCCCAATCTCAAGGATAAGTTGGCCTCCCACCATAAAAGTCACTTAGTTTATAAATATATCTGCAAATGTGAAATTTGCTACGTTGGCCGAACCACCCTGAGATTGGAATCTCGGATTAAACAGCATATAACCTCCAATATTCGTACTGGTAATTTGGACTGTCCCACCACTGCTGATAAAAACTCCTCTTCTGCTATTGGACAGGACTTGGAAAGTCACCCCACATGCGCTCGGGCATACAACCCAACCATGTTTTCCATCCTCAGCGGTGCTCACAGCGAACTCCAACTACAAGTCCTTGTCTCACTTTATATCTCCCGTATCCAACCAGCTCTGTGTATACAAAAGCAGTTTCACCAGTTGCTTCTCTTCAGCCTCAACCTTTCGTGTGGTGGAACCAGAAATTTACGAATCCCTCCGCCCGGTTCGTAATTTCTCTTATTTTCTCGTTCTTATTGAAAATGTGGAAAAAAAAAAAAAGAATTTACCT
>CM042162.1:71984254-71991754 GCA_023376005.1 Doryteuthis pealeii | reverse complement strand
AATTGTCATCAGAATAATCATAATAATAACATAATAATGATAACAATAATTTAATAATAATAAAAATTATAATAACAATAATACTAATAATATGAGGTTGCACATGGAAAGACTTGGACATGGTTAAGAAAGGGAAACCTCAAAAGAGAAACAGAATCACTTATAATTGCTGCACAAAATAATGCCATAAGGACAAACTACATCAAAGCGAAAATTGATAAGACCCAACAAAATAGTAAATGTAGACTTTGCGGTAATAGAGATGAGACTGTTAACCATATACTCTGCGAATGTAGCAAACTAGCACAACGAGAATACAAAACTAGACACGACTGGGTTGGGAAGGTGATCCACTGGGAATTATGCAAGAAATTAAATTTTGACCACACAACAAAATGGTATATGCATAAACCAGAATCTGTTCTTGAGAACGAAACGCACAAAATTCTCTGGGACTTTGAAATTAAAACGGATCACCTTATCCAGCAAGAAGACCAGACCTAGTGTTGATTAACAAAAAAGAAAGAACTTGTCAACTGGTGGATTTTGCAGTGCCAGCGGATCACAGGGTGAAGTTAAAGGAAAATGAAAAAATTGACAAATATCTGGACCTTGCCAGAGAACTGAAAAAGTTATGGAATATGAAAGTGAAAGTTATACCAATTGTAGTTGGTGCACTTGGAACAGTCCCAAAAGGATTAGAAAAGGGTTTGGAAAGTTTGGATATCAGAGGAAGGATTGAAACCATTCAGAACACTGCACTGCTGCAATCTGCCAGAATACTCAGAAGAGTCCTGGAGACCTGAGGAGACTTGCTGTCACTCAGACTCCAGTGAAAGACCATCAGCTAACACTGATGTGAAAACTCAAAAGGAATAATAACAACAACAATAATAAAAATATAAGTAATAATTATAATAATAATAATATTAATAATAACAATAATTATAATAATATAAATTACAATAACAATAATAACAACATTTCAATAAAAATTATAATAAAATAATAAATATAATATACTATAACAATAATTATCTTTATAACTATCTCTCTATATATAAAAATTATATTATGTTATATCAATACATCTATCTCTGTTCATTTCTATCTATCTATCTATCTATCTATCTATCTATATATATATATATATATATATATATATATATATATTTGTATTTATATAGATAAAAGGTGGCTTACCGGTGAATATGGGCACGATGTTGGAGGTGCACAAAATCCATGGGTTAAGTCAGCGATAAGACAAATACAAAGTGCTCAATACAAAGTAGAGCGAATTTATTAAAGAAATGGATACAATAGAAACCTACTCGAGTTTCACCATAAGGATCTTCAGGGTTAAATCCACTGAATTAATCGATACCTCGATTAATTCAGTGGATTTAACCCTGAAGATCCTTATGATGAAACTCGAGTAGGTTTCTATTGTATCCTATTTCTTTAATATCTCTCTCTCTCTCTCTCTCTCTCTCTCTCTCTCTCTCTCTATATATATATATATATATATATATATATATATATATATATATATATATATATATATAATCCATAAGTCCAGAGAAGAAATCTTCCTTATGACATAGGGTTTTTTTAAAAACAACTTGTCGCAGTTTGAGAGCTCAATGTGAGCTCTTATTGTTAGAGTCACAGGGCAAATTTATTATTAAAGAAATAACAAAAGACTTAGAGATCCTGCATTATAGTCTATTTCAGGGAGCTTAGACAAAAATGTCTAATTCTCCCGACGCATCTGATGAGTCGGGAGAATTAGACATTTTTGTCTAAGCTCCCTGAAATAGTCTATAATGCAGGTTCTCTAAGTCTCTTGTTATTTCTTTAATTATATATATATATATATATATATATATATATATATATATATATAATCTGTGTACAGTCAGCAGTGCATCAAAGACTGTCACTCAAGCTTTGGCCTGCTCAGTCACTTCCGCTGATGTAAATAAAATCTTTTTGGACACTACGCCATCGTCCTTAGTAGACAGAAAGGTATCTCTCTCGTTAGTGGGGGTGTTGAGAGAGATCAGGGCTTGGTTTTTTGAGCAAAAATAATTTAAGATTTGATTCTATATTAATGTATGCTACCGGCCGTTCCTACAGGGGAACATGTTAACGGTTCTCACTATTAAATAGTGCAGACACCGAGTGAAAGTAGGACTTTCCGTTAACGAGCAAAAGTAAGTCGTCCAGCTGTACCATTAATTGTAATACACTTGTCTTAATTTTTACCCATCTCGACTTGAACTCTTGGTTGTACTGTGGGGTACTAAACATCACAACATTAATTTTTTTTTTGTTGTTGCTTTGAAATAATTATTTGAAATTTAGCAAATGGTGTCATTTATATTTTATAAGAAATATAGTTAAAAATTTTCTTACTATATCATATGTGATGTTATTCCCATCTTACTTTGACGGAAAAAAAAATGTCCTCACCCCACCAGGCCGGATTAAAATAAGATTTTTATTACTGGTGATTCTTATGGGTCATTACTGCGAGGATCGAACTCGCTATTCAGTAGTAATAGATCTACAAACGATTACACTGGTTTACAAAGAAATTGGGCAAGCACAAAAATAGCTGTTTAACCTAATTTGTGGGTGCAGCTGAATTAGATTGTGAAATCCGTTACACATCACCTCTAGTTTTTTTTAGATATGCATACTGACATTTTGTACACATACTGTACATTAAAGACGAATATGCATTTAGGTAATTTCTAATATTGGTGACTTATGTCTCTTTTTAGTTATTATGCATAAATGTAATTGATTAGAACAACACACATACATTATATATATTATATATATATATATATATAGCATATATATGCAGCGGATTTGGCAAGTATAAGCGTAACCAACACGTCTCAATCAACAGCGAACACAACGCCAAGGAGAAATCCTCTGGTCTGACAGAATTAGGTGCGCTTCTTCCTTCTCTTCACATCAAGCTATTGGTTTGATGAAGAATTTCGTGAAAAGGGCATGGACAAAAATGTGCGCCTTCCAACCACTTGTGTACTGTGTTTCCAGGTCTCAGTGCTGCTAAGCTCAAAGAGGGCATCTTTGTCGAACCTCAGTCCGAGAATTTCTGAAGGTACTGTTTTGAGTAGTTCTTACTTAAGGACTGAGAGCTTGGGAGCATATTTAAGTCAGTCGTAGTGGATTCCTTGGACACGCGTACCAAATTACAAGCATGGTATTGAGAAGTTGCTACAAGACTTATGAGGATATGGGATACGAATGGCACCCAAAAAATTCATTTTCTCCATTCCCACCTTCAACTTCCTCCAAACCTTGGAGCAGTGATTGATGAAGCACGTACTAGACATTACGATGGAGAGCAACTTACCAAGGCAAGTAGGAACCCCGGCATTGATGGGAGACTTCTACTGGATGCCTTGCGTGACATCCCAGAGCAAAAAATTACAAGCAGATCAATCAAAAAAACACTTTAACCTGTCTGCAGACTATGAATTTGTACATTGTGTCATCCAGTAATATTATATGTCCGTCAATTTCTTTATCTATCCTGTTTTATCTGTAATAAGCTGCTGCACTGTTTTGAAATAAGCACGTATATACTCTAGTAATATACTAAAATGAGACTAATTTAAAAGACAGAAAAACTAGAGATGATAGAGCAAAACTGTTTATAAATTTGAATCAGCACACCCCAATTTAGTAAAAAAACACCTTTTCACATTCTTGCTCAGACAAAAAAATATTTTTTTGTAAACCAGTGTATTAAACCAATGTTTTTTTTCTCCTCTACCTCGGGCTTCGCCAGTAAGCCTTGACTAGTCATAAAAAAAATAAATAAATAGTCTAATTTAGAAAAAATAATTGAGTCCATCACACTACAACACGAAGGCCTATCCCCCTCCCCAAGATCTGATTTCTTTGTTAATTGTATATTACGAAACAAAAAATCTTCCTACAATATATTAGTAGATCCAATTTGAATTTTTTTATTGTTCTTTGTTGATCACAATACAATTTCCGTATTCTAATCTTTCATCATAATAGCCGTGTGGCTGTGAAGATTCAAAAGATTTATTCCACACACAAAAACTGTCGGTGTGTCGAATTTAAATCAATGAAGCTCGCCATGGTGCAACGAATCAATGTTTCAGTTCGAGAGTGAGAGAGAAGGTTTGACAAAATGCTGCCGATTAGATGACATGTGTCGACTCGGGTATGTGTGTGTGATGGGTGTGGGGGGGTAGGACAGGACAAAAAGCTAAGAAAAAGAGAATAAAAGGCAAACGTCGAATTAGTATCTTACACGTTGGATCGATTTTCAGTAATTTATTTATTTATTTGAGGGCGGATATTCTTTAATTAGGACTAAAAGAAGATTACATTTTCCAATCATACATAACAGCATCATCAGCATATTCAAGAGCCTTTGTTTCTCATTTTCTACTTAATTTCGCACGGTATCTACCAGAAGAAAGGGGTTACAAACAAGTTAACATGTGCCAATCATCTTTCAATGATATCGTCACATACTCCCAACTCAAAAAAATACCGTTTATTTTGATTCTACACTACCCTAATAATTATTAGGGTACTAACAATTATGTAACAATATTTCGCCTTTTTATGTCACCCATTTTTTATGCGTGAGATTTCTATTTGTGATTTAATTAGTTCTTATAATTATAGGTTTCGCCTTACCCTAACCCTAATGCATTTACTGGCGATAAATTTACCAATATGCATGAATTTAACCAACACGCTTCTATGTGTTACATAATCTATGCATGGATTATTTACCCCCTGTATTCTGAAGGATGCCCCTTTTCATATCATGGAATATTACAGAAAGCCCGCGAAATACGTGAAGTCACGTGGACCTCGCGTTGGTCTCATTTCCAGCTTGGTCGTCAGCAGACAAGATATGTCTGTTAGCTGGTGCTCACTGCACACGCGCGTTGTGTTTAGTTATAGAAATATTTTAGTTAAGTAAATAAAGTTTACATAAATAATAATGGTTTTGTGGCTGATGAATGTCTTGGCAACAAGACAGACCTAGAAGAAGAGAATGAATCAAGGACGACCAACCAGCCAAGATAAGTCCAGACGCTAGAAGAAGAACGTAAGATACCAAAGATAGCAGAAATAATAGAATTAAAGAAAGGGTATACAACATATCGATATAATTAATGTTACACTTGTATTTCAATATGTGTACGTTTCACCGATTAATTACAAGTGGGAGTGATTAATTATTCATAGCTTAAGGTATAAAGAAAATGACATTCAAATGCATAAATTAAAATCACATTTTTAATTAAACACTTTGAATGATTACACGGACATTTCAAATTTTCTTTTCTTTTCCTTGTCTAGAAATAAACACCGAGTGGTTAATATTGCACCAACGCTAACAGAGCCCATAATCCGGGCGCCCGGAATTTCGGTTATTAGATTCAACACTTCTACATTATTTATCGTGCATATATACAAGGACAGTTGTGTGTGTGTATGTCCGACTGAAAAGTAAATATATATATATATATATACATTCACTATCACACATCTGGCTTTTTGAACAAATATTATGAGGTTTTATTCACATTCGTGAAGACAATCTATACATATATAAAGGACGTTTTATGTGTATAGTATGATCCGAGGAAACTTCGAAAATATTACAATTAATCAAAGAAATATATATATACACATTAAATATCACCGGGTTTGGCTTTTTGAGCAAAAAAAGAGAGATAATTTTAAAAATAAAGTTTAATGATAGCATGGATTTTTTTTTCATTTAAATATTTAGATAGTAGACATAACATTTCTGTTCAGAGTAGCTGGATCAATGCAGGTCTATTTTTTTTTTGCATAAGATTTAAATGGCATCCAACAGGATATCAACTCACGCATTCAGTAATAATGGATCGCGGACTAACTTAAAAAACCTCTACCCAGCGAACCGGGTAGCGCTGCTAGTACAAATAAAGGCAGTTGCTGTATGTAGTCGACTGAAAGTACAAAATAAAACAATGACTGAGTAAATATAATATATATTATACACATTCACTATCACCACATCTTGCTTTTGAACAAATATAATGAAAGTTTTATTCATATTCGTGAAGATAATTGAACAGTTAGAATCAAATAGTAACAGGGTAACCTGAAGAAGCCAGAGGCACATCAGCCGAAACGTTGACAGATAACCAATGAAGATGAGGACAATAGTCCAATAATGTTGTATACTCTTCTTTTAATCTTCTATTTTCTTCTGCTCATCTTGTATCTTACGTTCTTCTTCCAGCGCTTGGACTTCGTGTCTGGTCTTCTGAGTCAGTCTGTTGCCAAGACATCATCCAACCACAAACATATTATTATTTAAAACCTTATTACTTAACTAAACATATTTCTTCTAACTAATCACAGCGGTGTGGCAGTGAGTCTCAGCTAAGCAGTAACATCTTATCTGCCTGACGTCAAGCTGAAACTGAGCCAACCAGGTCCAACTGACGAGTATTTCGCGGGATTTCTGTAATATTCCATGGAAAGTCCGTCCATGTATGAAAGGGGCCATCCCTTCAGAATACAGGGGTTGACAATAATCTAGGCATAGATTATGTAACAATAATACACATAATACTAAGTATTCAATTAGTTTTTAAAGATGAGGACAACAGTCGAAAATACACTATACTAATATTTCATTTGGTTTTAAAGATGAGGACAATAGTCCGACAAATACACTAATATTAATATTTCAATTTGTTTAAGAATGAGACAAACAGTCCATAATACACAATAATACTAGGTATTTCAATTTGGTTTTAAAGATGAGGACAATAGTCCGAATATACACATAAATTAATATTCAATTGGTTTTAAAGATGAGGACAATAGCCGAATAATAAACATATTAGTATATTTCATTTGGTTTAAAGATGAGGACATAAGTCCGAATAATACACATAAATTAATATTTCAATTTGTTTTAAAGAATGAGGACAACAGATCGAAATTAATACACATAATACTAAATTTCAATTGTTTTAAGATGAGACATAGTACGAATAATACACATAAAACTAATATTTCATTGGTTTTAACATGAGGACAATTAGTCGATTAATACACATAATACTAAATATCAATTGGTTTTAAAGCATAGGAAATAGTCCGTGAATATACACATAATCTAATATTTCAATTGAGTTTTAAAGATGAGAAATAGTCCGAATAAAATAAACAATATTAGTAATATTTCAATTGTTTTAAAGATGAGGACAATAGTTCCGAATAATACACATATTTAATATTTCAATTTGTTTTAAAAGATGAGGACAACAGTCCGAAAATACACATAATACTAATATTTCAATTGGTTTTAAAGATCGAGGAACATAGTCCGAATAATAAAACATAATTAGTAAATAATTTCATTTGGTTTTAAAGATGAGGACAAAGTCCCGAATA
>CM042162.1:71976754-71979254 GCA_023376005.1 Doryteuthis pealeii | reverse complement strand
CCAGCCGCAAAGACGGGAATCAACGTCTAGAGCCAACGAGCAACCAGCCCCAACTCGTAATCATTCTACTCTTCCCAGAGTCACCTGGTCATGAGACTCTCTAAGTTAATGAGAGCCCCACTCTAGATGTCACTGAATTCAAGACATTCAATTCAGTAGATTCTCACTGATTTACCTCTTTTTGTAGCATTGATTATTTATTTTAAAGGTATAACAACTCTTCTAGGCTATTTTATGCCTAAAGGTAAGAGAATCGCATACATTTGAATCTATAATTGTTTACTAAGTGTTATTGTTAGTGAATGCAAACAAATGATATTATTAATTAGAAATCATCATCATCATCATGTCGCGCTGTTGGCACGGATTCCATGACAATCTCTCTCCACCCGTCCCTATCACTCTCTTTCTCAGGAGGTCCTCTATGCAAGATCCTGTATCCGCACAGAGCTGGTCCTCTTTGCTGTCGGCCCACACTGACGTGCCCATGTGCTGGCTTCTGCGTGTGATCCTGAAAGAACGTGGAAACCAGATGGTTTGGGCTCAGCAGGATATTTCACTTTGCTCAGAAGTTTTTCGCCCTAGTCAGACGTTTTCACCGGACCTTTTCTGGGAGCAGTTGACCTCTGCGATGCTGTATGAGTAATAGCGAAGGTCTTCATTGAGTGCAAGTTCACGGGAGAGCTGAAAATTTCAATTCGCGTAACAAAGCCTGAATTCCAATACCAGGTCCTCTAACACTTTTTATCTGCAGACCCCACGAAAAAAAAAAAAGCTGTACGACCACCTGGCATATATCATACAAACCATCCAACTAAGACGGACAATACACACAGGACACTGCTGGAGAAACAAGGGCGAACTCATAAGTGACGTCCTCTCCTGTGGAATTAGAAATAATTACAATAATTATTCGTATTAGATAGGAATACTTGAAACCATACAATTGTGAAGAAATCATTTGTGTTTGAAAGAATGCTTGATATTATTTAACTGTGTGCAAAAACATCTTAAGAAAAACAATTACACAAGATATGTAAATATAAACGTACAATTTGTGTCTGCATTTTTTAGATGTGAATAATTTTGATTTTCGGACTGATGTCCTCATCTTTATTGTGGTATGCATAAATACAATGTTTCGGCGCTGTATCCCCGGCCTTCCTCGGGGTATTCCCTGTGTATTCGAGCATAGTAATGAACCAACCGGAAAATCATTTTAGTAGTTTGACTGTTGATGACGCCATTGTTTTTTAACGCCTTCATTCCGACATGTGTTACGAGAAGAATCACGATCAACAGTCAGTAGCTCAGCAACCAGGGCTCCGTCCTAAGCATCAGGGTTCGTCCCCGATGACCAACTGGCGACCCCATTGGGGAGGGGTTCTTACTCCTCTGCCGAGATGCAGTCGGGGTACGTCTACGTCACGGACCAACTCTTTTAACACATAATTGTCATGATGAATGTCTCTGAAAACTCCTACAACAAAATATTTCGAGACAAAATCGGAGGCGAAGGTTCGTTGTTGTTGTGTGTTGTTGTTGGTTGGANAGAAGACAGGGGAGATTGAGCGGAAGAAGAATAAAGAAGAGATAAAGAAGAGAAGAAAGAAGCGAGAAGAAAGAAGAAGAAAGAAGAATGGGTCGGGGATAAATGCGAAGAAAGCAAGAAGAAGGAAGAAGAAGAAGAGAGAGAAAGGTGATGGGACATGGCGAGAGAAGAAGAAAGAACGAAGGAAGGAAAAGAAAGAAGTAGAAGAAGAAAGAGAAAAGTAAAAAGAAGAAGAAGAAAAAGAAAAGAAAGAAGAGAGTGGAATCGGGGAAGAGACGCTGGCGGAACTGGCGGATAAAAGAAGAAGAAGAGAAGAAAGAAGACAGAAGAAAGGAAGAAGCAAGAAGAAGAAAGGTGGAATGCGCGGAGAACAGAAGAAGAAGAAGAAGAAAAGAAGAACTAAAGAAGAAAAAAGTAAGAAGAAGGGGTCGGGAAAAAATGCGCGCGAGAAGATAAAGCAAGCAGAAGAAAAAGAGAAAAGAAGAAAGAAACAACGAAGAAGAAAGAAGGATGGAATGGCATGAAGAAGAAGAAGAAAGAAGAAGACAGAAGAAGAGAAGGGTAGGCAAGTTTGGCGAGGAAGGAAGAAGAAGAAGAAGTGAAGAAGAAGGAGGAAGAAAGAGGGGGGGAGAAGAAGGGAGAAAAGAAGAAGAAGAAAGAGGTAGAACGAAAAGGCCAGGCCCGGGTAGAACAGGCGTCGGGGAATGCGAGGAAAGCAAGAAGAAAGAAGAAGAAGAAGAAAGAAGAAGAAGAAGAAGAAGAAGAACAAGAAGAAGGAAAGAAGAAGAAGAAGAGAAAGAAAGAAGAAGAAGAGAGAAGAAGAAGAAGAAGAAGGATGGGAATGGCGAGAAGAAGAGAAGAGAGAAGAAGAAGAAGAAGAAGAAGAAGAAGAAGAAGAAGAAGAAGAAGAAGAAGAAGAAGGGTGGGAATGGCGAGAAGAAAAGAAGA
>CM042162.1:71944254-71971754 GCA_023376005.1 Doryteuthis pealeii | reverse complement strand
GAGTTTTTTTTTTTGGGGGGGGGGGGTGTTTACGGCATATCAACCTCAGTGGGTCATTTAATGCCGATAAAGTTTTGGAATAAATCAATTCTTAATTGATAATACAATTTTTTTATAAATACATTTTTCTATTTAACCCATAGATGGGACCCTAACAGGTACTACCACTCCGGGACAGAGTGGACCAGGGAGCAATGGTGATGAAGGGGTGCTCCACATTCCCCAAACCTCCAAAACTGGAACCTCACCATCAGATAGAGTTTAACGTCATTCCCAGGACATGTCGACCCTCAGCCACCGCCTTCTAGCACCCATATGATAAAATAAGGGCAATAGGGTTGGAATTCAAGAGAGAAATTGAATCTCTTATAATCGCAGCACAAGAAAAACAAAATGTATTATATATAGACAACAATAGATAAGACGCAACAGAATAGCAAGTGCAGAATGTGTGGAGATAGACGATTACTCATATAACAAGCGAATGCAGCAAACTAGCACAAATAGAGTACAAGACTTGGCACGACTGGGTGGGAAAGGTGATACACTGGGAATTCTGCAAAAATTCAATTTTCACCATACAACTAAATGGTATATGCACAAACCCAAACCTGTCCTAGTGAATGAGACGCATAAAATTCTCTGGTACTTCGAGATAAAGACGGCTAGAATACTCAGAAGAGAACTGGAGACCTGAGGAGACTTGTTGTCACTCAGACTCCAGTGAAAAAACTAACGCTGGTGTGAAATAATAATAATAATAACAATAATAATAATGATAATAAATGGACCAATACCTGGACCTTGCCAGAGAACTGAAAAAGGTATGGAATATGATAGTCAAAGTGATACCAATTGTAGTTGGTGCACTTGGAACGGTTCCAAGACGCTTGGGAAAGAGACTGGAAATCAGAGGAAGGATTGATACCATCTAGAACAGAATAATTATTATTATTATCATTATTATTATTATTATTATTATTAGTAGTAGTAGTAGTAGTAGCAGTAGTAGTATTCTGTAATTGGCCAAGCAAGACTTTATCATTATTAAAGTTAATATGGTCCGTAATATTATTATTATCATTATTATTATTAGTAGTAGTAGTAATAGTAATAGTTGTAGTAGTAGTAGTAGTAGTAGCAGTAGTATTCTGTAATTGACCAATCAAGCCTTTTATCATTATTAAAGTTAATATGGTCCGTAATATTATTATTATTATTATAGTAGTAGTAGTAGTAATAGTAATAGTAGTAGTAGTAGTAGTAGTAGTATTCTGTAATTGGCCAATCAAGCCTGTTATCATTATTAAAGTTAATATGGTCCGTAATATTATTATTATTATTAGTAGTAGTAGTAGTAGTAATAATAGTAATAGTTGTAGTAGTAGTAGTAGTAGTAGTAGTATTCTGTAATTGGCCAAGCAAGACTTTTATCATTATTAAAGGTAAAATGGTCCGTAATATTATTATTATTATTATTAGTAGTAGTAGTAGTAGTAGTAGTAGTAGTAGTAGTATTAGTATTGTGTAATTGGCCAAGCAAGACTGTTATCATGACTTCTTACTAAGCTCATCTTTCTTTGGCATAAAGCTGACAAGATGGAGCGTATTACAATAGGCGATAGCGTGTAACCCTATCTACGGATTTCTCTGCGGCAAACTCTTCTAATATTCCTCGTCTCTTCTTATCAGTGGATATAATTGGATTCAATGTGAGAATGTTCTATTGATAATGTCTATAAAGTTTCCGGAAAGAAAGAACCGTAAACAAATACTTACCGCCCATTCGTTTAATTTCCCCACGGATAGATCAATATATGAAAAATGAGCAAACGTAAAATGAATTCCGGGTGGAATCGGTTGAATGAGGAACGATTAATGTTCTTTCTCGTCGATAGATACTGGAATATGTTGGGTATATAATTATTTACTAAGCTTAGCTTAGATGTGACACGAGGCCAAATTTTGGTGCGCCCAGTGAGAATCGAACTCACTAACAATGGTCTGCAACTCTAGCTCTTTAACCATTACACCACGAGAGATGCCCATATTTTTGGTATATAGTTATTTACTAAGCTTAGCTTAGATGTGGCACAAGCCAGAAGTATGGGCACCCAGTGAGAATCGAACTTACTAACAATGGTATGCAACTCTAGCTTGCTAACCATTACACCACGAAGGTGCCCATATTTTTTGGTATATAATTATTTACTAAGCATAGCTTAGATATGGCACAAGGCCAGAAGTATGGGGCACCCAGTGAGAATCGAACTCACTAACAATGGTCTGCAACTCTAGCTCTTTAACCATTACACCACCAAATATGCCCATATTTTTGGTATATAGTTATTTACTAAGCTTAGTTTAGATATGGCACAAGGCCAGAAGTATAAGGCGCCCAGTGAGAATCGACCTCACTAACAATGGTATGCAACTCTAGCTTGCTTACCATTAAACCACGAGAGGTGTCCATATTTTTGGTATATAGTTATTTACTAAGCTTAGCTTAGATATGGCACAAGGCCAGAAGTATGGGGCATCCGGTGAGAATCGAACTCATTAACAATGGTCTGCAACTCTAACTTGCTAACCATTACACCACGAAAGGTGCCCATCTTTTTGGTATATAAGGTGTGCCCGACCTGGATCTATAGACTGGCCTAAGTCACGTGGTTTATTACTTCACCAATCACCAAACATAGTGCGCGGCTGAGACACTACTTAAACCCCCACACTGGCCATAATTCTAATTGCACTCATTGAGGAGGGACTTACCACACTCAGGATTACCAGACGATTATCAATACTCAGGACTCTTTACCAAGGGATTACCAAGGATCTAATTCCACTGGACAAGCGCTCTTGCTTAAGAACTACATGATGGCCCATAAGATTGTAACACACTCAACTTGAAGAAATTTCGTATTGCTTATATATACAAGCGGCCAGTTCTTTAAAAATACGACCGTTATCATCTTGCAAACACTGTGGTTAAAAATGGGACCATCTAAATCGTCAAAGATGAAATGCAAAAATGTAAATCTTAATTATCTCGTAATTCTGATTTTGTTTGTTTTGTTTTACGGCATGTCAACCCCAGTGGGTCATTTAATGCCGACAAAGTTTTGAAATAAATTCATTCTTAATGGATACACAATTTTTTTTATAAATGCATTTTTCTATTTAACCCATAGATGGGACCCTAACAGGTACTACCACTCCAGGTCAGAGTGGACCAGGAAGCAATGGTGATGAAGGGGTGCTCCACATTCCCCAAACCTCCAGAACTGGAATCTCACCATCAGATAGAGTTTAACGTCATTCCCAGGACATGAAAACCCTCAGCTACCGCCTTCTAGCACATATATGATATTGGGGTTTTCCATAAGCACAATAGGATTGGAGCAATCATATAGGTGCTAGGGCTTGACATGACCAGCCGATTGATCGGAGGGGGCCTCTCCGACCGCCCGTCTAGCCTAAGTAAGGGTCGAAGATGAAATGTAAAAATGTAAATCCTGATTATCTCGTAATTCTGATCCGCCGAATTATTAAAGTTTCCGGAGAGAACAACTTCGTTTCACTCAACTTGAATAAATTTCGTAACGCTTATACATACAAGGGACTCTCCGACCGCCCGTCTAGCCTAAGTAAGGGTCGAAGATGAAATGCAAAAATGTAAATCCTGATTATCTCGTAATTCTGATCCGCCGAATTATTAAAGTTTCCGGAGAGAACAACTTCGTTTCACTCAACTTGCATAAAACAATGAGGACTGTCTAATGTTGCATGTTCAAATTTTGATTGTATTTATTCTATGTTATGACAATTTTGGGTAATGTGACGTAAGCAGTGACGTAGTTTTTGTTACAGACAAAAACCGGAAGCGAATCTCCATTATTAATAGAAGATTAGGTAGCTTGGTTGCTTGGCTGTTTAGTTGATCTTTATAGCATGTCAACTCTTGGATTATCTTATATTGAATATGTTTTTGTTTTATTCATTCTTTTTGGGTATTCAATTTTTTTTTTCTAAACACATTTATTTTTAAACATATTTTTTATCTACATAACCCATAGATGGGATTCTAACAGGTACAATGCCTCTCAGATAGAGTGGACCTGGGAGTAATGGCAGTAAAAAGGAACCATACTCACCACAGAGTTCCAGAACTGGAACCTCACAACCATATCAAGGAGACTAAGACCCTCAGCCACTGCCTTCTGGCGCATATATAAAAAATAAGGTTGGAAATTTGCCATAAGGTCAGTATGGTCATGACAATCATACAGATGCTAGGGTTTGATTTGGTTTGGTTTACGGCATAATCAAGGGACCGGTTTAGCTCCGTCGATAGAGCATCCACCTAGGAACCAAAAGGTCCCGGGTTCAATATCGGCCCTCGCCGAAAATAGTGGTTACTAAAAAAGGAAAGAAATAAGATTAAACTTTTTTTCGGTTTAAAATTGATATCTATATATTAACACTCGTGTTCCTTAAAAAGTACGACTGTTATCATCTTGCAACACCCTCTGGTTAAATAATGAGACCGTCCAAATCGACCAAGATCGAAGGCAAAATATAAATCTTGATTAGCTGGTGTTACTTATCCGCCGAATTCTTATTTCTTATAAGTGACCTCGGCTAAATAATGGACCATTCAGTTTTTATAATAAAGAAGGGAAGAAAAAGGATATGCTACACAGAAAAGATATAAGAAAGAAAGAGAGTAGGGAAAGATGGAGAAGAGGTGAGCGCTCGGAAGCGGTAACGATAAACTGTCTCAACCGAACATAATGAAAAGAAGGAAAGAAAGAAAGAAAAAAGAGTTGTGATGAGAGAGAGAGAGAGAGAGAGAGAGAGAGAGAGAGAGAGAGAGAGAGAGAGAGAAATCCTAAATTACAATTAACCCCATGAATACATGGAACCTTTTCTTCCGGGAAAGAACCCTCTTTCAATTGGACTTCCCAGAACTAGATACCGCTTTACCGTAGTAGGAATGAAAACCTGTTCATGGCCGATATTAAAAACTAATCGAGAAATCCATCTCTTTGTATTTTATCATCTATCAAAACTGCTCATCCACCTGGGTTCTATCCTTAAGCATCACGGGGTGCCACCCACAACCAACAGGTGGCCCCATTGGGGGAGTCCTACTCCTCTGCAGAGGTGCAGTCGGTGCATTCTAACGCCCCACCGACAGAACGGTCATTCTGTAGAATCACTGAAATTAGTCCTCCTGCCTCAATAACCGCTAGCCGGTGGCTTCTGAAAAAAAGACACCAGCTCCGGTTGAAGTCCGTAGCCGAAGCGGTGTTAATTGAAAAAAAAAAAAACTAAGGGTTAGGGTTAGGGTTTGGGTTTAGGGTTAGTTTAATGGGAAAATAAATAAATAATTTGGGCTCTGTTTTTTCTGGGTCACCCTGTATACATGGTGACCCAGAAAAAACAGAACCCACAAATTTTGTAATAAAACTGTTAACTTTAACTAGGGGGTTTAGGGTTAGGCTTAGGGTTTATGGTTAGGGTTAGGGTTAGGGTTTAGGGTTTAGGGTTAGGGTTGGGGTTGGGTTTTCGGGAAAAACGCCCTAAGCTGGTTGTTTTTTTTTTTTTTTTCAAGTGACACCCTTCGTCTACGGACTTCAATCGTAACTGGTGTTGTTTTTTCACTAGCCACCGGCTAGCGGTTTTTGAGGCCGGCACGGAACTCCCGAATATTATCTGTTTATTAAAAAAATGACTTGATTCGACATTAAATGACCCGACTAGGTTTGCTGTGCCGTAGAACAAAATAAAACAACCAACCATATTCGACACGCTCCTACTCACAAGCATATGCATTGTCGCTCTTAAATATGTTTACTCAGAAACAGAAGAGCTCATAGGGTCAAATGACATCGAGGAATGATCCGCTTCAAGGCGACATTAGAGTCATATTAGAGATAGATATTATTGAAGGCGGGAAATCAGAGAGGCGATATCTCTGAGCTGTAAATGACTAAATACATTCTATTGATGATAATTGAATATTGGCAATGTAGATCAAGATCAAACGATATCGATCTTTTCGATTTAGACAATTAATCCTATAAACCTACTTTGAAATTATCCGTCACAATAATGACGATTGTACAATATGGTAGGTCGATTTTGGAACTGTAACGTCTTCCATGCGGCGATAGTTTCAAATAAACATTAAGAATTATCCCACAATTTTTTTTTTGTCAAAACATTGCCTTCATTTGAGGAAATATATTTCAGTCTTTTAAAATGTTATACCTGTTACAGCTTAATTAATGGGTAAAGAGCAACATATCGGATATTGGGTGCTAGAAGGCGGTGGCTGAGGGTCTACATGTCCTGGGAATGACGTTAAACTCTATCTGATAGTGAGGTTTCAGTTTTGGAGGTTTGGGGAATGTGGAGCACCCCTTCATCACCATTGCTTCTGGTCCACTCTGAACCGGATTGGTAATACCTGTTAGGGTCCCATCTATGGGTTAAATAGAAAAATGTATTTATAAGAAAAATTGAGTATCCATTAGGAATTACTTTGTTTCAAAACTTTATCGGCATTAAATGACCCACTGAGGTTGATATGCCGTAAAAAAAAAAACAAAAAAAAAAAAACAAAAGCGTATCGGAGGTGTTGATGGTGATGGGGGTGGGATATTTTTAATTTTGATTCTGGTTATTGTAGAGATCTGTTGTTGTTGTTGTTGTTGTTTATTGATTTTAACGGCATATCAACCCGTTGGGGTTATGTCATTTGTGTAAACTGATCAGTATTCAACTGTTGCAAGTTGGATCCGTTTCTAAGAATCCTGACTTGGTAGTAGCTTCGGATATTCTACTATGTACTTTATATAAGTTTGGTTTGGTTTTGTTTAGTTTTATGGCATATCAACATCAGTGGGTCATTTAATGCCGATAAAGTTTTGAAATAAATCAATTCTTAATGGATAATACAATTTTTTTCAAATAAATGTTTCTATTTAACCCATAGATGGGACCCTAACAGGTACTACACCACTCCGAGGTCAGAGTGGACCAGGGAGCAATGGTGATGAAGGGGTGCTCCACATTCCCCAAACCTCCAGAACTGGAACCTCACCATCAGATAAAGTTTAACATCATTCCCAGGACAGTTAGACCCTCAGTCACTGACTTCTAGCACCCATATGATGAAAAGTGGTTGGGGCTTGCCATAAGGGCAATAGGGTTGTGAAAATCATATAGGTGCTAGGGCTTGACGTGACCAGCCGATTGATCGGAGGGGGCCTCTCCGACCGCCCGTCTAGTCCAAGATAGGACCAAAGTGGAGTATTGCAGTCATGAACTGCTCATCCACCTGGGTTCTATCCTTAAACATCACGGGTCTCCAGCCACGGCCAACAGGTGGCCCGTTGAGGGAGTCTTGCTGCTCTGCAGAGGTGCAGTCGGTGCATTGTAACGCCTCAGCCGACAGGGCAGGTACTTTATATTTATAAAAAAAAATACTAAAAAATAAAAAAAAACAATTAACATAGAATAAAAATAAGTGTAATCTTTTTATATGCGTTCTTATTTAATTCCGTTAGTCTTTCTAATTCAATATATTTCATTAAATTCAGACGTAAATACTTATTCTTGCTAGTTTATGAAAAAGATAATTCTATAAAAAGAATGGGTTTTATTTATTGAATAAACCGCGAATTCTTTTGAATGAAATATTCTAATCCAAGTTTATTTCAAAAGAAACCATAATTCGAAGAGACGACCATGTTTAAATATTTAAGAAGCTGTCATTTCTTACCATCAGATAAAGAGAAAAAAACTCGAAAGCGAAACGAACAAAGAAATGAACACCTATAAATTCTAAATCATGTCATATCCTATTTAGTAAGACTGAATACAATTAAATGAAAATAGATTATATATATATATATATATATATATATATATATATATATATATATATATATATTGCTAGAAAAATACAATAATACCCTTTTTATTTCGAAATATCAATTTTAATTACTTCAGTTCATGAATTTTCAGTTAACCATTTGCAATAAAGTTAGCGGTCTGATGAAACTCATAGTTATACACTAATACCTGTGGGTAGAAATAGATCTATAACCGCAAAATGACCGATTTTAAAACTTTTTATTTACCAAATATATGTATGTATGTATGTATGTATGTATTGTGTATACAGAGTCTGAGTGATCACTGCCTTTTTGTACGCCTGTGAGACTCAGGACAATTGAGAGATTCCCTCAGAATTGCCTTCACAGGATTTTAGGGATAGAATGGTTGTCATTTACACCAGACACCACAATATTTGAAATATGTCACCTGTCTAGTATTGAGAGCTTAATCCTTAGATCACGTCTTCGCTGGTCTGGTCATCTAGTTCGCATGAATGATTGCCGAATCCCAAAACAACTATTTTAGGGGGAAATCTCAACTGGCAAACGTCGTCAGTGCAAACCCAAATTGAGGTTTAAGGACTGCCTCAAGGACACTCTAAAGAGGACTGCTATTGCTGTGGAAGACTGGGAGAAGCTAGCTTGTAATAGATCTGGCTGGAGAGCCACCATCTACCTGTCTGTGGAAGGATTTAAGTCCAGCCGAATTAAACACCAAAAATTGAAGTGGGCTATTAGAAAGGGTAATTTTTAGCCCAGCAACATTCAAAATGGAGAAGTTCCAACATGTAGTTTATGTGGAAGAGTATGTCTCTCCAGGACTGGCCTGGTGAGTCATCTGAGAAAACACTAGGACAGAGTGTCAAATGCTACTGGCACTCAACTATGATTTTTAAAAAAACTTTTAAAAAAACAACAAAAAAAAAAAAACCGGAAATGGTCTTATTCGAACACGAGTTGACAGATATTATTATTATGTATGGCTGTAGAAACGTTCATATTATTCATTATGACACAATCAATCTTAGGTTGGGTTTGGCTTGTTTTGTTCTACGGCATATCAACCTCAGTGGGTCATTTAATGCCGAGAAAATTTTGAAATAAATTCATTCTTAAATGATACTCAATTTTTGTTTATAAACTCACGTTTTTCTATTTAAACCCATAGATGGGACCCTAACAGGTACTACCACCGGTCAGAGTGGACCAGGGAGCAATGGTGATGAAGGGGTGCACCACATTCCTCAAACCTCCAAAACTGGAAGCTCACCATCAGATAGAGTTTAACGTCATTCTCAGGACATGTAGACCCGCAGCCACCGCCTTCTAGCACCCATATGATAAAAAGGGTTGAAGGTGCTATAAGGGCAATAGTGTAGGGGTAATCATATAGGTGCTAGGGCTTGACATGTCTAGCCGATTGATCGGAGGGGGCCTCTCCGACCGCCCGTCTAGTCCAAGAAAGGGCCAGAGTGGAGTATTGCAAGTCGTGGACTGCCAGTCACCTGGGTTCTATCCTTAAGCCTCACGAGTGGCCACCCACAGCCAACAGGTGGCCCCATTGGGGGAGTCTTACCCCTCTGCAGAGGTGCAGTCGGTGCATTCTAACGCACCACTGACAGGGCGGGAAGAATGTGAGTTCAACCGAATTAAACACCAAAAATTGAAGCGGGCTATTAGAAAGGGTAATTTTCAGCCCAGCAACATTCAAAGTGGAAAGGTTGCAGCATGTAGTTTATGTGGAAGAGTATGTCCCTCCAGGGCTGGCCTGATGAGTCATCTGAGAAAACACAAGAATAGAGTGTCAAATGCTACAGGCACCCAACTATGATTTAAAAAACAGGAAAAGGTCTTACTCGAACACGAGTTGACAGCCATTATGTCTGTAGAAACGTTCATATTATTCATTATGACAAAATCATTCCTGGTCATTGAATTTTTGGTATTCTTTTCTAGTGTCTGGCCCATAACTGTAAACCGGAAATACGGTGACCGGATGTAGAAGGATGAAAACTCATAAATGAGAACGTCACTGTAGTGTCCGATATAAATAGGTTGTGGTCAGACGACCGTAGGTGATGTGCGTAAATATATGCGTACTTGGTAAAGCGGGGAGAAAAGAACTTTTAATATAACACAGAATGGACAAAGTATCATCTGGACTCTCAATGGAATTAAAACAACAACAAAAAAAGAAATCATTGTTTTTGGTGGGCATTTTTATTTTGACATAATAATTGAATTTTGTCAGGTAAGAATGACAGGTTGATGTCAAAATTCATATTAATCATGTTAATACTTCTGAAAATAATTTCGAATTAGACAAGGGATATTGATAATATCAGAGAGCAATAACACCAAGTAATTATTTATTAAACCCTGTTTTGTTAAAGCAAGTATGCAAATGGATGTATTACTTGGATTATTCGGACTATTGTACTCATCTTTATTGTTATCTGTATAAAGTTTCGACCGAGGAGCCATCCGGTCTTCTTCAGGTATTTCTTGTCGGACTCAGGAACCTTCTCGAAATCGGGAACTTTATTTTCAGGCCTTCTCGAATTTCGGAACCTTTTTGGAACTTTGAACCCTTTATTCAATCCACAAGAGTATCCGGTTCCAATAGTTGGGTACAAGTGTTAAGATATGTTAATTCCCATTTTATGTTGACCAGGATTGAACCTGCAGCCTAGAGATAACTGACACTTAGAACTGTCTAAACGCCTATATCTACTACGCTATGTGTCCAATTGAACAATTCAGTTTAAATTTCGGGAACTTATAAACCTAATATCTTGTTTTACCTAGAATATTTCCTTTTTACTTATGTGAAGAAAATGTTTTCAAAAATATAACAGACACAGGATGTGAAGATCAAAGGAACATTTTTTATATGTCTATACTTAAGTATTTTGGTTTTGAATTTTAAAAAATGTCTCTTGCATTGTCCTGATGATGGTTTATCATAAACCGAAATACTTAAGTATAGACATATAACATTTTTTCCTCTGATCGTAACATCCTGTGTCTGTTATATTTTTGAAAACATTTTCTTCACATATTGTCGGATTAATTTACTCATCGTATTTCTACTCTTTTTACTTATGTATGATTTTTTTTTACCTTGGCTCTTATTGCTTTTTTATACCATATATTATGTAAACCTTTATATCTTAGTGATATTCAGGATATATTCCTGACTAATGTTATTTCATATGACATAAATCGGGTGGTTTAGCTCAGTCGGTAGAGCATCCGGCTCGAAAGCACAAGGTTCCGGTTTCAATACCGGCACCTCGTCAAATCAGCGCATGAGTAGCACCGCTTAAATCTGTGCGGGACAGTGGAGGACTGATGGTAGGTGTGGTGTTCCACTTCAGACGCAAAACAATCTCCTTGGTCTAGCACAAGCGAAAATGGGATACGCACCCTCGCTGTCCGGTTGATACTGACAATAGGCCACCCTCTTTACTACTACTACTACTACTACTACTCATCCTTCTCCTACTACTCCTCTTACTACTACTACTACTTATCCTTCTCCTCCTACTACTACTACTAATCATCCATCTCCTCCTCCTCATCCTACTACTACTACTACTTATCCTTCTCCTCCTCCTACTACTACACATTCTTCTCCTCCTCCTCTTCCTACTAATACGCACCTTCTCAACCTCCTCCTCCTCCTCCGACTACTCATCAGTCTCCTCCTCCTCCTCCTACTACTAATACTAATATTGCTGTCAGCGTCCCCTTAGTTGTATCGAAAAGTCATTACCAAAGGACTAATTCCAACAAAGAAATCAAAAAATAGAGAATTCTAGGGAAGACCGGAGGACACAGCGGCCGAAACGTTGTGTTACATACATACCACAATAAAAATAATCGTCCGAGAATCCTGATGGATGAGTAGTGCGTGTCCCACCTCACATTGGGCCTTACTTAGGCTAGACTGGCGGTCGGAGAGGCCCCCTCCGATCAATCGGCTGGTCACGTCAAACCCTAGCACTTACATGATTGTCTCAACCCTATTGCCCTGATGGAAAACACCAACCATTTTTATATGGGTACTAAAATGTGATGGCTGAGGGTCTCCATGTCCTGGGTATGACGTTAAACCGTTACTGATAGCGAGGTTCCACTTCTGGAGGTCTAGGTAATATGGAGCACCCCTTCATCACCATTGCTCCCTGATCCACTCTGGTCCGGAGTGTTAGGGTCCCATCTATGGTGTAAATAGAAAAATGCGTTTATAAAAAGAATTGAGAATCCATTAAAAATGAATTTATTTCAAAACTTTATCGGCATTAAATGACCCATCGATGTTTATATGCCATAAAACAAAATGTACAACCAAACAAACAACCGTTCGAAACTTAAGAATTATTCATAAAAGTTAGGTGTTCCAAATTCGACCAATACACGAGTATTCACGTTGCGTATTAGGCTTAATGGGACATAATTTACGGAGAGGGAAACAAAGCAAACATGGGGCAAAAGTTAACCTCTTCATTATCTATAATAACTGCAATTCAACCACGCCTCTTTATATACATACATACATACACACACACACACACACACACATATATATATATATATATATATATATATATATATATATATATATATATATATATATACGTCTATGATTCGACGATGCGCCCAACAGCAATAAATTATTGGTAGAGTAATATTTGGAATTAAGAAAATGGAAAATGTCTAAGAAACGAGTAGATATCTCCGATATTAATAAGAAATACTTTCTTTCTTTCTTCTTTCTTTTTCTTTTTTCTTTCTTTCTTTCTTTCTTTTTTCTTTCTTTCTTTCTTTCTTCTTTCTTCTTTCTTTCTTTCTTTCTTTTTTTCTTCTTTCTTTCTTTCTTTCTTTCTTTCTTTTTTTCTTTTCTTTCTTTCTTTCATTCTTTCTTTCTTTCTTTCTTTTCTTTCTTTCTTTCTTTTTTTTTTTTTCTTTCTTTCTTCTTTCTTTCTTTCTTTCTTTCTTTCTTTTCTTTCTTCTGATTTCAGTTTTTTTTCTTTCTTTCTTTCTTCTTTTCTTTTTTTCTTTCTTTCTTCTTTCTTTCTTCTTTCTTCTTTCTTTCTTTCTTTCATTTCTTCTTTCTTTCTTATCCACCGACCTCATCTTTCTTTCTTTTCCTCTTCTACTTCATCTCCCTCTCTCTTTTTCTTTTTTCTTTTGCTTTCTCTTGTCTTTTTCTTTCTTTCTTTCTTTCTTTCTTTTTTTCTTTCTTTCTTGGAGAGAAAAATATGAGCGAGTCAAGGAATCGTTATTGATTGAACGTTCTTCCGCACAAGAGAGGCCAATGGCTTCGTCTCTAGTGCGCATGTCATAAAGATTGATAAGTTATTTGATAGGTAAAGGGGAACTGACTGTAATTTCTCTCAGATAAGGTCAGAGGTCAAAGGTTGTCATAGGTCAAAGTTTATCGGTCACTTTTCTTAAAAGGATTGAAGGAAATGAATCTATTTGATATCAACACAGAATACAGGTTGGTCTTTTTGTCAGTGAAAACTTTTAGGAAATTTTGAGGAATTTCTCAGTTTTATTTGATCTAAACCAATGGTTCTCAACCTTTTTTTACCTACGGACCCCCTTTTGATCCTATTTTACTATGGCGGACCCCCGTAGCCATTCGTTATTCAAAAATCCCATTGTATTTTTATAGTTAAATACATTTTACTTGCCTGGGTCCCAAAAAAGGTTATATGGTCCCCGGAGGTCCATATGGACCCCGGTTGAGAACTACTGATCAAAAGTTTTTTCAATAAATAATTTTAAAAAACATTTTGAGTTGAAATAATTCACTAAGTAGGACTGAGCCTATTCTAGTAGTGATCACGCCAAGTGGAGATTTAAGAGGTTTGAATTTAGTTTTTCCTTCTCCTAGACTGGTTGCCTAACCAAGGTTAAAGATCCCACTCTGCCCTATTAACCCATGGCTGGTGGGGGAATAGTTTGATTCATAACTTTCTCAAGGGTATTAGCGCTATGTGAACTGTGGATTCGTCCAGTATTTGAACTCGGGTCGACGAACCCATTTCCTACGACTCCAGCCAGTACACCACCACGCTTCCCTGTCCCTGATTGCCATGTCGGTGAGGCTTAAAATACGCCGACATTATCCCCACCCTCACAATTCTGAATTGCCAATTTTGGCGTTTATGTCTCCTATTGGTAAATACAATAATAGAAAAGGGTGTAATCTCAGTGATAGGAAGTCTATTGTATTCCTTGAAATCCTAGGTAGAACAAGAGTGTACTTGTATTAAAGTCGTCATCTATACATATATAAAGGGCAATTTTTTAGTATATGTATGTCCGGAGGAAACTTCAAAAATAAAACAATTAACGACAAAGTATGTTCATGTAACGTAGCGGTTGCGATATATATTCACGGTACCAAGACGGATATACGTAACATTCTAATATCGATATATATCGTATAGCGGGTCTTGTCAACGTACCTCCAAATTCACGACACTAAAAAGGTGTTCGGCACGTGGCGGTCATCTTGTCGATAAAAAAGTACAACGCGAGAAATATATCGTCACAAGCTGCTTAGCTTTTATTTCCAGGGCTAGTCTCGTGGGTTGTGTCGGAGGGGAGGAAAGGCAGAGAGAAAGAGAGAGAGGACACTGTTAAATTACTGTGATCCCACAACTGGGACCAGATGTCCGGTCCGTACACTACGCGTCCGAAAGCAAAAAGAGGCCGGTATTTTTCTTCGTCGTTCCACGTTACCACGTGACTTCCGGTTCCGGTCAACACCCGAAACTTCCGGTTGACATTCAATTCTCCATTCGGGGGGTCACGCCCCGGTCAAACTCACGACAACCGTTTTGTGCTCATCACTTTTTTTTAAACCTTTACTATCTCTTATTTCTTCTTCCTCTCTTTTCTAATAGTAGTTCTTGCAAAACTCAGGATAATCCCCATCTTGCTACAATTCATATACACATTAAATATCACCAGGGCTTGG
Source organism: Doryteuthis pealeii (assembly GCA_023376005.1). NCBI lineage: Eukaryota > Metazoa > Mollusca > Cephalopoda > Myopsida > Loliginidae > Doryteuthis > Doryteuthis pealeii. The sequence continues at coordinate 71,956,841 of CM042162.1, read as the reverse complement.
TTTTTGAGCAAAAATAAATAGAGATTTGATTCATATTCATGAAGATAATTAAAAAATAGAATTTAAATGATAACAGCATGGGTTTTTTTTTTCATTTAATATTTTAGATAGTAGACATTAACATTTCTTTTTAGAGTAGCTGGATCAATACAAGGTCTATTTTTTTACAAAGGGATTTAAATGGGGCATACCATGAGGATTCAACTCATGATTCAGTAATAATGGATCTGCGGGACTAACTTAAAAATCCCTCTCTACCCAGGCGACGCTGGGTAGCCGCTGCTAGTAATAAATAAAATAATGAAATAATAAAATGAAATGAAAAGGACAGAATTCTTTTTATCTTGTAGCGAGGAGATATTGCTTACGGTTAAATCACGTTGGAAGCACCGGTTCCCGCTAGATCACCGAAGTTAAGCAGCGATGAGTCTGCGATTTGATTGTTGATCGGGAGGAGATATTAAAGTTTTAATGTCGAAACGTTAGACCAGATCTCTATCGCCAGAGGCAAACATTTTTATTAATCTCAGGACCAGACCTTTCTAGGATTCTCAGCCACACTGATGTACATATATAACACTTAACTTTGTTTTAGCAGGTTCATTCTTTTATCTCCGTGGGTTTATATCAAGCGGTCGACGAATCCATTTCCTACGACTCCAACCAGTACACCAGCGCACTTCCCTGTCCCTGATCGCCATGTTGGTGAGGCTTAAAATATGCCCACCCTCACAATTCTGAATTGACAATTTTGGCGTTTATGTCCCGTCTAACGGCTTGACTGACTCTAAATTTCCCACCGTTTCCAAGCGGCAGGAAGTCGGGGGTCATCTTGGTGTCACTGAACGTCAATCATCTAACGGTCCGGATTTGAATTCAAATCTGTTTCTAGACGAACCGTCCAAAAGAAACTTCGCTACCTATCAATATATAACAACATTATACTAACAAGTAAATACGTGAAGAAGGCCGGAGTGCACATCGGTCGAAACGTTGTACAGATAACAATGAATATGAGGACAATATTCCGAATACTCCAAATTATACTAATATACTAACAATTATAAGAATAAGACTCATTAACTCACTTGCTCGCCTGACGATCGAAGATCATTTTGAAGAAACAAAAGATTCGCGTTGCTTCGAGTACCTGCCTGCTTTACCATTATAAACCATATGATAAAAATGTGGCTTTCTTCTGCCTGCTCTATCATTATAAACCATATGATGAAAATAGTTTACTGTCATTCGGGGTCTGAATTAAATAAACCTTGCAGCATGATAGTTTTCCTGTTTTAATAGGTAAGCGTATAAGTCCTATCCTGCGTATTGGTAAAGGTCCAGTGATTTAATCACATGTCCGTCGTCCAGGGATGTCACAGTAATTATGACCAGTAGGGTCAGTTTAAGTACTGTATTAACCTCAGAATACTATCAGCGATTGGCCAAGAGTTAGATCACATGATTCTGGCCTAGTCTATAAGTAGGAGCGGGCATTTAACACATACCTTATATCACAAATTTCTCAACATCTCCTATGTTGTTGACCCCCCCCCCCCCACTTTGCTTTGAGCACAGTCCATTTAAATGTATCCACAAAACCTTCTGCCAGGCCATTTGATTGTGGATGGTTGGGTAGTAATCAAACATATATGAGGTAACTTGAACTGCAGAAGTGACGGAACAACTCAGTTGTGAAATGTGTACCATTGTCTGATACCACTTTTTCAGGGAGTTCGTGTTGAGTAAACAGCCGTTTAAAAACAGTAATGATTGTACGGATAGCCGTATTTTTCATTGGAAAGATCTCTGGCCATTAGTTCTACTAATTTCTCATTTATTCTTCTTTCTTCATTTATTTATTCGCTTTTACTTTTTTCATATTGTCTGCCATGATTCTGTACAGTAAGTTATTGTATCGTAGCCACAATATCATAAAAGGCTTATGTAGTATTGTGGTTGGCCGGGCAGCTAATGGGTCACAAGCAACTGTTACGTATAATCAAATGATCAACAATTGGAAACTCCTAGAATATTCTTAGAGACTCTCTGACGCCAGGACTGAGGTTGAGAATCCCAGAATATGACCCCAACGTCGTAATGACGTATTTTACCGTAACAACAAATAATTCTGCTTGGTCATGGCACGTAGCCGACCTTGCGGAGAAGAGGAAGGCAGAGAAACGAACAACTGATACTACACTTGTTGCTTTACTCACGTACACCAAGCTACCGAGAGACAGGTGACGTCACGATTTGGGGGAAGGAAGGAGATCCTTATCATCAGTTTCAGTTGGCACTCAGGACCCGGTCGGTAACATAGTAGGATTCCATTGCCTCACTTGGGAGATGAAAAAAAATCGTTCCCATGAAGAAAGTTAATGTTATTAAGAACGCAACATAAAAGAAATGATACCCGGAGTAGTCATCCATTAACAGATATGGACCGAAACAAGAATAAAAGGAAAAATCACCGGATATAACCCCACGGAGATAAAAGAATGAACCTGCTAAAACAAAGTTAAGTGTTATATATGTACATCTTCGAATTGCCTATGACCTACGGGCCGAAACTATAACAACACCTATCAAAGGTCGGAAATTGGAAACTTTTAGAATATTCTTAGGATTCTCTGACGCCAGCGTGGAGGGGGGGAGTCCTAGAAATTGACCCTAAACGAACAACTGATACTACACTTGTTGCTTTCCTCACGTACGCCAAGCTTACCGAGAGACAGGTGACGTCACGATTTGGCGGAAGGAAATAGATCCTATCAGCAGTTGGCACTCGGGACCCCGGTCAGTGAACATAGTGGGATTCTTCATCTCCGGGGGGGGGTAGATGGAAGAAAATTGTTCCCATGAAGAAAGTTAATACTATTAAGAATGCAACATAAAAGAAATGATACCCGGAGTAGTCATCCACACAGATATGGACCGAAACAAGAATAAAAGGAAAATCACCCGGAGGGTGCATATATTTGCTAGTGAATATAAAATAACAAAAAAGATCAAATTTCAAACCTTGTAGTTATTAATTATGTCAAAATCCCCAAAACCTACATTAAATAAGAACAATATGATAGATGAATTTTTTTGTTTATTAGGCGATTCAATCTCTGATGTACAGGATGGTCCAAAAGTCTTGTCACTCCTACTAAAATATAACTCTTGATTATAATCATATGAAATAATCCACTGGAAATTAAATAGAAAATTATATTATTATTATTACTAGCAAATATATGCACCCTCTGGGTGCAAGTATTTAAGTTTTAATGTAATAAAATATTGTATTAAATTAGAAAGGCTAATGAAACTAGATAAGAATACAGATAAAAAGATTTGAAACAGATGGAGTATAATAAAAGATTTGAAACAGAGGGAGTATAATAAAAAATGGAACAACTGAAACTTACTCTTCCATCACTCTCGTCTTTCATTGTTATTTTTTCTAATTTAAGTATTTAGTTATAAGAGGAAGTAAAGAATAAAATGACAGTTATTTTATCTTGTTAATGGATTTCATTTAAGATTCATTGAAGAGATTTTTGCTTATATTCATTAAAATAAAACCAAACAGTTAGAAATCAATAATACTAAGCACATATTTATTAAATTCGATTTTTTAATATTAATATGCAAATTAGCCTTCCCGTTCACATTGTAAAGCGCTATTTTGTTGTATATATAAATATAATTGCATGTTGTCAGTATGTAGACATAGTTAACAGTTTTAATAATGTAAGACAATTTTATTAATAATTGAGGTTTAGATAAAAATAAAATCATGGAGAATGTGATGTCAATAACTAAGAGAATTGTGACTTGAGTAGGAATATAGTTTCGGTTACAGACAGAAAAACACACAATCTCCATTATAATAAGATTATTATTATCATAATTAATGGTATTACTTATTATATTATTAAAACAAAAAATAATGAAACTTAAAACAATGTGTAGGAGTGTCAAGATTTTTGGACCATCCTGTATATTTGATTTGGTTTTCTTTCTTTCATTATGTATTTTGTTAACTCAGTGCTACTGTATTTATTAATTACACAAACCAATTTTTTTTTCTTTTTCTTTTCTTTTCTTTTTTCTTTTCATGTGTACTATAAAAATTCACCCAAATCTATTTATAATAGATTCAGTTTTAATTTTTCTGTAACCAAAACTATGTCACTACTTACGTCACATTACCCAGAATCGTAGAATATAGAATAAAGAACAACCTTGTTTGAATTAGTTTGTTGGTTGGTTTTGAAGGATATCACAATGTAAGTGTATATCAAAATATTGAGAATAATTTTTTTTTTAATGACAGGTTAACAAGCAACACCATAGTTACCTTATTTTTCTTTACACTTGCATTGTGATAGCCTTCAAAACAAAGTTAAGTGTTATATTCCACCATGGAATTTTTATACAACCTGCTCTCATTGCCTTTTGTCCAAAACTATATATATATATATATATATATAATATATATATATATATATATATATTGTATATCTTCGAATTGACTATGACCTACGGGCCGAAACTATAACCAAACCTATCTTACGATCTCATTAAACTATAACAGACAGGGTAACGATGAATATCTTCCCGGATACCTCTACATATATCCCAGCCTGGGGATTTCTATTTTATCCTCATCTCAATTCTCGACTTTCTGAATAAATGTCTTAAAAATAATATTAGGTTGTGTTGTTCATTGCCAAGTCTTACATGTACCCTCTCATTTTTCTTTGGTATCTCTGATGAAAAGCGTCTGTATAACGTTGAAACGATAGGTGAACGTAACACAACATTCAACATAGGTTGTCGGTTTCATCAAAACAACATTTTGCAATTTTGCAATTGATCTTTTTCCATGATGTAACTTTAAATTTTGTTTGTTTGTTTGTTTGTTTTGTTTTACGGCATATAAACCTCAGTGGGTCATTTAATGCCGATAAAGTTTTGAAATAAATCAATTCTTAATGGATAATACAATTTTTTTATAAATACATTTTTCTATTTAACCCATAGATGGGACCTTAACAGGTACTACCACTCCGGGTCAGAGTGAACCAGGGAGCAATGGTGATGAAGGGGTGCTCCACATTCCCCAAACCTCCAAAACTGGAACCTCACCATCAGATAGAGTTTAGCGTCATTCCCAGGACATGTAGACCCGCAGCCACCGCCTTCTAGCACCCATATGATAAAAAGGAGTTGGGGCTTGCCATAAGGGTAATAGGGTTGGGAAAATCATATAGGTGCTAGGGCTTGACTGTGACCAGCCGATTGATCGGAAGGGGCCTCTCCGACCGCCTGTCTAGCCCAAGATAGGGCCAAAGTGGAGTATTGCATGTCATGAACTGCTTATCCACCTGGGCTCTATCCTTAAACACCACGGGTCGCCACCCACGGCCAACAGGTGGCCCCCTTGGAGGAGTCTTACCCCTCTGCAGAGGTGCAGTCGGTGCATTCTAACGCCCCAAGCCGACAGGGCGATGTAACTTTAGACTAAACGCTACTCATGCCATCTGACAGTTTCGGTACTTTTCATAAGACAATATTCAATATTGTGCTGTTTCCTCCTCTCCATATTTTCATTAATTGGCGTAATTTTACAGAGCACCTGTTCAGATCTGCTATTATTGCTTCTCCGCTTTGTCATTCCATGGAATGATTCCACAGAATGATTGCATGTAGAATAATTGGACATAATCATAATTACTCGAATCTAAATTATTAGTTTCATTCAAAGATAAAAATGATTGTCGATTTTTATTTCTATTTCAAAATTCGGTAAATTAATAACAAGAAACCAACGTAAAAAGTAATCTAAATATAACCTCTTGATAAAAATTATATTAAAATTAAATATTACATTTTTTTTTAAATTAAGAAAATAAATAAAAAAGAAAAGAAAAGAAAAAAATCGAAATCAAATATCAATATTGAAATAAAACAATAGAAATAAGTAAATATATTTGATTCAGTAAAAATTAAGAAAGAAATATTTAATGAAATAGAGATAAATCGAAATATATAAACATAAAATAAAGAACATCTATTAATAATGGACATTCGCTTCCAGATTTTGTCTGTAACAAAAATTACGTCACTGCCTACGTCACATTTTCCAAAATCGTCATAACATAGAATAAATACACTCAAAATTTGAACATGCAACATTAGACAGTCCTCATTGTTTTTTAAAACAAGTTTTAATAAATACATGACTGGTATTATATATCTATATATAGTTTGTTTTATTTTAATACATATTTAAAGTTTACATTTCAAATTGTTTTATTTTTTAAGCCTTTAATGAATCTGATGATTTTACTTACTTAGGGTACAAACTCACTGACATTGAATTTTTTACTCCCACTTCTCAGGAAATATGTTTCAAAAATCCATTTTTACATCGCCCGGTGGGTGTTTTTTATTTTGCTAGTATACATAAAATAAGAAATAAAATGAAATATGATAATAAATAAAACATAGAATAAAATGAAAAAATCTAATTTTTTTTTTAAATTCTTTAAATTTTAAAAGAATTTTTTTAAAGGATTTTTGAAAATAAAAAAATTATTTAAAAGTAATAAAAGTTGAATAGAAAATTTAAAGTTATGGTTTTTTGAAATGATTGGCTCCCATTGGTTAATAAATGGGCATGTCTTATTTTTAAGGAAAATTTAGTTAACTTTAACGATAAAAAATGAAATATTTAAAAGAAATGAAAGTTGAATGGAAATTTATCCGTCTAGTTATGAGTAGATAGTAGGCCAGACTCGGCTCTTTAACCTTGATATGACAACAGACCTAAGAGAAGGAAAAGTCTGAATTTAAACCTGTTATAATCTGCTTAAACATTAACCTTGTGTCAATTCCTGCTCATGCGGAGGGGTTCGGTAAATATATTATACATTTATGTATATATATATATACATAAAATATTTTGTAGATGATATGGCTGCTATATTTCTAAGCAGATAGAACGTATATATTTGAGTTAAAGTAGCGTAGACATGGAGTCAACGGTCTAAAGATCGTATAGACGAGAAACTGTCAGTGACCAGGTGTTGACTCCATGTCCACACTACCTTAACTCACACACACACACACACACACACACACACACACACACATATATATATATATATATATATATATATATATATATATATGTATATATGTATGTATGTATATATATATGGTATTTGTGGAAAAGGTGACTTACCGGTGAAACAGGTCACAGTGCTTAGTTGATGCAAGATTCACAATGATAAGGCAGCGATATAGCAAATATAAATTGCTCAATACATTGGTAGAGCAAATCTATCATGATAAAGGTACACGGTAATAACCTTCTCAAATTTCACCATAAGGATCTTCAGGGTTAAATCCACTGGATTAATCAAGATATTGATGAATTGCAGTTAATTGTACGTGTGTATTGTTTTGCGATAAATGGTTCGTTACAGGACCGCAGTAAAAGAACGCCGATTCAAGATTCGAAAATTCAATATATATATATATATATATATATATATATATATATATATATATATATTAATGCTTTTTCTCGTATTGGAGAATTGAAAATAAAGTGCTCGATTACAGGTTTAAAAGGTGTATTTATTTTTCATAAAGTACAATACATTTAATTTGTGATTCCTACCATTGGTTTCAAAACAGCGTGTTAGCCACTTACCGTCAAGATAACACGCTCGTGAAAGCTTTTCACGGGTGCATATATATATATATATATATATATATATATATATATATATATATATATATATATATATGAGATTACTAGTATATATACATATATATATGTATACACATATATCTACATATATATATATACATATATATACATATGTGCATATATATATATATATATATATATATATATACATATGTACATATAGATATATATGCAGGCCTAATTCTTTTAATTATAACTAATTAATGCTCAAATTAGGTATGACCTTAATTAAGCACATAATCTCCCAAAAATTGTCGGCTATCGCCATCTCAAACAGATTGTTTGTCTACTTCATACTGTCGTGCTGTAAATCAACCAAAAAAGTGCGATATATATATCAGTTTAAAATAAACGAAAAATCTGGGTAAACCAGCTTGGTGTAATGGTTCCCGCCTGTCAGCCTGACAGGTAGGGTTCGTATCACGCACAAAGCACAGCCCTGTCTATAACTCTGCTGATGAGTCCTAATAGGCTGAAATGTACATACAGAGATTGACTTTTTCTCGATTTGTTTACGCCTTATATTTAAAGCGATATGCACGTCTAATTCATTTAATTATAACTAATTAATTCTCAAATTAGGTATGACTTTAATTAAGCACATAAACTCCCAAAAACAGATTGTTTGCCTACTTAATATAGATATATATATACATATATATACATATATATATATACATATATATATACATATACATATATATACATATACGTACATATATATATATATATATATATATATATATATATATATAAGCAGTCATCTCATTATTACAAAAGACAATTAAGCGAGCTCAGCTGTGGCAAATTCGTTAGCAACCTGCAAATGAGAATTGTGCATAGAAGTTTGTACTCTTGTGTGGAGGTGAGTTTCGGTCACCCGTGACATGTCATCCCCCTACCACCACCACCACTACCGCACGAATATCAACCTCTCCAGTGCCCGGCCAGTCATGTCGAAGTCTCCTCCAATAAAAACCATCCACTGTGACCAAATTTCTAGCCAGCCTTTCAACATAATCATCATCAGCAGCAACAGCAGCAGCAGCAGCAGCAGCAGCATAATGTCGTGCTAACAGTATGGATTCCCGAATTTTTTTTTCACTAACATCGAGTAAAAAGTACCCAATATAAAGAGCTAAAAAGACGATTAAAACGAATGGATTAAAGATCGATGGGTTTAATATTCACGTCATGCGCGAAACTGAAATATTTTAAGCGATTCGTATTTTAGTCCATTCGTTTTTCATCGTATATATATATATATATATATATATATATATATATATATTAATGTGTATGGTTGGCACTAGTGTACTAGAAAAAGTAATAGTAATCCAACGTACAGTGTTATTAGAAGAGTGCTCAATATCTGTGATAGAGCGTTGATAGAACGCAATAAATAACATGTTCATTATTATTAACAGCATAATTTTAAAAATACATTTAAAAAATACATTATATTAATTTGCACACAACATACGTAACCAAGAATACCAAACACAAATACGCATATTTATACGCACACACGCGCGTGGAGACAATTATATCATCACAGCCTTCATACATTCCCACGCGCACACGCACGACATCACATACATACGCACAAACAAAAATACGCACACACGCGCGTGGACACAATCATATCATCACAGCCTTCACGCATTTCCATGCACACGCGCATGACATCATACACATACGCACAAACAAAAATACGCACACGTAGAAGCAAAAAAAATTCCGCATCACGTAAACACGCAAACACGAGAATACAGTTTAAAAAAACGCACACATTTGACCATTTACACAATTTCTGTCATTTTCAAAGGAACTTTTCGTCTTACCCGATGAATGCTTTCAGTAAGAAACCGCTGGTTGTAATACCGTTCCCGTAATTAAATAAATAAATGCAAAAACTTTTATTTGTTTTGATTTCTTATTGAACTATATATATATATATATATATATATATATATATATTTATATATTTATATGAAGTAGTCAAACAGTGTGTTTGAAAATGGCGAAGGCTGACAATTTGTGGGAGATTATGTACTTAATTAAAGTCATATCTAATTTTGTTAATTAATTAATTATAACTAAATGAATTAGGCGTGCATATCGGTTTAAATGTAAAGCGTAAACAAATCGAGAAAAAGTCATCTCTGTATGTACATTTCAGCCCATTAGGCCTCATCAGCAGAGCTATAGACATATATATATATATATATATATTATTATTATTATTATTATTATTTATTTTTTTGCTTGAAGGCAATTACAATGGGTATATCGCATAAAATTCGATAATTATAGAAGATAATAATGAGAAGTGAATTTCGGTAAAGAATTCTTTACCGAAATTCACTTGTCAATATTATCTTCTATAATTATCAAATTTTATGCGAAATTCACTTGTTATTGTTATCTTCTATAATTATCGAATTTTATGCGATATACGTATTGTAATTGCCTTACTATTTAATATTTTAAAGTTGTGTTTATCGATAATGTTTTTAATGTTGTTCATGCAGCAATAACTTATTTTGAGATTGTTTTTGTTAAATAGTTTGTTTAATGTAGGCGATTTGTCTAGGTGTTTTTTCCTTAATTGGAAAAATATTTTAACCACATTCGTTATCACGGTTTTGCTGAAAGGGGGGTTAAACCAAATGATGTTAAAATATTAAATCTTAATTACAACAACCAGATTAATAGATGCAACTGTCGCCTTAAAAATGAATGCCCATTAAGTGGCAATTGTTTGGCTAACAACATCATTTACAAAGCCACAATTAAGGACAATGTAAATAACAACGAGGAAAAAAACATACATTGGTGCCACTGAAAACAATTGGAAAAGTAGGTGGTATAACCATAATTTAAGTTTCAACAACAAAAGATATGAAAACAGTACCACCTTATCAAAATATATATGGCAGATCAAGGAAAAAACGGGCAGAACACCTACAGTAAAATGGGAAATAATTTTTAAAAAAGCCCAGGCATACAAAGGCGGACAACGTTGCGATCTTTGCTTAGAAGAAAAGTTGTGCATATTACAAAATGCAAGCAATAACTTGTTAAATAAGAGAAGTGAACTCGTTTCGAAATGTAGGCATTTAAACAAATTTTTACTGTGTCACTTACCACCTGACCCTAATTGATCCCTGAATTTTCGCTCTCCTTTCATTTATTCATTAAAAAAAAAAATTCATCTGAACACCGCGTGCATTAACACCAATGCAAGTTTGTTTGATTATAATGTTTTTTTAAATACAAATTTAACGTCATGACATTACATCACGTGAATACAATCCACGTCACATAAACGTTAAACAAGCCACAGTTTAAAAAAAACAATTTTTTTTGCTTTACATTTCCCATCGCGTGAAAAACGCTTCATATAAACGCTATAAAATTTGATTTTTACCATTTCACGACTGGTTTTTGACATCTCAACCACTTCTCATCTGATGATTGGACTACCAAGAAACTTGAAGTTATGAGTGTGAAATCATAATATCACCATTAATTATAAATCTGCTCTGCTTTATTAGCATTGAGCACCTTTCCATGCAAATACTTTTCTCATTTTTGCATTCACTATTCATTATATATATATATATATATATATATATATATATATATAATATATATATATATATATGTCAACTGGTGGATTTTCAGTTCAGCAGATCACAGTGTGAAGATGAAGGAAAACGAAAAAAATGGACAAATACCTGGACCTTGCCAGAGAACTGATAAAGTTATGGAATATGAAAGTCAAAGTGATACCAATTGTAGTTGGTGCACTTGGAACGGTCCCAAAAAGCTAGGAAAAAAGATTGGAAAATCTGGAAATCAGAGGAAGAATTGAGACCATCCAGACTACTGCACTACTGCAATCGGCCAGAATACTCAGAAGAGTCCTGGAGACCAGAGGAGACTTGTTGCCACTCAGAATCCAGGGAAATACCATCAGCTAACGCTGATGTGAAAAACTCAAGACGAGTGAATAATAATAATAATAATAATAATAATATAATAATAATAATAAATAATGTAGAATGTGTGGGGAAACAGACGAAACTGTGAATCACATAATAAGCGAATGCAGTAAACTCGCAAAAAGAGAGTACAAGACTAGACACGACTGGGGGGGGGGTGAAGTGATTCACTGGGAACTATGCAAGAAATTCAATTTTCACCATTCAACTAAATGCTATATGCACAAACCTGAATCTGTCCTGGAGAATCAGACACACAAAATTCTCTGAGACTTTGAGGTACAGACGGGTCACCTAATCCCGGCCAGGAGACCAGATCTTGTTTTGATTGACAAGAAGAGGAAGACTTGTCATCTCGTGGACTTTGCCGTCCAGGCCGATCACAGAGTGGAAATGAAAGAAAACGAAAAGATCGACAAATACTTAGACCTTGCCAGAGAACTAAAAAAAAAAACTGTGGAACATGAGGGTGAAGGTCGTGCCGATTGTGATTGGGTTCCTTGGAACAATCCCCAAGGGGATGGAAAGGAGTCTGGATTAATTAAAAATCGGAGGAAGAATTGAGACCATCCAGACTACAGCATTATTGAGAACGGCTGGAATACTCAGAAGAGTTCTGAGACCTGAGGAGACTTGCTGTCACTCAGCCTCCAGTGAATCACCGGCTTCTGCAGGTGTTAAAAACTCGAATGGAGTGAAATAATAATAAAATTCATATCTTCTAAAAATAAATTATTAATTTTCAACATTACTGTTTCAGATTAGACACGGTAATAACCTTTTAAGGACCCCCTTTC
>CM042162.1:71932145-71944154 GCA_023376005.1 Doryteuthis pealeii | reverse complement strand
TGCAGTAGTCTGGATGGTCTCAATTCTTCCTCTGATTTCCAGATTTTCCAATCTTTTTTCCTAGCTTTTTGGGACCGTTCCAAGTGCACCAACTACAATTGGTATCACTTTGACTTTCATATTCCATAACTTTATCAGTTCTCTGGCAAGGTCCAGGTATTTGTCCATTTTTTCGTTTTCCTTCATCTTCACACTGTGATCTGCTGGAACTGAAAAATCCACCAGTTGACACATATATATATATATATATATATAATATATATATATAATTATATATATATAATATATATAATGAATAGTGAATGAAAAAATGAGAAAAGTATTTGCATGGAAAGGTGCTCAATGCTAATAAAGCAGAGCAGATTTATAATTAATGGTGATATTATGATTTCACACTCATAACTTAAAGTTTCTTGGTAGTCCAATCATCAGATGAGAAGTGGTTGAGATGTCAAAAACCAGTCGTGAAATGGTAAAAATCAAATTGTTTAGCGTTTATATGAAGCGTTTTTCACGCGATGGGAAATGCAAAGCTAAAAATTGTTTTTTTAAACTGTGGCTTGTTTAACGTTTATGTGACGTGGATTGTATTCACGTGATGTAATGTCATGACGTTAAATTTGTATTTAAAAAAACATTATAATCAAACAAACTTGCATTGGTGTTAATGCACGCGGTGTTCAGATGAATTTTTTAAATTTTTTAATGAATAAATGAAAGGAGAGCGAAAATTCAGGGATCAATTAGGGTCAGGTGGTAAGTGACACAGTAAAAATTTGTTTAAATGCCTACATTTCGAAACGAGTTCACTTCTCTTATTTAACAAGTTATTGCTTGCATTTTGTAATATGCACAACTTTTCTTCTAAGCAAAGATCGCAACGTTGTCCGCCTTTGTATGCCTGGGCTTTTTTTTTTATTATTTCCCATTTTACTGTAGGTGTTCTGCCCGTTTTTTCCTTGATCTGCCATATATATTTTGATAAGGTGGTACTGTTTTCATATTTTTTGTTGTTGAAACTTAAATTGTGGTTATACCACCTACTTTTCCAATTGTTTTCAGTGGCACTAATGTATGTTTTTTCCTCGTTGTTATTTACATTGTCCTTAATTGTGGCTTTGTAAATGATGCTGTTAGCCAAACAATTGCCACTTAATGGGCATTCATTTTTAAGGCGACAGTTGCATCTATTAATCTGGTTGTTGTAATTAAGATTTAAGATTTTAACATCATTTGGTTTAACAAATTCAGCAATACCGTGATAACGAATGTGGGTAAAATATTTTTCCAATTAAGGAAAAAACACCTAGACAAATCGCCTACATTAAACAAACTATTTAACAAAAACAATCTCAAAATAAGTTATTGCTGCATGAACAACATTAAAAACATTATCGATAAACACAACTTTCAAATATTAAATAGTAAGGCAATTACAATACGTATATCGCATAAAATTTGATAATTATAGAAGATAATATTGACAAGTGAATTTCGGTAAAGAATTCTTTACCGAAATTCACTTCTCATTATTATCTTCTATAATTATCGAATTTTATGCGATATACCCATTGTAATTGCCTTCAAGCAAAAATAATAATAATAATAATAATAATAATATATATATATATATATATATATATATATATATATATGTCTATAGCTCTGCTGATGAGGCCTAATGGGCTGAAATGTACATACAGAGATGACTTTTTTCTCGATTTGTTTACGCTTTACATTTAAACCGATATGCACGCCTAATTCATTTAGTTATAATTAATTAATTAACAAAATTAGGTATGACTTTAATTAAGCACATGATCTCCCACAAATTGTCGGCCTTTTGCCATTTTCAAACACACTGTTTGACTACTTCATATATATATATATATATATATATATATATATATATATATATATATATAAATATATAGTTCAATGAGAAATCAAAACAAATAAAAGTTTTTGCTTTTATTTATTTAATTACGGGAACAGTATTACAACCAGCGGTTTCTTGCTGAAAGCATTCATCGGGTAAGACGAAGAGTTCCTTTGAAAATGACAGAAATTGTGTAAATGGTCAAATGTGTTGCGTTTTTTTTTAACTGTTTTCTCGTGTTTACGTGATGCGGAATGTTTTTTTTGCTTCTACGTGTGCGTATTTTTGTTTGTGCGTATGTGTATGATGTCATGCGCGTTTGCATGGAAATGCGTGAAGGCTGTGATGATATGATTGTGTCCACGTGCGTGTGTGCGTATTTTTGTTTGTGCGTATGTATGTGATGTCGTGCGTGTGCGCGTTGGAATGTATGAAGGCTGTGATGATATAATTGTCTCCACGCGCGTGTGTGCGTATAAATATGCGTATTTGTGTTTGGTATTCTTGGTTACGTATGTTATGTGCAAATTAATATAATGTATTTTTTAAATGTATTTTTAAAATTATGCTGTTAATAATAATGAACATGTTATTTATTGCGTTCTATCAACGCTCTATCACAGATATTGAGCACTCTTCTAATAACACTGTACGTTGGATTACTATTACTTTTTCTAGTACACTAGTGCCAACCATACACATTAATATATATATATATATATATATATATATATATATATATATATATATATATACGATGAAAAACGAATGGACTAAAATACGAATCGCTTAAAATATTTCAGTTTCGCGCATGACGTGAATATTAAACCCATCGATCTTTAATCCATTCGTTTTAATCGTCTTTTTAGCTCTTTATATTGGGTACTTTTTACTCGATGTTAGTGAAAAAAAAATTACGGGAATCCATA
Source organism: Doryteuthis pealeii (assembly GCA_023376005.1). Lineage (NCBI taxonomy): Eukaryota > Metazoa > Mollusca > Cephalopoda > Myopsida > Loliginidae > Doryteuthis > Doryteuthis pealeii. Next base: position 71,941,346 of record CM042162.1, on the reverse strand, counting down.
CTGTTAGCACGACATTATGCTGCTGCTGCTGCTGCTGCTGCTGTTGCTGCTGATGATGATTATGTTGAAAGGCTGGCTAGAAATTTGGTCACAGTGGATGGTTTTTATTGGAGGAGACTTCGACATGACTGGCCGGGCACTGGAGAGGTTGATATTCGTGCGGTAGTGGTGGTGGTGGTAGGGGGATGACATGTCACGGGTGACCGAAACTCACCTCCCCATTAGAGTACAAACTTCTATGCACAATTCTCATTTGCAGGTTGCTAACGAATTTGCCACAGCCGACCTCCCTTAATTGTCTTTTGTAATAATGAGATGACTGCTTATATATATTATATATATATATATAATATATATATATATATATATATATAAGTAAAGAAATAACAAAAGACTTAGAGATTTTGCTTTATAGCCTATTTCGGGGAGCTTAGACACAGTGTCTAATTCTCCCAGCTCATCAGACGCATCTGATGAGCGGGGAGAATTAGACACTTTGTCTAAGCTCCCCGAAATAGTCTATAATGCAAAATCTCTAAGTCTTTTCTTATTTCTTTACTTATATATTTGCTCTGTGACTCTAACAATAAGAGTACACATTGAGCTCTCAATCTGCGACAGGTTGTTTAAAAAAACGTAAGGAAGATTTCTTCTCTGTAATTTTGGATTATATATATATATTATATATTATATATATATATATATATATAATATAGAGAGAGAGAGAGAGAGAGAGAGAGAGGAATACCGAATTAAACACCAAAAAATGAAGCGGGCTATTAGAAAGTGTAAATTTTCAGCCCAGCAATATTCAAAGTAGAGAAGTTCCGACATGTAGTTTATGTGGAAGAGTATGTCTCTCCAGGGCTGGCCTGGTGAGTCATCTGAGAAAACACAAGGATAGAGTGCCAAATGCTACTGGCACCCAACTATGATGATAGAACAAAAACAAAAAAAAGTAAATGGTCTTACTCTAACACGAGTTGAAAGCCATTATTAAATATATATATATATATATATATATATATATATATATATATACATTAATATATATATATATATATATATATATATATATTAGACATGTTCTGTTCAACGCCACAGACAATTCAAGTCTGAGGAGTTTTTTTTATGGTCCTTTCGATTTTCCTAGCGATCTTTTTCGTGTTTGGGTGGAGAAGTTGTAATAGTCCACCAAATCCTTTTTTTTTTTGGAGCGCTTTTCGGCTGGTTTATATATATATATATATATATATATATATATATAGTATAGAGAAAAGGATATGAAAACAACACAATATGCTGTTAAAGTGAAAATATTATATATTATATTCATAACTAATATTGAACAATATTTCGATTTACAAAAATCATCTTCAGAGCTTGTTTTACTCCGTACTTACTCATACCGTCGGATTCAGTTCCTTTCTATTAACTTATATATATATATATATATATATATATATATATATATATATATATAAGTTTTAAAAAAAAAAACCTGTCACAGTTTGCAGAGGTCAATGTGTGCTTTTATTGTTAGAGTCACAGAGCAAATTTATAAGTAAAAATATAACAAAAGACTTAGAGATGTTGCGTTATAGTCTATTTCAGGAAGCTTAGACAAAGTGTCTAACTCTCCCAAATCATCAGATGCGAATCATTCGCATCTGATGATTTGGGAGAATTAGACACTTTGTCTAAGCTTCTTGAAATAGGCTATAATGCAAAATATCTAAGTCTTTTGTTATATATATATATATATATATATATATATATATATATATATATATGCATATTTACAGGTAAGGTATGATTCATTGCGGCTGGTACCATATAACCTGGTGCAATCTGTCCCGTTACTTGGAGAAAAGATCTCTTCATTATTTCTCTCTCTTTCTTTCTCTCTCTCTTTCCCCGTTTCCCCCTCTCTCCCTCTCTCTCTCTCTCTCTATCTATCTATCTATATTATATATATATATATATATATATATATATGCACCCGTGAAAAGCTTTCACGGGCGTGTTATCTTGACGGTAAGTGGGTAAGGCGCTTTTTGAAACCAATGGTAGCACTCACAAATTAAATGTATTGTACTCTAGAAAAAATAAATAAAGGTCTTAATTCTGTAATCGAGCACTTTATTTTCAATTATCCAATACGAGAGGCCCCCTCCGATCAATCGGGTGGTCACGTCAAGCCCTAGCACCTATATGATTTTCCCAATGCCTATTGCCCTTATAGCAAGCCACAACCCCTTTTTATCATATCGGTGCTAGAAGGCGGTGGCTGCAGGTCTACATGTCCTGGGAATGACATTAAACTCTATCTGATGGTGAGGTTCCAGTTTTGGAGGTTTGGGGAATTTGGAGCACCCCATTCATCACCATTGCTCCCTGGTCCAATCAGACCCGGAATGGTATTACCTGTTAGGGTCCCATCTATGGGTTGAATAGTAAAACATGAGTTTATAAACAAAATTGTATTATGCATTAAGAATAAATTTATTTCACAACTTTATCGGCATTAAATGACCCACCGAGGTTGATATGCCGTAAAACAAAACAAACCAAAAACCAATACGAGAAAAAGCACTAATTTATATATATATATGTGGTGTAATGGTTAAAGTCATGGGAAATGGACTCGTCGCCCCGAGTTCAAATCCTGGATGTGGTAATTGCATTTCACTTAGCGCTAATACCCTTGGGAAAGGTATGAATCCTATTCTCCCTCCAGTTATGGATAAATAGTAGTGCAGACTGGGCTCTTTAACCTTCCTTAGGCAACCGGTCTAGGAGAAGAAAAACTCTGAATTCAAAGCCTGTTGAACTCCGCTTAAGAAATTGACCTTGTGTCACATCCAGTTCCTGTGAAGGGGTTGGTATATATATATATATATATATATATATATATATATATATAGAGAGAGAGAGAGAGAGAGAGAGAGAGAGGAGAGAGAGAGAGAGAAGGAGAGAGAAAGGGAGTGAGTGATAGATAGATGGATAGATAGATAGATAGAATTACTTTTTAAGGCCAAGGGTTTAGTTTCACGTGTGATGAAACACGAATTGAACAGTTTTAGATCGTTTGCTTCTTTTTTCTTTGGAGAAAAAAACCCGCGGCTTCTGCAGCTTCGACAAAAACCGGCGACCGACTTCTTATCAAAAATCAAACACAATTTTTTATTGTGCTAGTTTACATAAAATAAGAAATAAAATAAAATAAGATAATAAATAAAACATAGAATAAATTGAAAATAAGATAAAGAATAAAAAGATAAAATTTAAAAAATCTAAGTTTTTTTAAAAAATTCTTTAGATTTTAAAAGAATTTTTAAAGGATTTTTGAAAATAAAAAAATATTTAAAAGAAATCAAAGTTGAATAGAAAAATTAAAGTTATGGTTTTGTGAAATGATTGGCTCCCATTGGTTAATAAATGGGTGTCTTATTTCTGAGGAAATTTAGTTAACTTTACGATAAGAAATGAAATATTTAAAAGAATTAAAGGTTGAATGGAAATTTATCCGTCTAGTTATGAGTAGATAGTAGGCCAGACTCGGCTCTTTACCCTTGGTATGACAACACACCTAAGAGAAGGAAAAGTCTGAATTCAAACCTGTGTAGGGAATTATCTTCCTTTTGTCGGAAGAGTTATCTCCTCGCTGCGTTGCTGTTTGTTCCCACTAGGTGGACCTCTGGTAGTTAAGTGCGTTCTTTCAAACGCTGCTTCCTCTTTTAGCTACATCTCCGGAACGAGCACATGGGCTAGCCTACTGTCTACCCCTTTCTTCGCCCCCCCCCCTCTTAGTAAGTGATCTCTATGTACGGACACTCCAGTCCTTTGATGTATATATGTTTATGTACACTATCTTGTATTTTATGTATCGTTTTCCATGTGCTATTATCTATATAAAATGTTTTGTCTCAAAAACGTGTCGGAGTTTGTTATGTTTCATCTAGTTATGACTTTGTTATAACTTTGAATCTTACACCTGTTATAATCTGATTAAAAATTAACCTTGTGTCACATCCTGCTCATGCGGAGGGGTTCGGTAAATATATACATTTATATATATATATATATATATATATATATATATATATAAAATATTTTGTGATGATAAGGCTGCTATATTTTTAATCAGATAGTGCTCAATATCATTGATAGAACGTATATATTTGAGTTAAGGTAGCGTAGACATGGAGTCAACACCTAGTTACTTACAGTTTCTCACCGATGCGATCTTGGTCTGAAGATCGCATAGACGATGTAAAAATAGATTTTTGAAACATATTGCCCGAGGGTGGGAGTAAAAAATTAAATGTCTGCGAGTTTGTACCCTAAGTAAGTAGATCCGGTTCCTTGACGGGTACTCTACCGACTGAGCTAACCCAACCGCTAGGCATGATATAACCCTGGATGGGTTGATATGCCGTTAAAATTAATAAACCAACCAACCTAAGTAAGTAAAATCATCAAATTCATTAAACGATTAAAAAATAAAACAATTTGAAATGTAAACTTTAAATATGTATTAAAATAAAACAAACTATATATAGATATATAATACCAGTCATGTATTTATTAAAACTTGTTTTAAAAAACAATGAGGACTGTCTAATGTTGCATGTTCAAATTTTTGAGTATATTTATTCTATGTTATGACGATTTTGGAAAATGTGACGTAGGCAGTGACGTAATTTTTGTTACAGACAAAACCTGGAAGCGAATCTCCATTATTATTAGATGTTCTTTATTTTATGTTTATATATTTCAATTTATCTCTATTTCATTAAATATTTCTTTCTTAATTTTTACTGAATCAAATATATTTACTTATTTCTATTGTTTTATTTCAATATTGATATTTGATTTCGATTTTTTTCTTTTCTTTTCTTTTTTATTTATTTTCTTAATTTATTTTTTAATGTAATATTTAATTTTAATATAATTTTTATCAAGAGGTTATATTTAGATTACTTTTTACGTTGGTTTCTTGTTATTAATTTACCGAATTTTGAAATAGAAATAAAAATCGACAATCATTTTTATCTTTGAATGAAACTAATAATTTAGATTCGAGTAATTATGATTATGTCCAATTATTCTACATGCAATCATTCCGTGGAATCATTCCATGGAATGACAAAGCGGAGAAGTAATAATAGCAGATCTGAACAGGTGCTCTGTAAAATTACGCCAATTAATGAAAATATGGAGAGGAGGAAACAGCACAATATTGAATATTGTCTTATGAAAAGTACCGAAACTGTCAGATGGCATGAGTAGCGTTCAGTTTAAAAGTTACACCGCCCTGTCGGTTGGGGCGTTAGAATGCACACCGAATGCCACCCCGGGTCGCCACCAGCGGCCAACAGGTGGCCCCTGGGGAGTCTTACCCCTCTGCAGAGGGTGCAGTCGCGTGCATTTCTAACGCCCCAACCGACAGGCGGGGTGTAAGCTTTAAACTGGAACGGCCTTACTCATGCCATCTGACAGTTTCGGGGATACTTTTCATAAACAATATTCAATATGGCCTGCTGCTTTTCCTCCTTCTCCATATTTTTCATTAATTGGGCGTTAATTTTTACAGAGCACCTGTTAGATCTGCTATTATACTTCTCCGCTTTGGCATTCCATGGAATGATTTCCACTGAATGATTGCCGATGCTCAGAACTAATGTGACATAATTCATAATTTACTCGAATCTAAATTATAGTTTCGATTCAAAGATAAAAATGATTTGTCGATTTTATTTCTATTTCAAAATTCTGTAAATTATAACAAGAAACCAACGTAAAAGTAATTCTAAATATAAGCCTCTTGATAAAAAATTATATTAAAATTAATATTAACATTAAAAAATTAAATTAAGAAAATAAATAAAAAAGAAAAGAAAAGAAAAAATTCGAAATCAAATATCAAATTGAAAAAAACATAGAAAGTTAAGTAAACTATAGATTCATAAAATTAAGAAAGAAATATTAATGAAATTAGAGATAAATTGAAAGTATATAAACATAAAATAAAACATCTAATTAATAATGGAGATTCGCTTCCAGGTTTTGTCTGTAACAAAAATTACGTCACTGCCTACGTCACATTTCCAAAATCGTTCATAGCATAGAATAAATTACTCAAAATTGAACATGCTAACATAGACAGCCTCAAAATTGTATTTTAAAACAGAGTTTTAATAAATACTAAATGACTGGTTAAATAGTATCTATATATAGTTTGTTTTATTTTTAATACATATTTAAAGTTACATTTCAAAATTTGTTTTATTTTTTAATCGTTTACAGTGAATGATTGATTTTACTTACTTAGGTTGGTTGGGTTATTAATTTTAACGGCATATCACAACCCATCCTAGGTTTTATATCATGCCTACGTTGGGTTAGCTCAGCGGTTAGAGTACCCGTCAAGGAACTCGGATCTACTTACTTAGGGTACAAACTCGCAGACAGTTTAATTTTACTCCCACCCCTCGCGGCCAATATGTTTCAAAAATACTATTTTTACATCGTCTATGCATCTTCAGACCAAGATCGCATCGGTGAGAGAAACTGTAAGTAAATAGGATGTTGACTTCCATGTCTACGCCTACCATAACTCAAATTATATACGTTACTATCAATGAATATTGAGCACATCTGATTTATAATAATAATTAGCAGCCTTATCGATCACGAAAATATTTTTATATATATATATAATATATATATATATATAATATAGTGATAAATGTTAGTATATTTAGCCGACCCCTCCGCGATGAGCAGATGTACACGAAGGTTAATTTTTAATCAGGATTATGAACAGGTGTAAGATTCAAAGTTGATACAAAGTCATAACTAGATGAAACATAACAAACTCCGACACGTTTTTGAGACCAAAACTATTTTATATAGATAATAGCACATGGGGAAAACGATACATAAAAAATACGAAGATAGTGTACATAAACATATAACATCAAAGGCTGGAGTGTCGTCATAGAGATCATTGACTAAGAGGGGGGGCGAAGAAAGGGGTAGACAGTAGGCTAAGCCCATGTGCTCGTCCGGAGAGTAGCTAAAAGAGGTAAAGCAGCGTTGAAAGAAACGCACTTAACTCCAGAGGTCCACCTAGGGAACAAACAGCAACGCCCAGCGAGAGATAACTTCTTCCGACAAAAGGAAGATAATTCCTACACAGGTTTGAATTCAGACTTTTCCTCTCTTAGGTGTGTTGTCATACCAAGGGTAAAGAGCCGAGTCTGGCCTACTATCTACTCATAACGACTAGACGGATAAATTTCCATTCAACTAATTCTTTTAAAATTTCATTTCTATCGTAAAGTTAACTAAATTTCCTCAGCAAATAAGACACCCATTATAACCAATGTGGAGCCAATCATTTTCACAAAAACCATAACTTTAATGTTTTCTATCAACTTTGATTCTTTTAAATTATTTTTTTATTTTTCAAAAATCCTTTTAAAAATTCTGTTTAACAGATCTAAAGAATTTTTTAAAAAAAACTTAGATTTTTAAATTTTTATCTTTTTATTCGTTTAGGTCTTATTTCAATTTATCATGTTTTATTTGTATTATTCTTATTTTTTTTATTTCTTATTTTATGTAAACTAGCACAATAAAAAAATTGTGTTTGATTTTGATAAGAAGTTCGGTCGCCGGTTTTTGTCGAAGCTGCAGAAGACCGCGGGTTTTTTTCCAAAGAAAAAAGAAGCAAACGATCTAAAAACTGCTTCAATTCGGTTTTTTTTTTCATCACACGTTGGAAACTAACCCTTGCGGCTTTAAAGTAAGTTCGTATCGTACTATCTATCCATCTATCTATCACTCACTCCCTTTCTCTCTGCTTCTCTCTCTCTCTCTCTCTCGTCTCTCTCTCTCTCTCTTTCGCGTCTATATAATATATATATAATATATATATATATATATATTATACCAAGCCCGCGTGTGCACGAGGGAGACTTGGATGTGACACGAAGGTCAATTTCTTAAGCGGAGTTCAACAGGCTTTTGAATTCAGAGGTTTTCTTCTCCTAGGACCGGTTGCCTAAGAAGTTAAAGAGCCCATCGGCCGGACTTACTAGTTGTGGATGCCGATAAACTGGCAGGGAGAATAGGTTCGATACCTTTCCCAAGGCGTATTAGCGCTAAGTGAATGCAATTACCACATCCAGGATTGAACTCGGCGAGCGAGTCCAGTTTCCCAGTGACTTGTAACCATTACACCAGCATATATATATATAAATTTAGTGCGTTTTTCTCGTTATTGGTTTGGTTTGTTTTGTTTTACGGGCATATCAACCTCGGTGGGTCATTTTGAATGCGATTAAATTTGTGAAATTAAAATTTATTCTTAATGCATAATACAATTTTGTTTATAAACTCATGTTTTACTAGTTCAACCCATAGATGGCGACCCTAACAGGTAATACCATCGGGTCTGATTGGACCAGGAGCAATGTGTGATGAATGGGGTGCTCCAAATTCCCCAGAAACCTCAAAACTGGAAAATCCTCACCATCAGATAGAGGTTTTAATGTCATTCCCAGGACAATGTAGACCTGCAGCCACCGCCTTCTAGCACGATATGATTAAAAAAGGTGGGTGGCTTGCTATAAGGTGGCATTAGGCAGTTGGGAAAAATCATATGCGGGCTTATGGCTTACGTGACCACCCGATTGATCGGAGGGGGCTTTCGTATTGGATAATTGAAAATAAAGTGCTCGATACAGAATTAAGACCCTTATTTATTTTTTCTAGAGTACAATACATTTAATTTGACGGCGGTAGTGTCTGGACATGAGTCAAACAGCGCCTTACCCACTTACGTCAAGATAAACACGCCCGTGAAAGCTTTCACGGGTGCTATATATATATATATATATATATATATATATATAGCATAGAAGATAGATAGAGAGAGAGGAGAGAGGGAGAAGGGGAGGAACGGGGAAGAGAGAGAGAAAGAAAAGAGAGAAATAATGAAGAGATCTTTTCTCCAAGTAACGGGACAGATTGCCACCAGCGTATAGGTACCAGCCCAATAATCATACCCTTACCTGATAATATGCATATATATATTATATATATATATATATATATATATATATATATATATTAACAAAAGACTTAGATATTTTGCATTATATAGCCCTATCTCATTCTCTCTCTGGC
>CM042162.1:71922949-71932045 GCA_023376005.1 Doryteuthis pealeii | reverse complement strand
AAAAGGGAAAGGAAAGATTGAAAAAAAAAATTTTAAATAAAAAAAATAAACCATACAATACCCAAATATAAACAAATAGCCTCAAAATGTAAAAGGCTAAAACCCAAATGGGAGAAAAAAATGTCCATTCCTTATAAAGCAGTTCATGACTTGCAATACTCCACTTTGGCCCTATCTTGGGACAGACGGGCGGTCGGAGAGGCCCCCTCCGATCAATCGGCTGGTCACAGTCAAGCCCTAGCACCTATATGATTTTCCCAACCCTATTGCCCTTATGGCAATCCCCAACCCCTTTTTATCATATGGGTGCTAGAAGGCGGTGGCTGAGGCTCTTCATGTGGAGCACCCCTTCATCACCATTGCTCCCTGGTCCATTCTGACCCGGAGTGGTAGTACCTGTTAGGGTCCCAGCTATGGGTTAAATAGAAAAACATAAGTTTATAAACAAAATTGTATTATGCATTAAGAATGAATTTATTTTACAACTTTGTCGGCATTAAATGACCCACTGAGGTTGATATGCCGTAAAACAAAACAAACCAAACCAAAATGTCAATCTCTGTATGTACATTTCAACCTAGAGATTGACATTTTCTCGATTTGTTTAGCCTTACATTTGAACATATATGCCCGCCTAAATTCATTAATTATTAACTAATTAATTTTCAAAATTAGGTATGACTTCAATTAAGCACATATCCTCCAAAAATTGTCGGCTAAAAGGCCTTATTATAAAACACATTCTTTGTTTACTTACTTTCATACTTATATACATAGATATTGCAAAAGGGTGATTAAAATATTTCACACTTTTTTATAGTTTGTGAAAAAATAAAGGTGAAAATTAGAAGAGACCTTAAGGATTAGATAGACAGAGAGATAGATAGATAGATAGATAGATAGATAGATGGCATATGGCAATAGCATAATCTTTACAGATCATTGCCGTCCCTCACAATCCCACAACTCCACCACCAGAACCCTTCCTTGCATGAGCCCTCAAATGACTCATCAAACCTGCTGCAGATCCACAAAGTTTGATGCAAATATGACATTGAAAAGACTTCCTTCCCGTTGAATGAGATGATTCAGATGAATCAGAGGATAAAATTTGATGCTTATGCACCACAATATGTCTTTTAAGACCAGAAGCCGACTTACAGATCTTGCCACAGATAGCACAAGACATATTGTTTGCTCCTGGAATCTGCATGGATTGACCCAGGTGAGATTTCCTATGATTGACATATCCAGCCTTAGAAAGCAAAACTCGACCACATGTCAGACATTTCCAACCCTCCATGTTCTCTCCAATATGACAGGTGTAACCCTTTAGAAGTTGACGCTTTAGGTTTTCATGCACGATTCTTTCACTCTCAAAATACATACATACATACATATGATTAGACTAAGATACACACATACATACATACATACATACATATATACATACATACATACACACATTTATAAAAGAAATTGAGATAAATACATACATACATACATACATACATACATATTGCAAAAGTGTGATTAAAATATTTCACACTTTTTAAAATAGTTTATGAAAAAATAAAGGAGAAAATTGGGAGGGACCTTAAGGATTAGATAGATAGATAGATAGCTAGGTAGATAGATACATGGCAATAGCATAATCTTTACAGATCATTGCCGTCCCTCACAATCCCACAACTCCACCACCAGAACCCTTCCTTGCATGAGCCCTCAAATGACTCATCAAACCCGCTGCAGATCTACAAAGTTTGACGCAAATATGACATTGAAAAGACTTCTTCCCCGTTGAATGAGATGATTCAGATGAATCAGATGAGTCAGATGATAAAATTTGATGCTTATGCACCACCATATGTCTCTTAAGACCAGAAGCCGACTTACAGATACATACATACATACATACATACATACTTTGTTTTCAATGGCTGTCAACTCGTGTGTGTGTGTGTGTGTGTGTGTGTGTGTGTGTGTGTGTGTGTGTTCCATTCTAGAAACTAGACAACTGTGATTTTGATTTAAAAAAGTCTTGGAAGAATTTTTTCAATAATTTTAACCGAATAGAACTGTTAAGAAGAGAATATTATCTGATGGAGTGAACTAATCGGATAATTCCATAGTGACAGATTCGTTGCATACTCCACTCATTGAAGGACGTTTTTTTCCTCTCACTCCCAGACACATAATTTACTTTTTGCAGCAAGGGTTTAATGTCCTCATACAGCAAATTATCTATTTTCCGTTCAATTGTGTCATTCACAGTAGTCAGCGACTCACTGCAATCTTATATCTTATCATCATAGTTAGGTGCCAGTAGCATTTGACATTCTGTCCTTGTGTTTTCGCAGATGACTCACCAGGCCAGTCCTTGAGAGACATACTCTTCCACATAAACTACGTTGGAACTTATCCACTTTGCTGGGCTAAAAATTACCCTTTCTAATAGCCCGCTTCAATTTTTGGTGTTTAATTCGGTTGGACTCAAATTCTTCCACAGACAAGTCTATTACAAGCTAGCTTCTCCCAGTCCTCCACAGAAATAGCAGCATACTTCATATATATATATATATATATATATATATATATATAGATAGATAGATAGATAGATAGATATGAGTTTGTGGTAGGAAGCGCATGGTGTAATGGTTAAAGTCATCGGAAATGGACTCGTCGCCCAGAATTCAAATCCTGGACGTGGTAATTGCATTTCAATTAGCACTAATACCCTTGGGAAAGGCATGAATCCTACTCTCTTTCCAGCTATGGGTAAATAGTAGGGAAGACTGGGCTCTTTAACCTTGGTTAGGCAACCGGTCTAGTAGAAAGAAAACTCTGAATTCAAACCTGTTGAACTCCGCTTAAGAAATTGACATTGTGTCGCATCCTGCTCGTGCGGAGGAGTTGATATATATATATATATATATATATATATATATATATATATATATATATGTGTGTGTGTGTGTGTGTGTGTGTGTGTGTGTGAGTTTGTGTGTTTGTGGGTTGCACGTTTGTTTGGTTGAGTTTGTTGGATTTTACGGCATGTTAACCCTGGTTGGGTTATTTTGTGCCGAAGACATTTTGTTCGATTCATGTTTGATGAGTATTCACATATTTTTAAAACTTATTTTTTTAGAGGATTTTTTAAAACTGTTTTTTTTTCTTCTATTTAACCTACAGAGGTGTCCCTAAAAGGTGTTAACACTCTGGGTCAGAGCAGACCTGGGAGTAATGGTGATGAAGGGGTACTCCACAGTACCCAAGCTCCAGAATTGGAACTTCCCCATTAGATGCAGTTTAACGTAATACCTAGGACACGTGTTTGAATTGTATATAAAAACATATATAATTATTGTAGACGTATATTAAATACACTAGCAACAGAAAAACACCCTCCGGGCGTCGTAAAAAATATTTTTTGAAAGACATTGCCTGAGAGGGTTAAAAATTCAATGTCAGAGGGTTTGTATCATAAGTAAGACAAATCCTCATATTTATTAAAGGAGTAAAAAAATAAAACAATTTGAAATGAAAATTGAGCCCCGTCCCTCTCAAATAAAATGCTACGTGCATGTAATAATCAAACAATTATTTTGAATATTTTCCACATCAATTTTCCACAAAATCGTAGGTATTATTTATTTGTAAACTTTTTAGTTAACTTCTTGTTACTGTAAAAAAAAAAAAAGGACGAGAGTAAAAAACAATTTTTTAAAATTGCTTACTCAAATTTTGGATGTATATAGCATAAGAATATTGTGACGTACGCTGTGACGTAGAGCTATGACATAGTTTTTGTTACAGACAGAAATACAGACAATCTCCATTATTAATAGACTAGCAAAATAAAAAACGCCAACCGGGCGATGTAAAAATAGATTTTTGAAACATATTGCCTGAGGGGTGGGAGTAAAAAAATTCAATGTCAGCGAGTTTGTACCCTAAGTAAGTAAAATCATCAAATTTATTAAAGGATTAAAAAAAATAAAACAATTTGAAATGTAAATTTTAAATATATATTAAAATAAAACAAATTATATATAGATATATAATATATAGCAGAAGAATATTGTGACGTAAGCTGTTTGGTTTGTTTTACAGCATATCAACCTCAGTGGGTCATTTAATGCCAATAAAGTTTTGAAATAAACCAATTCTTAATGGATAACACAACTTTTTTTATAAATACGTTTTTCTATTTAACCCATGGATGGGACCCTAACAGGTACTACCACTCCGGGTCAGAGTGGACCAGGGAACAATGGTGATGAAGGGGTGCTCCACATTCCCCAAATCTCCAAAACTGGAACCTCACCATCAGATAGAATTTAACGTCATTCCCAGGACATGTAGACCCCAGCCACCGCCTTCTAGCACCCATATGATAAAAAGGGGTTGGGACTTGCCATAAGGGCAATAGGGTTGGACAAATCATATAGTTGCTAGGGCTTGACGTGACCAGCCGATTGATCGGAGGGGGTCTCTCCGACCGCCTGTCTAGCCCAAGATAGGACCAAAGTGGAGTATTACATGTCATGAACTGCTCATCCACCATTATTAATAGAATTATGCAAAGCTATAAAACACTACTCACATTACATATCTTAATATTTACAGGGTAAGGTAAAAGTCACAAAGGAATCGAAAATATATTAATATTTTAAATGTCTTTATGAGATTTGGGGCCACCCTACATAAACAACTTTCTTATCACGGCTTCCTCTCTCCATCTGTCATAGTAAGATATCATTCTACTCACGATGCACCCCATTAAGAGCTGAACCTCGGGTTACACATCATTGGACAGGACTTATCATGTTTGGTACTTATTCTAAGAAGCCCATTCGAAAACAACGCCATAAATTATACGTCCCGATAAAAATCCTAATGCAAACCACGTGTCACTTCAAATTCCCCTCAGGCTCATAGATTTTACAACCGCTTCGGGGAAGAAATAAGTCGATTCATAACGCTAAACAGTTACGCAAAAATTTGAATCATTATTTATCTGAACATTGCACACATGGCGTAGTGAATATAGGCGTTGAGTTAATAGAGGTTTATGTGACAGTTATCTCTAGGCTGCGGGTTCAATCCTGATCAAGTAACATAGAATAATCATCTCAGGCTATCACTTGTACTCAGTTATGGTTAACGGAATGAGAACTGTCTAACCCCATGGATTAAATAAAGGGTTAGGTTCGAAGTTCCTTGAAGGCTGTGTGTGTGTGTGTGAAGAAGATGAAGAAGATTTCCTTTTGCTTAAATCAATTGAAACAATTTCGATATCAAACAAAAGACAAGACACAATTGATATTCGATCTTAACAATCTTCCAAACATTTGAAAATGGGCAATAATAATAATAATAATAATAATAATAATAATAATTTTTTAAGTCTCTTTGGGTCTTCAGGACTCTACTGAGTATTCTAGCCGATTGCAGCAGTCTAGTAGTCTGGATGGTCTCAATTCTCCCTCTGATTTCGAGATTTTCCAATCTTTTTTCCAAGTTTATTGGAACAGTCCAAAAGGATTAGAAAAGGGTTGGAAAGTTTGGATATCAGAGGAAGAATTGAAACCATTCAGAACACTGCCCTGCTGCAATCTGCCAGAATACTCAGAAGAGTCCTGGAGACCTGAGGAGACTTGCTGTCCTCAGACTCCAGTGAAAGACCATCAGCTTACACTGATGTGAAAACTCAAAAGAAGTAAATAATAATAATAATAATCTTATTATAATGGAGATTGTGTGTTTTTCTGTCTGTAACCGAAACTATATTCCTACTCAAGTCACAATTCTCTTAGTTATTGACATCACATTATCTATGATTTTATTTTTTATCTAAACCTCAATTATTAATAAAATTGTCTTACATTATTAATACTGTGAACTATGTCTACATACTGACAACATGCAATTATATTTATATATACAACAAAATAGCGGTTTACAATGTGAACGGGAAGGCTAATTTGCATATTAATATTAAAAAATCGAATTTAATAAATATGTGCTTAGTATTATTGATTTCTAATTGTTTGGTTTTATTTTAATGAATATAAGCAAAAATCTCTTCAATAAATCTTAAATGAAATCCATTAACAAGAAAAAATAACTGTCATTTTATTCTTTACTTCCTCTTATAACTAAATACTTAAATTAGAAAAAATAACAATGAAAGACGAGAGTGATGGAAGAGTAAGTTTCAGTTGTTCCATTTTTTATTATACTCCCTCTGTTTCAAATCTTTTATTATACTCCCTCTGTTTCAAATCTTTTATCGTTTCAAATCTTTTATTATACTGTATATCTGTATTCTTATTTAGTTTCATTAGCCTTTTTAATTTAATACAATATTTTATTACATTAAAACTTAAATACTTGCACCCGGAGGGTGCATATATTTGCTAGTAATAATAATAATAATAATAATAATAATAATAATAATAATAATAATAATAATAATAATAATAATAATAAAGAACAAGAACAAGAACAAGAAGTGCCGAAGTACACTTGGACAACTACCTACTACTACTACATTGGAAATAGCTCGAATAGAACTTTTTAAAGTGAAGTTATTGACAGTAAACCTATTTGTCAGAGTTATTTTTTATCAGCGCGGGAGAGCGTGTAAGTAAAAGATGTGTTACATTTAATGTACTGCACTGTAAAGTATTGCATTTAAGAAAAATGTTTTTACAGTAATTGCTACTGTGTGAACAAAAGAGATTTCGATTTGGGGGTACTTTAAAAATATTGGAGGTACTTAAAAATATTTGTAGACGTTTGCTTTGGATGTTTGGCCAAATAAGCGTGAAACATTATCGGGTTTTGTTGCCGTCAAGGAAGAGATAATCCTTATCTATTTGGAAAAGAGTTTTTTTTTCTGGTCCGTCATGTCGTGATCGGTGATGTGGAAGGAAAGGCAGAGAATGAAACACGATGTAATACTTTTTGGTTTGGTTTGGTTTGGTTTGGTTTTTTTACGGCATATCAACCTCAGTGGGTCATTTAATGCCGATAAAGTTTTGAAATAAATCAATTCTTAATGGATAATCAATTTTTTTTATAAATACATTTTCCCCAAGCATCCAAAACTGGTACCTCACCATCAGATAGAGTTTAACGTCATTCCCAGGACATGTAGGCCCGCAGCCACCGCATTCTAGCACCCATATGATAAAAAGGGGCTGGGGCTTGCCATAAGGGCAATAGAGTTTGGAAAATCATATAAGTGCTAGGGCTTGGCGTGACCAGCCGATTGATTGGAGGGGGCCTCTCCGACCGCCCGTCTAGCCCAAGATAGGGCCACAGTGGAGTATTGCAAGTCATGAACTGCTCATCACCTGGGCTCTATCCTTAAGCATCACGGGTCGCCACCCACGGCCAACAGGTGGCCCCATTGGGGAGTCTTACCCCTCTGCAGAGGTGCAGTCGGAGCATTCTAACGCCCCAGCCGACAGGGCGGAATACTTTTTGGTTAGTCCAAGAAGTTTTAGTGTTATACGGCCATATATGTGGAGAAAATGGAATTGCATTTCACTTAGCGCTAATACCCTTGGGAAAGGTATGAATCCTACTCTCCCTCCAGCTATGGGTAAATAGCAGGGCAGACTGGGTTCTTTAACCATGGCTAGGTAACCAGTCTAGCAAAAGGAAAACACTGAATTCAAACCTGTTGAACTCTGTTTAAGAAATTGACCTTGTGTCACATCCTGCTCGTGCGGAGGGTTGGAAAATATATATATATGGAGAAAATGTAGAAACAAACACGGGATGTTATCATCATCATCATGTTGCGCATGCAGCACGGATATCCATGACAATCTCTCGCCAACCTTCCTATCACTCATTGACCCCGGGAGGCAGCAGCCAGCATCTTCGCATAGTTGGTCAATGTAGGTCCTTGCTGGGCTTCCACACTTGCATATCAATGTGTTGGCTTCCACACAAGAACGTCGTTCTCCAGCAGTGTCCTGCATGCCTTGTCCGTCTCACTCGGATAGTTTGTGAGAGCCTTCTTTATTCATATACAGGAGACTGTGATAAGAAGAATACTTGAACAGATTGATGAACAAGGACTATCACAGTCTCCTCATTATTCTGTGATCATTTTTTTTTTACTCTTCCTTATATCAACACAAGCCCTGAAGAAGATCTACTCAACAGATCGAAACACTGCAGCGTTGGCTAATAAACTTACCACTCATTTTATTTAAACCTGTGTTATTTTAAATTTCTCACTATTCTACATACCGTCGGATTCACTTCCATTTCTCTTCACACACACACACACACACACACACACACACACACACACACATATATATATATATATATATATATATATATATATGAGTATATATAAAAAGATATGAAAACACAAAATGCTGTTAAAGGAAAACATTTTATAACATTTGCTGATATTGAACAATATTTCGATTTTATGAAAATTATAATCAGAGCTTGTTTATACTCCGTGTTGTTAAGAGACAAAAGTCATATGAGTTCAAAACAAAAACCTTGATGTTGCAAAAAAGAAAAAAGTTATAAAATAGTTTCGAATGTGAGCACTTCCGTCGCATTTTTCTCGGTCATCAGATTATGTATATCTTATTGTAACAGTTTTTTAAAAAAGAAGACATATTCACAAGTTTGACACTAGACGAATTCTCTTGTTCAAAACGGGATGAGTATTAGTCTGTTTGACGGTTAGTCTTCAACAGATTTATAGAAAAATAATTGTTCTTTTTTTTCTTATATATATATATATATATATATATATATATATATATATATATATATAAAGCGTGCTCAATATTGGTGATAGATATATCCTAATCAAACTTACAGTCTCTAAAAGCCGTTTACTCTCTATATATATACACACACACAAGTACATATATATATATATATATATATATATATATACAAGTACATATATATACATACACACACAAGTACATATATATATATATACATACACACAAGTACATATATCTATATACATATACACACACAAGTACACATATATATATATATACATACACACACACAAGTACATATATATATATATAC
>CM042162.1:71885449-71920449 GCA_023376005.1 Doryteuthis pealeii | reverse complement strand
CGGGAAAAAGAAAGATATCCGTTAGAAGACGTGTGTGTGTGTGTGTGTGTGTGTGTGTCTGAGTGTGTTTGTGAGTGTCTTATTCTGTAGAAGGATATACGTCAGGATATTACCTCGTACTTTTAAGGCAATTCTTCTAACTGACATCTATGGCACGCGAACCGCCGCTCAATTCAAGTGCACGTTACTTGGTTGCTTTTAAATAAATACTATTGCCATGAAAACCTCTCGCGTGTCAATTTATGCCTCCGTTCAGAATCAGCTGATAACGCACTTAATACTTTTTGCAATCCTGACACCTAAAAGCCGCCTTGGCTAGCAAGAAAGTCTTCCGATTCCCGTGCAACTGTTTTCACTCTCCACAACTCTCCGGAGACCATCAATCAGCGCTGGAAAAAATTCTCCTTCCTCTCCAGAGGAGAGTAAGCCTAAGAAACGTCTGTAATTGAATACAGGCAGTTGTTCAAACAGCTTCTCCCCTTCCCACCCCACTGAGAGCCGGTACATATGTAAAATAATGCCGCCCTGTCGGCCGGTGCGTTAGAATGTACCGACTGCACCTCTGCAGGGGCGTAAGACTCCCCCAAATGGGGCCAACTGTTGGTCGTGGGTGGCGACCGTGATGCTTAAGGATAGAGTCTTGGTGGATGAGCATTTCATGACATGCAACACTCCATTTGACCCTTACTTAGGCTAGACGGGCGGTCGGAGAGACCCCTCCGATGAATCAGCTGGTTACATCAATCCCTAGCACCTATATGATTTCCCCAACCCTATTGTCCTTATGGCAAGCCCCAATCTTTTTATCATATGGGTGCTAGAAGGGTGGCTGAGGGTCTACATGTCCGGAAAATGACGTTAAACTCTATCTGATGGTAAGGTTCCAGTTTTGGAGGTTTGGGGAATGTGGAGCACCCCTTCATCACCATTGCTCCCTGGTCCACTCTGACCCGGAGTGGTAGTACCTGTTAGGGTCCCATCTATGGGTTAAATAGAAAAATTGTATTTATAAAAAAATTGTATTATCCATTAAGAATGAATTTATTTCAAAGCTTTATCGGCATTAAATGACCCACTGAGGTTGATATGCCGTAAAACAAAACAAAAGAAAACAAACCATATGTAAAATAATGTGATGTAGAAAAAACCAAGATTTTAGTTATACATTAATGTAATAGTGGAAATAGTGAAGATTCAGGATGACGTGTGAATGGTTGACTTGTTGGCTACTGATTGGTCGAAAAGTGACAAGAGAGCAAGGAATGAAAGGGATAAAGTGGGAGGAGACAATCTGTGCTGAGTGTTTGAGGAGAACAGATGGAGATGTAGTCTGCACTCCCAAACTTATACTTGCATTAATAAAATAAAAATTAGCTCAAAGGAAAAAAACAACAAGAACATCTTGTGACCGTAATTAAAAACTATCAACAGCACAAGACAAGACATCCCAGAAAGAACCCAAGAAGATCCTAAGTCATTTCCAAACTCCAAGAACAGAGAAAATGCCAGTCCAACGACAGATGCAGAATAGCAGCAACTCCGATCCAGATAAGTATAGGAATTACATATTCTTTTAAGTAAACACCACGTCACGAATACAATTCGATTACTAATGACTATTACCTACCTATACACATTTAATCAAGCCAGCAACATTACACATATTAGCACCAGCGTTACGATTTTTGGGCCATTTTTAGGCTGTAAGTGGGAGCACTTTACAGTGGAGATCCTTTGTGTTCCTTAGTGTTAAGTAGAATCCTTTGGTTGTTCGTTAATGAAGAATCCTTGATTGTTCCTCGGTGTTAGGCAAAATCCATTGGTTGTTGCTTAGTGAAGAATCTTTGGTTGTTCCTCGGTGTTGGGCAGAATCCATTGGTTGTTGCTTAGTGAAGAATTTTTGGTTGTTCCTCGGTGTTGGGCAGAATCCATTGGTTGAGCAGAGTCCTTGGTTGCAGATCCGTTCGTCTGTGTCGAATACGAGCGTGTTGAGATTGGTTGGCTTTAATCCACGCAGAGTATATAAGTTTAAGTGGTGGGCTACAGCACACCTTATATGTCTCAATAATCTAACAACCAGTGTCGTTGAAAGACTACCCAAAACGAGGTTACGGTAAAGGTCAAACTGACTTAGGGACTCTATTCCAAAGTACTTCATGAAAGTAAACATCTTATTATAATGGAGATTATGTGTTTGTTTGTCTGTAACCGAAACTATATAACTACTCCAGTCACTATCCATTTAGTTATTATACATCACATTCTCGATGAATCATTTTTATTTAAGCCTCAATTATTAATAAAATTGTTCTTCATTATTAATACTGCTGGCCATATCTACGTAGTAATGACATGCAATTGTATTTATATGTACAACAAAAAGCGGTTTACAGTGTGAACGGCAAGCCTAATTTGCATATTGATATTTAAAATTTGATTTTAATAAATATGTGCTTGGTATTGTTGATTTCTAATTATTTGATTTTATCTTAATGAATATGAGTAAAAATCTCGGAGATAAATCTTTGAAAAAAAAATTAACAAAAAGAAATAACTGTAATTTTATTCTTTATTTCCTAATTCAACTAAATAGTTAAATTAGAAAAGTTTAGCAATGAAAGATGGGGGCGATGAGAGAGGAAGCTTCAGCTGTTATATTTTTCGATTACACCCCTCTCTGTTTCAAATAATTTTATCTGCATTCTTATTTAGTTTCTTTAGACTTTCTAATTTAATATAATATATTATGACATTAATACTTGCACCCGGAGGGTGCATATATTTGCTAGTGTCTATAAGGTAACTGGGGGAAATGGATCCTGTGACCCGAGTTCAAATCCTGGATGAGTTCATTTGCATTTCACATAACCGACCTTACTACTGTTCTTCTATAAGTATGAATTTGGCATCGAATAACCCCCGAAGGTTGCCATGCCATTAAACTAAGAAACAAACAGAAGTTAAAGTTTATTGGTGTTATGTGTACCTTAACATCTAGCAAAGTTTATGAAGGTTCTTTCTTTCTTGTCGCACTTTGCACACTTGATGAACTTTGGTTTTGGCCGAAAGGGAAAAGTGAAAAGATGAGAAAGGAAGAAATCTTATATGATCGATTGGGTATTAGATGATATTTCACCTTTGTCTCATGTGACATAAACATCGCATATCGTGAAGAAGAAAGAAGAAGAAGAAGAAGAAGAAGAAGAAGAAGAAGAAGAAGAAGAAGAAGAAGAAGAAGAAGAAGAAGAAGAAGAAGAAGAAGAAGAAGAAGAAGAAGAAGAAGAAGAAGAAGAAGAAGAAGAAGAAGAATAAGAAGAAGAAAGAAAGAAAAAAGAGAGAGATTTCCCCCCTCTCCTCTCTATCTGCTTCTGTTTCTCTTTCCCTTCTCTCTACCTCTTGGTCTTTCTCACTCACTCTCTCTCTCTTTCTCTCTCTGTCTCTCTCTCGTCTCTCTCTCTCTATATATATATATATATATATATATATATTGTGTGTGTGTGTGTGTGTGTGTGTGTGTCTGTCTGTCTGTCCTCTCTCTTCCCCCTCTCTCTCTATCTCTTCCCCCCTCTCTCTCTCTCTCTGTCTGTTCTCTTCTCTCCCTCTTCTTCCCCCTCTCCCACTCTCTTTTCTCTCTCTCTCTTCTCTCTCTCTATCTATCTATCTATCTATCTATCTCTTGTTTTTTAGCATGATCAAATACACTATGTTACATGAAATTAAATTATGTTTAACTTTCTATAAATAAATTGAAATTATATCAAAATTTCTGCTATGAATGTAAAAGAAGAATAATCATTTTTGAAATGTAATAAATAATATGGCCGTGTCTAATTTCATTATGTAAATAATAGACTCGTACACACACACACACACACACACACACACAAACACACACACACACACACATATATATATATATATATATATTAATTATATTTACACACACCACACAGATACACAAACACAGACACACACGCACACGCACACGCACGCAGACACACAGACACACACACATATATGTATATATATATATTAAATGGAATTCCCCCCCTACTACTTCCGCTCATGCGCAATGTAGTAATTGATTATCTCGAGCCTGGAATATTTATTATTCATAATTTATCATGCTCTAATGTTTCTTACAAATATACAATTGATGAAATTATAGGTATACACAGATACCTGCGGGTAGAAATAGATCTTAAACCGCAAAATGACTGATTTTTTTTAAACATTTTTCTTTACCAATTATATTGCCACTGTTCAATAATATTGAACATCGAGGTCTTAAGCTGAACAATCTAACATCTTCAGCTTTTGGAAAAATGTTTGTGGGAGAGTTTGAATGGTTAGAAGGAAATCATTGGAAAAGATTACAGGAGAAATAATTTTCATTAAGAGTTTTGAAAACAACATTTAAAGAAAGGGAAGAGAGGGAGAGAGAAGGGGAGAGAGGGAGAGAGAGGGGGAGAGAGAGAGAGAGAGGCGGGAGAGAAGGGAGAAGAGGAACAGAGAGGAGCGAGACGATAAAAGAGAAAGATATATAAAGAAAGAGAGACAGACAGGCAGCGAGAGAGAGAGAGAGAGACAGACAGACAGACAGACAGGCAGGCAGGCAGCGAGAGAGAGAGAGAGACAGACAGACAGACAGACAGAGAGACAGGCAGACAGACAGGCAGCGAGAGAGAGAGACAGACAGGCAGTGAGAGAGAGAGAGAGAGACAGACAGACGACAGAGAGACAGACAGGCAGCGAGAGAGAGAGAGAGAGAGACAAAGAGAGAGACAGACAGACAGACAGGCAGCGAGACAGCAGACAGAAGACAGCGAGAGAGACAGACAGACAAGACAGACAGACAGCGAGAGACAGACAGACAGCGAGAGAGACAGACAGACAGACAGCGAGAAGACAGACAGAGAGACAGACAGAGAGACAGACAGGCAGCGAGAGACAGAGACAGACAGACAGACAGAGAGCGAGAGGACAGACAGAGAGTGAGAGACAGAGACAGAGACAGAGAAAGACAGAGAGCGACAAAGAGGAAGAGAAATCGAGAGAGATTTGGTTTGGTTTGGTTGTTTTGTTTACGGCATATCAACCTCAGTGGGTCATTTAATGCCGATAAAGTTTTGAAATAAATCAATTCTGAATGGATAATACAATTTTTTTATAAATACATTTTTCTATTTAACCCATAGATGGGACCCTAACAGGTACTACCACTCTGGGTCAGAGTGGACAGGGAACATGGTGATGAAGGGGTGCTCCACATTCCCCAAACCTCCAGAACTGGAACCTCACCATCAGATAGAGTTTAACGTCATTCCCAGGACATATAGACCCTCAGTCCACTGCCTTCTAGCACTTATGATAAAAAGGGGTTGGGGTTTGCCATAGCTGGCAATAGGGTGGGAAAATCATATAGGTGCTAGGGCTTGACATGAGCCAGCCGATTGCTGCGGAGGGGTCTCCGACCGCCCGTCTGCAAGATAGGGCCAAAGTGGAGTATTGCATGTCATGAACTGCTCATCCACCTGGGCTCTATCCTTAAGCATCACGGGTCGCCACCACGGTCAACAGGGGGCCTCATTGGGGGAGTCTCACCCCTCTGCAGAGGTGCAGTCGTGCATTCTAACGCCCGCAGCGACAGGGCGGATAGAGAGAGAGAGAGAGAGAGAGAGAGAGAGAGAGAAATAGGAAAGGAAGAAGAGGATAGATCGAGGAAGAGGATCGAAAATAGATAGAAGGAAGGATAAAGAGGGGGAATAGAGACTTGATCAAAAGAAAGGAGAGAGTTAGAGAGGGAAAGGTGAAAAACAAGTGGAGCTGAGCAACCCCTGAAAACTAAAAAATAATAACTTTTTAGAATTTTTTTAAAAATCTGATACATTGGTGTGTAATCGATAATAATCCATTGATAAAAAAAAAAATTTTTTTTCAGCGGTTCCGATATGGGGGTCGGTTTATGATAAACTTATACATGGAACTGAGGCACCCCTGAAAATTCGAAATATACTTTTGAAATTTTTTTTTCTCTTCAATCGTATAGATTGGTGTGCAATCGATAATAATCCGTTGAAAAAAAAAAAAATTACAAACAAAAATTTTACATACGGAGTTCTGAAAGTTCAGGTCCGCCAAATTTTTTTCTGGATTCATAAAAGTTTTTTTTTTATTCGGTTTTCTCTCTTCTAAAACTTTTTGGTTTGTTCTACATATTATTTGGCATGGAGGATTTTAAGGCACAAATGTTAGAAATAATTAAATTCCAGCAACAGCAGCAAATTGAGATACAAAAACATTTCAGGAAAGACAATTACAAACTGAACATCCTTTCAAGAAAGACAATTACAAACTGAACAAAATTGCGGAGAGAAACAAGTTCAAAGAGAAAATGGGTCAGCCTTCTTGGGAGAGAAATTTGATCCAATGAGTAGAAAGGGAAGTAGTAAAAAGGGGAGTGAGAGGGCAGGGGTGAGATTTTGGCGAAATTGGTCATTGGTGTGAGTAACTTCCTACTAACCATTCAAACTTCACTTGACTTCTTCTTCTTATTCCCCTAATTAAATTTGTTTAAAATTCAGTAATTTCGCGTTATAGATCTATTTCTACCCACATATTTGTGTATACGTATAAATTTCATCAGACCGCTAAGTTCATTGAAAAACACTTGTATGAATATCTTTAATGATCAAATAAACGACTGAGGAACGGCTTAGCGAAATATATCTCCTACATACACTTGTCTGAGTTGTGTTACAGCCTCCACATCCATTAATATAATTTGAAAAACTGGAACACATCACCCCTGATGATGACACTTCGAAAGTATTCAGGACATGAACTTTGGTGGACTAATCCACGAATTCCACCCAAATATTAAAAAGTTGGCCAGTAAACTTAAACAGGAATGTGTTCTTGTTTAATTCAACAAGATATATTATTTAATATTATATATTTAATTCATAAAGATATATATATATATATATATATATAAGGTTTGTTTAGAATGGCTTTTTGCCGATAATTTTTTTGGAGAATAAGTGTTTATGGAGTCATACCTAATTTTAAAATTTTTTTAATAATGAATTAGGCGGGAATACCTATTAAATGTATGGCTAAACACATTTAATAGGTATTCCGCTAATTCATTATTAATTATTAATTTTCAAAATTAGGTATGACTCAATTAAACACTTATTCTCCATATATATATTATATATATATATTATATAATATATATATGAGGAAAAATGAGTAAAGAAAAGAAATGTAGATGGATAAATGAATTTAATCGATATCACATTAATTGATATCACTTACACATGTGTTCGGTCAGTTTATGTGTGTGAAAATATTTCGCACACTAGAAGAAACGACCTTCATCAGAGTGAACATTTATTTTGAATGAAGAAATTCGTTGGGGAACAACCAGAGATTTTGGAAATATTCGACAATCGAATTTTTAACATTTTGGAACGCTGAAATAGAATGTTGAGATAGACCGTTATGATTTGGAATTTGGTTTTTCTAGGGTTATGGTGAAAATAGTTTTTTATTACAAAAAATAAATAAAATAAAATAAAGTGGTATTATTTATCATTAACATGCTGAACATTTTCTCGGAGCTTAGTTTATGTTTTATATATATATATGTGTGTGTATATATATATATATATATATATTATATTATATATATATATATATATATATATATATATATATATATGGTACCTCACCGGGTGTCATGAAATTGTCATGATAATCATTAATGTTTTTTCATGATTTATATTTGTTCAAAAACACTTCCAGTATTACGAGGCGCCCATTTTATATGTTGTTTTTTTTTAAATAGACACAGAGAATGCCCACCCAATGAATAACGGCCTTCGGCATAACTAATCAACAAAGGTTGACATGCGTGAAACCAACCAACCAACCAACCAACCAACCAGTCAATTATTTCAATATAAATGTATTTACTGAAAAAAATATATAGTAACTCAATTTGCGAGAAAATGAAAATGCTATTTTTTTTCCTTTTTACGCTTCCGTATTTCAAATTTATAAACGTTAGCTTTTGGCAGCCCACAAGACAGCCCCATGGTTGTTTGTAGAAAGTTCAGGAAGAGAATTTAAAAATTGCATCAGTGGGAATACCCTATAGAACTCGTTTCTTGGGTAAAACGAAATTTACTGGAAGATAAACTCAACCAATTAAATTTATATATATATATATATATATATATATATATATATATATATATATATGAGAGAGAGAGAGAGAGAGAGAGAGAGAGAGAGATAGATAGAATAAATCTCACTTTGTTTACAAAGTTTGAGAACTCTAGGTGAAATTCATTTCCGCTTAGAAATGTAGCGATTAAATAGCCTGCTATAACATGGCGACTGACTGTGGAAGTGTCGGTAAGAGGTTGGGCGAGCGTAAGTTCATTCGGGTCTCGAACCCAGCCAGAGGCAGCTGCTAAAAATCGTATAACTATACTGATGAGAGGTGATACCTCGAAACACGTGTCTATAGTTTACTCTATTATCACTCGCTCCAATTTCGGTTGAACACTTTATTTAGGAGGGATATAATTGCAAATTCACCGTATTTGGCGCTCAGCTAAATCTTCCTTACGACACAAGAGTTTTATTTAAAAACTGTCGCAGTTTGAGAGCTCAATGTGTGCTCTTAATGTTAGAGTCACAGAGCAAATATATAAGTAAAGAAATGACAAAAGACTTAGAGATTTAGCATTATAGTCTATTTCAGGGAGCTTAGACAAAGTGTCTAACTCTCCGACTCATCAGATGCGAATGATGAAATTTTTTATTACTTTAAAGGCATTTGAAAACAGATTTTTATTTTTTAGATATTTTTTAATTTTAAATTTTTTTATAGTCCTGTGATATGAATTCCGAATGAATCCTTGATTGTCAAAAAAAAAAAGAAAAATTTTATTTTGTAGTTTCACTTCGCACGAAATAGACTATAATGCTAATCTCTAAGTCTTTTGTTATTTTCTTTACTTATATATATATATATATATATATATATATATATATATATATATATATATAATATATATATATATATTGTCACAACTTTTATTAATGCTATAAAAAGATTGAATATTTGTTCTTATTAAAAGTAATATAAAGCAAAAAAAATGGAGCTGGAAGGACGAGTAAAAAAATCTAAACAAGCTGATCAGTTTCAGGTGAATGAAATTAAATAAGAACGAAGAAAAACACGATTAATATATATATATATATATATATATATATATATATATATATATATATGTATATATACACTGCATAGAGAAAAAAAAATTTCAAATAATTGAAGCTTTATTATAAAACAAAAAAAAAACTACCCTAAACAAAATAAACTTTGAAGTAAGTCAACATATCCTAAAATGCTATAATTTTCTGCCTACATTACTTCCATTATTCCCTTCTCCCTTATCACAACCTGTGACCCACCACCTCCAAAAAAATCACCACTGCTTTGTTCAAACTACTACCATTCCAAAAACCTCCCTACCAATTGAATTATCTCTATCCAACTAATTCTTGCTACTACTCGTTCTCGTTAAAAACGAGACATGAAAACTATCCATCGTTTCCCACCTGATGATGGCAAAGTGTATTGCCGAAAGCGCTAGTGTTGAACCTTCGGTGGACTGTTATAACAGTTCCACCCTGACACCAGAAGGATGGCCCGAAGACTAGAAAGGATCAATGAAAGTCTTGTCAGACAGGAATTGTCTGTTCAATTCACATAACTTGTATAAAAGAAAAATGCTGCCTAAATACACTTGTATTCCTGAAAAAAAACAATATTCCATTTATTCTTCAGTTTTTATCTTGGTAAATACAGCTTTAAACTTGGTACTTTTTTGACACACCTTGTACTCTGAAAATTTGAAGGAATGGAAAGTTGGGTTTTTTTTTCAGAATTCAAGGAGTGTCAAAAAGTAAAAAAAATTCGATACTTTTTTTTTACACATCTTGAATATATATGTATTTATGTACATGTATATATATATTTACCAACCCTCCGCACGAGCAGGATGTGACACAAGGTCAATTTATTAAGCGAGGTTCAACAGGTTTGAATTCAGAGTTTTCTTTCTGCTAGACTGGTTTACCTTGCCAAGGTTAAAGAGCCCAATCTGTGCTACTATTTAACCATAGCTGGAGGAGAATTGGATTCATACCTTTCCAAGGTTATTAGCGTTATGTGAAATTCAAACAGCTTCGTTCAGGAATTGAACTCGCGTTGACGAGTCCATTTCCTACGACTCTAACCATTAGACCACGCACCCTCCAATGTACATATATATATGGATATGAGGTTAAGTAAACAAACAAATGTGTTTATTTTTATATGGCTTTAAGCCGACAATTTTTGGAGCNGAAGAAGAAGACCAGAGAAAAGAAGAAAGAAGAAGAAGAAGAAGAAGAAGAAGAAGAAGAAGAAGAAGAAGAAGAAAGAAGAAAGAAAAGAGACTAGAGAATTGAGTGGAATGAAAGAAAACCTGTTTGAAGAGAAAGAAAAAAGAAGGCAAAACAGAAAAAGAAAAGAAATAAGAATTAATTTCTTTTTAATTGAAAAATTGTGAATGAAAGAAAGAATCTAAAAAATAGCAGATATTTTTTTAAAAAGGTGAAAGAAAGAAGCATATTAGAAAAGCAAATACAGACAGAAAAAAAATATGCAATATGAATGAACATGCCAGAACTAAAACACAGAAAGAAAGAAAAAAAGAAGAAAGAAAGAAAGGACCGAAGCGAAGGTCGATAAGAAGCAAATTAAAGAAAATATTTATTTTGTTAAAGAGAACAAAAGAAGAAAAGAAAGAGAAGAAAGAAAGAAGGAATGAACAGCGAGAGTGAAAGAAAGAAAAGAAAGAAAGAAAAAAGAAGAAAGAAAGACCAGGAGAGTAAAGAAACGAAAGAAAGAAAGAAGAAAGAAAGAAAGAAAGACCAGGAGCATGAAGGAAAGAAAGAAAGAAAAGAAGCAAAGAAAGAAAGAAGAAAGAAAGAAAGAGAAGAAAGACCAGGAGGGAGTGAAAGAAAGAAAGAAAGAAGAAAGAAAGACAGGTAGAGTGAAAGAAGAAGAAAGAAAGAAAGAAAAGAAAGAAAGAAAGACCAGGAGAGTGAAAGAAAGAGAAGAAAGAAGAAAGAAAGAAGACCAGGAGAGTGAAAGAAAGAAAGAAGAAAGAAAGAAAGAAAGAAAGACCAGGAGAGTGAAAGAAAGAAAGAAAGAAAGAAAGAAAGAGAAAGAAGAAGAAGAAAGACCAGGAGAGTGAAAGACCAAAAAAACGAAAGAAAAAGAAAGAATACAGGAAAGAAAAAAAATAGAAGAAGGACCAGGAGAGTGAAAGAAAGAAAGAAAGAAAGAAGAAAGAAAGAAGAAAGAAGAAAGAAGAAAGAAAGACGCAGGAAGTGAAAGAAAGAAAGAAAGAAAGAAAGAAAGACCAGGAGAGTGAAAGAAAGAAAGAAAGAAGAAAGAAAGAAAGAAAGAAAAGAAAGAAAGACCAGCGAAGAGTGAAAGAAAGAAGAAGAAAGAAAGAAAGACCAGGAGAGTTGAAGAAAGAAAGGAAAGAAAGAAAGAAGACAGGAAGAGTGAAAGAAGAAGAAGAATGAAAGAAAGAACAGAACCAGGAGAGTGAAATAGAAAGAAGAAAGAAAAGACAGAACAGGAGAGTGAAAGAAAGAAAGAAAGAAAGAAAGAAAAGAAACAGGAGAGTGAAAGAAAAGAAGGAAGAAAGAAAAGAACAGGAGAGTGAAAGAAGAAAGAAAGAAAGAAAGAAAGAAAGAAGAACAGGAGAGTGAAAAAGAAAGAAAAGAAAGAGAACAGAGAGTGAAAAGAAAGAAGAAAGAAAGAAAGAAAGAAGAAGAAGAAAGACTAGGGACGTGAAAGAAAAGAAAGAAAGAAAGAAAGAACAGGAGAGTGAAAGAAGAAAGAAAGAAAGAAAGAAAGAAAGAAAGAACAGGAGAGTGAAAGAAAGAAAGAAAGAAAGAAAGAAGAAAGAAAGAAACAGGGAGAGTGAAAGAAAGAAAAAAAAAAAGAAAGAGAAGAAGAAAGAAAGAAAGAAAGAACAGCGAGAGTGAAAGAAAGAAGAAAGAAAGAAAGAAAGAAAGAACAGGAGAGTGAAAGAAAGAAAGAAAGAAAGAAAGAAAGAAGGAGAGTGAAAGAAAGGAAAGAAAGAAAGAAAGAAAGAAAGACCAGGAGAGTGAAAGAAAGAAAGAAGAAAGAAAGAAAGGAAAGAAAGACCAGGAGAGTGAAGAAAGAAAGAAAGAAAGAAAGAAAGAAAGACCAGGAGAAGTGAAAGAAAGAAAGAAAGAAAGAAAGAAAGAAAGAAGAATGAATGAATGAACGAAAAAAGAAAGAAAGAAAGAAAGATTGAAGGAATGAAAGCAAAAAGAAAAGAAAAAACATCCGTATAAGGAATAAAAAATCGAAATCAGCCAGAAAAGTGAACAATTCCTGATTTTGTGTTTATCGCCGGAAATAAAATTCGGACGATCAATTTCAATTAGTTTCAAGATTTACATCATTTCCAACAACAACAACAACAACAACCACAACCACAATAAGAGCAGCAAGCAGCAGCAGCAAGCATGAAAACAACACAATAGGAATAAGATATGTAAATCAATTCAGAATGTTAATGAACTGACGGACACGAATGCACTTAAATCAAATAGATTGTCTCAGTTAGAAATGTATGTAAATAAAAAGTAAATCAATTGAAGATTGAAAAGTTTGACAAGGCGAGAAGAAGAAGAAGAAGAAGAAGAAGAAGAAGAAGAAGAAGAAGAAGAGAAGAAGAAGGCGTGAGAAAGGCGAGAAGAAGAAGAAGAAGAAGAAGAAGAAGAAGAGAGAAGAAGAAGAGAAGAAGGGTGAGAAGGCGAGAAGAAGAAGAAGAAGAAGAAGAAGAAGAAGAAGAAGAAGAAGAGAAGAAGAGAAGAAGAAGGGTGGAGAAAGCGAGAATAAGAAGAAGAAGAAAGAAGAGAAGAAGAAGAAGAAGAAGAAGAAGAAGAGGGTGAAGAAAAGGCGAGAAGAAGAAAGAAGAAGAAGAAGAAGAAGAAAGAAGAAGAAGGAAGAGAAAGGGTGGAAAGGCGAGAATGAAGAAGAAGAAGAAGAAGAAGAAGAAGAAGAAGAATGGGTGTGAGAAAAGGCGAGAAGAAGAAGAAGAAGACGAAGAGAAAGAAGAGAAGAAGGGTGAGAAAGGCCGAGAAGAAAAGAAGAAGTAAGAATGGAACGAAGAAGAAGAAGAAGAAGAAGAGAAGTAAAGAAGAGAAGAAGAAGAAGAAAGAGGGTGAGAAAGCGGAAGAAGAAGAGAGAAGAAAAGAAGAAGAAGAAGAAGTGTGAGAAAGGCGAGAAGAAGAAGAAGAAGAAGAAGAAGAAGAAGAAGAAGAAGAAGAAGAAGAAGAAGAAGAAGGGTGAGAAAAGGCGAGAAGAAGAGAAGAAGAAGAAGAAGAGGTGAGAAAGGCGAGAAGAAAGAAGAAGAAGAAGAAGAGAAGAGAAAGAAGAAGAAGAAAAGTTGTGAGAAAGCGAGAAGAAGAAAGAAGAAGAAGAAGAAGAAGAAGGGTGAAAAAGGCGAGAAGAAGAAGAATGAAGAAAAGAAGAAGAAGAAGAGAAGAAGAAGATAGAGGGTGAGAAGGCGAAAGAAGAGAAGAAGAGAAGAAAGAGAAGAAGAAGAAGAAGAAGAAGGGTGAGAAAGCGCAGAAGAAGAAGAAGAACGAAGAAGAAAAAGAAGACGAAGGAAGATTTCCTTTTGCTTTCGATCAATTCGAAACAATTCGATATCAAACAAAAGGACAAGACACAATTGATATTTACGATCTTAACAATCTCCTAAACATTTGAAATGGGCATTGATAGGGATCCACACGAATAAGGAAGGTGATCACTGGAATTATCAAAAATTAATTTGACCATACACAAAATGGTAATATGCATTAAACAGAAACTGTTCTTGAGTAACGAAACACTCTCCGGGACTTGGAATAAAACGGATCACCTTAATCCCAGCAAGAAGACCAGACCAGTGTGATAAACAAAAAGAAAGAACTTGTCAACTGGTGGGATTTTTGCAGTGTCAGCAGATCACAGGGTGAAAGCTAAAAGGAAAATGAAAAAAAAGTGGACAAATACTGGACCTTGCCAGAGAACTGAAAAAACTATGGAATTATGAAGTCAAAGTGATACCAATTGTGTTTTGTGCACTTGGAACACTCCCCAAAAGGATTGGAAAGGGGTTTGGAAAGTTTGGAAATCAGCAGGAAAGATTGAGACCATCCAGAATACTGCCACTGCTGCAATCTGCGCAGAATACTCAGAAGAGTCCTGGAGACCTGAGGAGACTTGCTGTCACTCAGACTCCAGTGAAAGACCATCAGCTAAACGCGATGTGAAAACTCAAAAGAAGTGAATAATAATAATAATAATAATAATAATAATATATAATAATAATAATATAACAATCGCTTTAAAAAAAACAATTTCACTTAGAGAGACGACACAGACAGACTCATATGTTGTCAAGGAAAGAAGGGTAGGGGGTCCCCCCAACATTGAAGATAGTGTAGATACGACAATCGAGCACTTGACGAATACACTAATAAAAGTTAAGGAGGGACGTAATTGCAGCAGCCAGAAAGAGTTGCAGGCACATTGACAAACAGAATACCATCAAAAAATTAAAATTAAAGAAAATGTGTTTTTTTTAAAAACAGAAATGGGAAGAAAAACAACTACATGAGTACTTTAAGCATCAAACTCAAGATATATCACAATCAGAAGACATGGATCTGGCTAAGAAAAGGAAAACCTAAATAAAAGAAACCGAATCTTTATAATGACAGTACAAGAAATGCCATTAGAACAAAACTAAATAAGGCAAAATAGATTAAGACACAACGGAATAGCAAGTGCGGTAATGTGTGGAGACAGAGACGAAACGTGTTAATCATATAATTAGCGAATGCAGGAGCACTAGCACAAGAGGTACAAGACTAAGTACAACTCGGCTGGGAAGTATCCACTGGGAAATTGTGCAAGAAAATTCAATTTTCACCATTTAACTAAATGGATAAGCCTCAAACCTGTCCCTAGGAATGAGACGCTTAAAAATTCCAGCGACTTCGAGTACAGACGGATCGCCTAATCTCGGCTAGGAGCCGGACATAGTATTCAATCGGAACAAGAAGAGAACCTGTCATCTCGTGGCTTTGGCGCGTTCCGGCCCACCAACCGAGTGAAATTGAAAGAAGCGAAATGAATAGACAAATACTTGGGACCTTGCCAGAGTACTGAAAGATCGTATAATTGTTACTGGTGCTATTGGAAACAGTTCTCAAAGGTATGGAAAGAAGAATTTGGGTGAATTAGAATCGAGGCCATCCAAACTACAAGGCACTGTTGAGATCGGTAGAATTCTCAGAAGAAATCATAGAGGACCTACAAAGACTTGCTGTCCACACAGCTCCAATGAATCACCGGCTATCGGCAGATGTGAAAAACTCAAAATAAAATAATAAACAGTCGGTATTGGATTATCCAAAACCAGAAATCGTTGTAAATTGCAGACGAGATGACATGGACATGGCTAAAAAAGGGGAAATCTCAGGACGAAACTGAAATCATTAGAAGCACAAAACTACAGCCATTAAAGTTAGTCCCGCAATATCCATTATTACTGAATCCTGCAGATGAATCCTCGTGGATTCCCATTTTAATATCCCTATGTAAAAAAAAAATAGACCTTGCATTGATCGCAGCACTCTGAAAAAAATGTTAATTTCTACTATCTAAAATATTAAATGAAAAAAAGTCCATGTTGTTATCATTTAAATTTTATTTTTAATTATCTTCACGAATATAAATCAAATCCCTATTAAGTTTGCTCAAAACCAAGCCCTGATGATATTTTAATATGTATATAATACTTTGTCGTTAATTGTTTTATTTTCAAGTCTCCGTCTGACATACATATACACACAACTGCCCTGGCCTGAACTTGCAAATAGGTCGGAAATATTAAAAACATATTTTACAGGTGCCCCAGAAAAAAAACAGAACCAAGTTATTTATTTATTTTCAAGCATAAAACTAACCCTAAACCCCAACCACTAACTGTAACCCCTATCCCTAACCCTAAACCCCCTAGTTAAAATTAACACGTTTATACAAAAATTGTGGGTTCTGCCTTTTTTCTGTGTAACCTGTATACATAGTGGAGCCCAGAAAAAACAGAAACCAAATTATTATATTTATTTTCCCATTAAACTAGCCCTAAAACCTAACCTAACCTCCCAACCCACTTAACAGTAGATTAGTCAGATTGGCCACTCTTAGTAGAGGTATACTGGTCAAATTTGAAGCACAACAAAGAAATTTTCTGACCGGATTTGTAGCGTTTAGCCACAAAAACTATCCTTATTCTCTAACAAGATTGATTGTGGATTTCGATGATATAATTCTATTAACTTTTTTGCACCATCTTTTCATATCATCCGCTTTCTGTTATAGCTCTTTGCCGACTTACCTCTTGTTATTTAATAATTTATTTATAATTTTTATCTTCGTTTTGTTTCTTAACCAAGCTGATATTTTTTTTTATTTTGATTTTAATCCACGTATTTTCTCATTACCATGATCTCTGTGCCATTCTCGCTATCTTTTCGAGTGATTATATTAATTTTCTTATGTGTCTACTCCAGACATCAAGGTTTCTTCTATGATACACTCAGTGGATTCACTTTAGGCTTTAAGCGGGGAAAGGATTACCGGTTATGGCGTTGCATGTGTATTTGTCTTACGCAAGAAAAAAGAACTTCCCAACTCGTTTATTTTTATTTTTATTATTTAGCAAATATATGCACCGCTCAGCGTGCAAGTATTTGTCTTAATGTTAATGAATATCGTATAATTAGAAAAGGGTAATGAAACTAAATAAGTCAATAAAAGTGTGTTCTATACACATAGGGGATATATCGAAAATAGAACAATCTGAAACTTTACTCTTCCGTCACTCTCGTCTTTCATGTTTATTTTTTCTAATTTAAAGTATTTAGCTAAAAAGGAAGTAAAGAATAATAATGACAGTTATTTTTTCTTGTTAATGGATTTATTAAGATTATCCCTGAGATTTTGCTCATATTCATTAAGAATAAACCAAACAATTAGAAATCAATAATACTAACAATATTCATTAAAATTAATTTTTAAATCAATATGCAAATAGCCTTCCATTCACACTGTAACCACTATTTTGTTGTATATATAAAATACAATTGCTGTTATAAGAATAGTAACAGTTTAATAATGTAAAACAATTTTATTAATAATTGAGGTTAAATAAAATCATGGAATGTGTAAATACAAAGGAATTGTGACTTGTAGTATTAGTTTCGGTTACAGACAGAAAACACAATCTCCATTATAATAAGATATCACTTCAGGAACGTTCTCTAATTTAAGTTGGTTGGATTTTACGGCATTTCAACCCCCTTGTTGGGTTCTTTGAGGATATATGCTTAATTGAAGTCATACCTAATTTTGAAAATTAATTAGTTAATAATTAATGAAATTTAGGTGGGCATATATGTTCAAATGTACCCTTGGGAAAGGTATGAATTCTACTCTCCCTCCAGCTATGGGTAAATAGTAGGGCAGACTGGGCTCTTTAACCTTGGTTAGGCAACCGGTCTAAGAGAAGGAAAACTCTGAATTCAAACCTGTTAAACTCCGCTTAAGAAATTGACCTTGTGTCGTATCCTACTCGTGCGGAGGGGTTGGTAAATATATATATGTTCAAATGTAAGGCTAAACAAATCGAGAAAATGTCAATCCCTGAATAGGTCGAAATGTACATTCAGGGATTGACATTTTTTCGATTTGTTTAGCCTTACATTTGAACATATATGCCCGCCTAAATTTCATTAATTATTAACTAATTAATTTTCAAAATTAGGTATGACTTCAATTAAGCACATATCCTCCAAAATATATGGATATATATATACTTTTTGTACATACATGGTATGCAATTTGGCAGTGTCGTCTCAGTTCATAGGTGTGCCGATGAATAATTTCTAACAAGTACTTCGGTTCGCGATCCAATCAAGCTTAGAAGTAAATGAAAATTGATTGATTTCGAAATGAAAATTAAAAGTTAAAATGAAAACTAATAACATATCAAATATTGATCTGTGATTGGAAATTTACGACATTTATTTTTGATGAGGATAACGCAATAATAATATTCAAGAGAAAATTTATGTAAACGAATAATAAAAGAACTTTGGATGGCGCAGTGGAAGCGTGCTGGGCCCATAACCTGTAAAGTGTTTTAAGTGCCATCCTTGGCCAGTTGAAAAGGGCTTAAAGAAAGTCCTGTGTTATGGAATCCTTTGGTGAGCGTGTGGCGAGCCGGAAGTTCTTGCTTCAACGGACAGAGGTCGAATGACAAAAATAGGTAGTTTGCGCCTGGGGATTGCGCACCCTATTAAAAGAGAAAATTAAAATAAAAATTTGTACAATTTCAACCAATGGGAGACGTTCGCGCCTACAAGGAAATTTATCAAATAGACCCCTTTTTGGAGCCTATCCTGGACTATAAAAAAAGCCAACTTTTCGGATCCCAACCAGAAAGATCTCACTTGTCTAAGGGAATTCACGTCAAGAACATTTCTCACACATGCTGAAGGTATGAACTATCTCTCTCTCTCTCTCTCTCTCTCTCTCTCTCTCTCTCTCTCTCTCTCTAAATAACCTACAAGGCTTTGAAAACCCTAACAACTATAATTTAGTTACCCCTAAAACACCATCCTCTATAAGAGTATAAGTCCTATCCTGCGTATTGGTAAAGGTCCAGTGATTTAATCCAATGTCCGTCGTTGGTGAGAATTTTGGAGATATAAGGTGTGTGTTAAAAGCCCACTCCTACTTATAGACTCGTCCACATTCACGTGATCCACCTCTTAGCCAATCACTGGCAGTACTCTGAAGTTGATACAATACTTAAACCGACTCTACCGGTCATAATTACATTGACATTATTTGACGACGGACATAGTATTAAATCACTGGACCTTTACCAATACGCAGGATAGGACTTGCCAAAGGATTCCATAACTCAGGACTTACTTTAAGCCCTTTTCAACTGGCCAAGGATGGCATTTAAACAACTTTAGAGTCGTCTATGAACAGTGGATCAGGGTCCAATGGTGATGAAGGGGTGCTCCACATTCCCCAAACCTCCAAAACTGGAACCTCACCATCAGAGTTTAACGTCATTCCCAGCATATGTAGACCCGCAGCCACCGCCTTCTAGCACCCATATGATAAAAAGGGGTTGGGGCTTGCCATAAGGGCAATAGGGTTGGGAAAATCATATTGGTGCTAGGGCTTGACGTGACCAACCGATTGATCAGAGGGGGCCTCTCTGACCGCCCGTCTAGCCCAAGTTAGGGCCAAAGTGGAGTATTGCATGTCATGAACTGCTCATCCACCTGGGTTCTATCCTTAAGCATCACGGGTCGCCACCCACGGCCAACAAGTGGCCCCATTGGGGGAGTCTTACCCCTCTGCAGAGGTGAAGTCGGTGCATTCTAACGCCCCAGCCTACAGGGCGGCATTAATTTGTATATGTATTCTTGTTAAATGTAGGTCTATGTGCTCATGTATTAAAGTATAAGGCGCCTCCTTGAGGGGGAATGCCGAACGGATCGACGCAATTTTTGTTCTTTCTCACCCACGAGCTCCGGCTTGTGGGTGGGCCCACGTTAAAACGAGGCCTTGTGCCAAGCCCATACAAGTGGGGCATGAGGCAAATACCTGTATTAAAGTATGTTTGTTACACTTCACTGCTTCTTTGTCAGAATATTTCTGGTACTTTTGTGTACCCACGTTGGAAGGCCACCTAAGACTTCCAACCAACTATAATGCCCTTTAAACCTGTGGCGAGCCGGAAGTTCTTGCTTCAACAGACAGAGATCGAATGACAAAGATAAGTAGTTTGCGCATGGGGATCGCGCACCCTAGTAAAAAATAGAATTTAAAATAAAATTCGTAAAATTCAACCAATCAGAGGCGTTCCCGCCTAATAAGAAAAATTATCGAATGGAGCCCTACAGAGCCTACTTGGATTCTATAAATACTCAGACTTTTCATTTTCAAGCAGAAAGATTTTGCCTGCCTAAGAGAATCCTTGTCACATGTTTTAAGAATTTTTAATGCAGAAGGTACGAACTATCTATCTATCTCTCTCCTTTAAATAATCATCGCTTTAAGAGACAAACTAAATATCAGTACAAATACAGCTTGACTGATGATTATTGTGACCTAAAAACTTTAAACGTTCTTTCTCATTTTGTGAATTGTGAAATATTATCTTACATTTTAAATTAAACTTTAAAAAAAGAACTTTTGGCTGAACCTCGCCCAGTATTCAATGCTGCCTTTTTGTATACATTTTGTTAATACAATTTTGTTTGTTTAATCAAGAGTTTTGTCTTCTATGCCATGTGCTTGATTGTTTTATGGTCTTTAAATGTTTGAACACTTTTATTAAATATTGACACCAAATAGCCCTACCTATCACCATAAACCTAATAACGTTATTCAAACGAATGTTGCATTTTTAGTTTTTTAGTTTTGTTTTCTTTTGTTCTGTTTCTTTTTCTTGTTTTTTTTTTTTTTTTTTAAATACTCTAAGAAGTCATTGGAGACGACGAGGCTTTGTTAAAATCGAAATCCAACACGACATTATTGATTGATTATCGATTTATAAACAGCACGTTAACATTTACAATTAATAAAAATCTCATCAAATAATGATGACTAGATCTTTAAAGGAAATTAATTGATTACACTAATTTGAACAAATCTCGTTCCAAACAAATTTCGTTCAAACAAATCTCGTTTAAAATCAAGATAACAACGCTATGATTTCACGCAAGAAAAATAAAAATACGAACAGGAGCTTGTGAATATACCGGAGCTTTTAAGAGATTCTACTTGAACTGGAACACAAAACGAAATGATTTTTGTTATGACCTAAAATTGTTTGAAGAGTTTGTTTAGATATTTTCGAAAATTTTCTTTCTTTATTTTTCTAACGAATAAAACAGATTTTTGAGTTTTACCAATTGACTTTATGTGGGTTTTTTGTTTATTTGTTTATTTTTAAGAGACTAGTCCATATCAGTTCGTTGAGAAGATCTAGCTAAAAGAGGAAGACAAGTTCAAATCAGGCGCTTAAATACCAGAGGTTCCCTAATGGGAACAAACGGCAACGCAGCGAGAAGATAACTCTTCCAGGCAAAGGGAAGATAATCCCATACACCATGAATAGGGTAGTATATAAGCTTTAAAATATTTCAGAAGAGCCAGGATCATCAAAATATACAACATGTAGGGCATTACATAAGTTTCGAAAATATTCGGAAAGCCGAGGATAAGTAAAATATACCATATGTAGAGCACTATATAAGCTTTAAAAACATTCAGAAGAGCAAAGATTATCGAAAGAAGCACATAGAAAGCATTACATAAGCTTCAAAAACATTTAGAAAAGTTAGGATACTTGACACCATGTGTAGATCATAACAGGAACTTTTAAGAGGCTCTACTTGAACTGAATACAAAACGAAAATATTTTTTTTTTTGCTATGGCCTAATGTTATTTTAAGAGTTTGTTTAGATATTTTCGGAAATTTTCAGGATCATCAAATGATACCATATGTAGAGCACAACATAAGTTTCGAAAATATTCGGAAAGCCGAGGATAAGCAAAATATACCATACGTAGAGCACTACAAAAGCTTTAAAAAACTTTTAGAAGAGCTAGTACCATCAAAAGTTACCATACGATTTAAGAGATTCTACTTGAACTGAATACAAAACGAAAATTTTTTTTGCTATGACCTAAAATTATTTTAAGAGTTTGTTTAGATATTTTCGGAAATTTTCTTCTTTTTTTTTTTCTAACGAATAAAACAGATTTTGAGTTTATCCAAATGACTTTTTGTTTATTTTCATGTTTGTTTATTTTTATTTATTTTTGTTTGTTTTCTGTTTTTTTTTAAATTTTTTGTTGTTGTTTCTTTAAATTGTAAAAAGTCGTTGGTGATCAATACTCCATCTATGAAGAAAACCAACACGACATCATTGACTGATTATTGATTTGTAAACATCATGATAGTATTTACAATGAATAAAATCTCATCAAATAATAATGACTAGATCTTTAAAGAAAATTAATTGATTACACTAATTTGAATAAATCTCGTTCCAAACAAATCTCGTTCAAAACAAATCTCGTTCAAACAAATCTCGTTTGAAAATAACATAACAACGCTATGATTTCACGCAAGAAAAATAAAAACACGTACAGAAAAAAAAAAAAAAAAGAAACAAAAAATAAAGTTTATATTACTAAACACAATATCTTATTATAATGGAGATTGTGGGTTTGTCTGTCTGTAACCGAAACTATATCACTATACAAGTCACAATTCCCTTTGTTATTTACTTAACATTCTCCATGATTTTATTTAAACCTCAATTATTAATAAAATTGTTTTACATCATTAAGACTGTTGACTATATCTTATAACACGCAATTGTATTTATATATACAACAAAATAGTGGTTTACAGTGTGAATGGAAGGCTTATTTGCATATTGATCTTAAAAATTTGATTTTAATGAATATATGCTTAGTATTATTGATTTCTAATTGTTTGGTTTTATCTTAATGAATATGAGCAAAAATCTCAGGGATAAATCTTAAAATAAATCCATTAACAAGAAGAAATAACTGTAATTTTATTCTTTACTTCCTCTTTTAACTAAATAGTTAAATTAGTTTCAAAGTTGTTCTATTTTTCAATCATACGCCCTCTGTTTCAAATCTTTTTATCTGCATTCTTATTCAGTTTCATTAGCCTTTCTAATTTAATATCATATTTTATTATATCAAAACTTAAATATTTGCACCCGGAGGGTGCATATATTTGCTAGTCAAATATAATAACGCTAAGAATTATTTTTAGCGCGAAAGATTTAACTTTTTTTTAAACTAAGGAAATTATAGGAAAGTGAAGATCGAAAAAGAAAAAATCAGATTCGTTTTGAAATTATTAAAAAAAACAAAAAAACAGAAAAGGTAAAAATTAAAGTTAATATTAATAAACACAACATCAACCCCACTACTCCCCTCAAATGATGCAGATTTTTTTGAAGATGAAATATTTAAGTTTTTTTTAACAAATAAGTTAAAAGTAATTATAGAATATTGAAGACTGAACACAAAAAAATAAAAGAAATTCAACCGTGCCGACTATTTCAATTCTCATTTTGAAATTAATAAAAAGAAGAAAAAAAAACCTTTCGATGCATAAAACAAAATACAAAAAATATTTGCTATAGAGTTTATGATACTAGGGTGAGTCAAAAGTTTTGCAATGTTTTATTAACATGAGGCAGAGTTCGGCAGCTCGGATGCTTTTTTGAGGTTGTCAAGGTAACGAATCATTCTGGAGGGTGAGATGACGATTCACGCGAGAAAAATAAAAACACATACAGAAAAAAGAAGAAAAAAAACGAAAAACAGGATTGTATAAAAAGAAAAGTTCAAATTAATAAATACAATATCAAATATTCTTATTCAAATTTTCTTTAGCACGAATGATTTAACTTTTTTTAAAACTGAGTAAATTATAGGAAATTGAAGACAGAAAAAGAAAAAAAAAATATCAGATTCGTTTTGAGGCGTAACACAGATTCTCAAAGATACGTGGTTCGAAGTTAACTGCCCTTAAAAAATGTAAAGATTTTTAAATAAAATAACTGGTGCATTTTATATTTTATTAAATCAATATATCAGCACAGAAAATTTCATTAGATTCGGTCAATTCCCTGATTTTTGGTATTTTTTTCTTTCGGTGGGGTGACGATGGTGGAATTTAGGTGCATTAAGTTCAATTTAGCCGTGATGATTAAGGACGGAATCCTGGTTGATGAGCAGTCCTTGATATGCAACACTCAACTTGGACCCTTACTTAGGCTAAACGAGCGGTCGGAGAGGCCCCCTTCGAACAATCGACTGGTCATGTCAAGCCTAGCACCTATATGATTGCCCCGACTCTATTGCCCTTATGGCAAGCCAAAAACTCTTTTTATCATATGGGTGCTAGAAGGCGGTGGCTGAGGGTCTACATGTCTTGGAAATGACGTTAAACTCTATCTGATGGTGAGGTTCCGGTTCTGGAGATTTGGGGAATGTTGGAGCACCCCTTCATCACCATTGCTCCCTGGTCCAATCTGACCCGGAGTGGTAGTACCTGTTAGGGTCCCATCTATGGGTTAAATAGAAAAATGTATTTATTAAAAAGATTGTGTATCCATTAAGAATTAATTTATTTCAAAACTTTATCGGCATTAGATAACCCACTGAGGTTGATATGCCGTAAAACAAAACAAAAGAAAACAAACCATATGTAAAATAATGCGATGTAGAAAAACCCAAGATTTTAGTTATACATTAATGTAACTAGTATAAAATAAAAAACACCCTCTGAGCGATGTAAAAATAGATTTTTGAAACATATTGCCTGAGAGGTGGGAGTTAAAAATTCAATGTCAGCGGTTTGTACCCTAAGTAAGTAAAATCCTCAAATTCATTAAAGGATTAAAAAATAAAACAATTTGAAATGTAAACTTTAAATATGTATTAAAATAAAAACAAACTATATATAGATATATAATACCAGTCATGTATTTATTAAAACTTGTTTTAAAAAAACAATGAGGACTGTCTAATGTTGCATGTTCAAATTTTGAGTGTATTTATTCTATGTTATGACGATCTTGGGTAATGTGACGTAAGCAGTGACGTAATTTTTGTTACAGACAAAAACCGGAAGCGAATCTCCATTATTAATAGATAGTGGAAATAGAGTAGATTAAGGATGACGTGCGAATGGCTGACCTGTTGGCTTCTGATTAGTCGATAAGTGACAACAGAACAAAGATTAAGGATGACGTGTGAATGAATGACTTTATTTTAAAACTTTATTGCATTAAATGACCCACTGAGGTTGATATGCCGTAAAACAAATCAAATCAAATCAAATCTAATTCAATTCAGCCGATTTCATAAATCGTCATCTTGAATGAGAGTGAAAGGTTTTGACATTTGTGTCATTCACCCCCACCCAAAAATCTAATCAAAATTTGATCTCAATGGATGGGA
Organism: Doryteuthis pealeii; assembly: GCA_023376005.1. Lineage (NCBI taxonomy): Eukaryota > Metazoa > Mollusca > Cephalopoda > Myopsida > Loliginidae > Doryteuthis > Doryteuthis pealeii. The sequence goes on along the minus strand of CM042162.1, from coordinate 71,895,160 downwards.
AATAATTAATCAGAAAGCTACATGAAAATGTCCAGCTTCCACTCAATATCTAGACTTTGTAATTACATACAACGGAAGTGGCATCTTGATACGTTTAAACATCTAGCTTTGGGGGGGGAGCTGCTGCATCTGTTTTTGGGGGGGTGGAGTGTGCCCAGCTTCCCCGCACACACACCAAAAATAAATATTAAGCTCACTCGATAATCTAATCAACTTGTTAATTCTATTTTTTTGATTGTCAAACATTTCTCCATCACATAAAAAAATCTTGGGCTAGACGGGCGGTCGGAGAGGCCCCCTTCGATCAATCGGCTTGTCACGTCAAGCCCTAGCACCTATATGATTTTCCCAAGGTGATGCTTTGTCAATGAAATTCTATGATGATTTTCTCAACCCATTGCTCTTATGGCAAGCCCCAACCCCTTCTTATCATATGGGTGCTAGAAGGCGGTGACTGCGGGTCTACATGTCCTGGGAATGACGTTAAACTCTATTGGTGGTGAGGTTACAGTTTTGGAGGTTTGGGGAATGTAAAGCACCCCTTTATCTCCCATTGCTCCCTGGACCACTCTGACCTGGAGTGGTAGTACCTGTTAGGATCCCATCTATGGGTTAAATAGAAAAACATGAGTTTATAAACAAAATTGTATTATGCATTAAGAATTGATTTATTTCAAAACTTTGTCGGCATTTAATGACACACCGAGGTTGATATGCCGTAAAACAAAACAAACCAAACCAAACCACAAACACACACAACACACACACACACACACACACACACACACATATATATATATATATATATATATATATATATATATATATATATATATATAGTTTATTATTCTTTGGTAGGGTACCAAGTTTTTTGGTATTAGGATGATTCTAAACTGGTCGTTTCCTATAACAGTTGGGTGCTGCAAGGTCCAGTCCAATTTGAGAGCTCAATGTTTTTTTTTTTATAAACAGAGCAAAGTAATTTGTAAAGAAAAAAAAAGGCTTAAAGACCGGGTTCTCGGTGATTATGGTCCATTTCCACCCGTGGGTATCTGTGACCCTACGAGTTTCTTCTATCACTGGAAGAAGGGAAAAATGTATAAATGTGAGCTGAATTTAATTGTTTACCAGTTTGAATAAAGAAAATGATCTGAAGAAAAACGTAGGGTCTCAGATACCCACGGGTTGACATGGACTATAATCGCTGAATACCCGGTCTATAAGCCTTTTTTCTTTACATATATATATATATATATATATATATATATATATATATATATATATATATGGAGAAAAGATAGATTCTACTGAATAAAAATAGACAAATTGATGAACAGAAAGATTTTAAAAAAAAAAAAGAAAAGAAAAAAACTCACACATATACAACTAATGACAAATCCAGTTCCTAAACATACATATATATAAAAGACAATTAAAACAGACATACACACATACACATACTCATTCATCTTGACCCATCCCCATCATCCAACATTCTGGGCCCACACCTGCATCACCATATAAACACTCCCCATCTAGAAAGAAGAAAATTCACTACCCACCCCCACCACCCCTGCCCCTACTGACAACCTACTGTTCTCAACATTTTGAAAATGTCCTTCATTGAAGCAAGAATTATATTCGTCCTGAAGAAGGTCTAAATGACCGAAACGTTGCATCGTCGACAATAAACATCCAGTTTCCATAACATCCCGTGTTTGTCTACTTTTCTCCACATATTGTCGGATTAACCTCCTCATATTTCTCCCATATATATATATATATATAATTTTAATTAATCATGACAAGCAAATTCGGCGAATACCATGTGCGACGTGAGGAACACTGTACAGCTGTTTCGACCTAATTTTGGTCTCATCAGCAGTGTATACCTACGATCTCCCCCCGACAGAGATCGTAGGTATACACTGCTGATGAGACCAAAATTAGGTCGAAACAGCTGTACAGTGTTCCTCACGTCGCACATGGTATTCGCCGAATTTGCTTGTCATGATTAATTAAAATTATATAAATAAAATTTCTCTCCACAAAAAAAAAAAATAAAATAAAAAAAATAAAAATTACCTATATATATATATATATATATATATATATATATATATATATATGTAATATTATAAAGATAGATTAATATTATATACATAATATGGGTGTTCTGTTTATAAGTAATGGTTACCAAGCTAGAATTTCAGATCCATTACTCCTAAATAGCGAGTTTAATCATCAGTGGATGCCCTCATATTTGCCTTCTTGGTTTGGTTTGGTTTGGTTTTGTTTTACGGCATATCAACCTCAGTGGGTCATTTAATGCCGACAAAGTTTTGAAGTAAATCAATTCTTAAATGGATAATACAATTTTGTTTATAAACATGTTTTTCTATTTAACCCATAGATGGGACTTGCCTTCTTGTATCACATACTACCCGTAGCAAACGGGTAGAGTAAATTGCCGTTCCATCGTTAATGTAATGGTAAGCATAGTCGCTGATTTATCACTATTGATTAGCGAGTTCGAGCCTCGATAGATGCACTATACTTGTGTATCACATCCTACTCTAGGTAAATTCCTACCGGGAACTTCTTTTTTTGCCTTGAGGTTCTTACACAATTCATATTTGTCGTTTGACTTAAAAATCATTTGCAGGATTTGTTTTCAACCAAAATGCCCTTTTTTTATGAATTCATTCAATGAATGGAACATCTACAACTGTCCCCATCGAAGTATATCATGAATGCACGCTAGGTGGCGTGGGGAGATATGTTGCTCGCTTTTTCACATTTATTTTTTTTTGCCAGTTTTTTCCCTGTCATCCCAAATATTTAATAACTGAACAGCAAAAAAAGAAGAAACATTTCCAATATCCATGATGATGCGAAAGGAAGATTAATATTTGACTCAGTTGGAATACAGAACATCTCTGCTCCTGGCAATAAATGGTGGACGGGATTAACCAGCAATAAGGCGTTTCTTGTGCAATATATATTACTAAGTCTATGCTAGAATTCTATTGAATTGTAGTGTTGCAATATGAGCCTTGTGAGCTAGAAGCATAAATGCAAGCGTAGAATTAGTCGGGTGTTAGTTGAAAGGATAGTAGAAGTTGTGACGACTCAGAGACTATGTATCTAGTACCGTGTAACATGTAGAATGTTAAAAGAATGGTGTAGTAAGAATAGAATTAAAAAATGAATAGACAGTGTTAGAATAGAATGATAGAATAAGGAATTAATGGAGAATATTAGAATAGAATGGTAGATAAACAAAGAATGGAAAATGTTAGAATGGAATGGGAGAATAATGAAAGAATAGAGAATATTAGAATAGAATCGTCGAATCATGTTAGAATAGAATGGTAAAATAAGTAAAAATAGTGAATTTCAGAATAGTAGATTTCTATAGAATGGTAGAATAATAAAAGAATGGAAACTGTAAGAATAGAATAAAAAGTAAAGATAGTCTCAGAATAGAATGATAAAATAAGGAAAGAATGGAGAACGGTAGTACAGAATGGTAGAATTAAAAAAAGAATGGAGATTATCAAAATAGAATGGTAGAATAAGGAAAGAATAGAGACTATTAGAATAGAATGGTAGAATGGAAAAAGGATGGAGAATGGTGGAATAGAATGGAGAATAAGGGTTAGGGTTAGGTTTTAGGGTTAGGGTTAGGGTTAGTATTTAGGGTCAGGGTTAGGGTTGTGGTTTAGGGTTAGTTTAATGGGAAAATAAATAATTTGGGTTCTGTTTTTTCTGGGTCATCGTGTAATATCATATTACTCAACTAGGAAATAACCCTTTTTTTAATAATTTGTTGTTTGTTTTGTCAGACAGTAGTAAGAAAAGAACTAAAACAAATAAACAAAACGAAATCAATGTGGGTCATATCCCTTTGAAGGTGTAAATCAGATGTGCTTGTATTTATTCTTCATTGATCGAGTTCAATAAAAAAGGCGGCGGCGGCGGCGGCGGCGGCGGTATCTTTTTTTATTGTCCATAACAAATGACCTTTTCAACCGGGAGAAATGAAATAACAATATATTATCATTTTAATTGATAACCGCTTACAAGGCCGAACGCACCGATATAAGCCGCAGGGATATATTTAATAGATAACTTAAAGATACCTTCTTAATTTTAGCTTAGTGTGAATGACTGATCTGTTGTTTTCTGATTGGTCAGAGAGTGTCAACAGTGATAAAAGAGTGAAAGAGAGAATGAAAAGTATGATATGACGGTTATCGTTGTAGGTGTAAAATAATGAAAGATTTTAGGTATAAAATACTTCCAGGCTGTGGTCATATCAGTACTGCTGTATGGCTGTGTTACATAATCTATGCGGTGGCATAAGATTATTGTCAATCCCCTGGAATTCTGAGGGGATGACCCTTTTCATACTTATGTAAGGTAGTATAGAGATATGGTGGCGATCAGTGCAGTTGATGGCCCTGAAAGTGAGTGACGGCGTCTGACCTCACTCTCACCTTGCCTTCCGGGGATAAATCGTGGGAACCGGAAGGCATAGAAGAACCTGTTTCGGTTTAAGAATAGTAAGGAGCTTTAGTTTAGTTTTGCAGTGGACGTCAGACAAAGCAGTCGGCCATGATGCTCTGTCTAAACTGTAACTCTGCATACGCGCGCTATGTTATGTCTGGGTTGGGGATTTACCGAATAAAGTAACATTAAAAGAAAATCGAAGTCTTGTGTTTACTAAAAACTAACAATGACACAGGGCTTCTGATAAGGAGAAATCCCTACCAGAAACCAGACCCGAAGTCCCCAAGAAAGTCCAGACCTTAGAAGAGACCAGACGCAAGATGTTAGAAGATAGAACCAAAGCCGGCCAGAAGAGAAGACGACTAGAAGTAAGAAGTAAGAAAGGGTATACAACATTATATCGATTTGGTACCGTGAAAACCCCAGTACGCAACAGCTGCACCACTTGGACCCTAACGAAGCGCATAGACAATAAGCTAGATGGGAGCTGCACAAGAATGCTGCGTGCAGTCTTGAACAAGTCGTGGAAACAGCACCCACAAGGAAACAGCTGTATGGCCACCTCGTCCCCATCTGACAAACCATCTGAGTGAGACGAACAAGACATGCAGGACACTGCTGGAGAAGCAAGGACGAGCTCATAAGTGACACATGGACATGCTAATGTGGGCCGACTACCAACACACAGCCATGAGGACCTCTTCAGTAGTACATTGAGCTATAGATTTTTCCCAAAGAGTTAGGTCTTACTGTTGTTTTCTGATTAGTCAGAGAGTGTCAACAGTGATAACAGTGAAAAGTTTTGGCGGGTCTGGCTGGGGTTTTAGAGGAGACGCATCGCAATAGCGGTGTGTCTTTCTGTTCCAAATTTTGGTTTAACGAAAAAAAAAATGAGCTCAAAGAAAAAAAGTCTTGTGTTCGTTATTAAAAACAACCAACGGTAGCGAGGAGTACTCAAGGAGAGCCCAACTTGTTCCTGAGCGCTCGAAGAACGAAGAGAGAAGTCAGCCAGCCCAAAAACAGATACAGAATAGAAGAGACCCAACCAGATCCAGTCCAGAGATAAGTATAGAAACTACATACTCCTTTAATTAAACACCACGTCACATATCTAAAATCCACCTCATAGTGCCTCAAAATCAAAATTTCGTGAAAATTTAAGTCGTTTAATTTTGGATTTTGCGTAAGTCTCCCCAATTACAGTGTCTGAAAAAAACCACATATTTTCTGGAATATTTAAATTCATGATTTTATTGACTTTTCTGATAGAATTTTATGCGTAGAATTCATTGATGCAAAGAAAGCGCTCAATTTTTAAAATTTGCAGACATATGAGGCCTTAATGTAATATATTGTCTGATCAGTGCACCCAAGGACCAGGCTGAATAGGAAGTGCATGGGGGTCAGGTGCAGCCTGGAAACGAAAACTGACCTGATCTTTTGCACCTGGAAATGCAGGTGAATATTTGACATGATTTCGGTGCAGACATCTGTAGGCGTAGCCCATAGCCAATGAAAACAACCTGCGTGGACGAAGAGGCGTGTCTACAGAAAAACTGCGTAGGTGTCACGAACAAAGAGGCGTGACACCGGGGGTCAGACTACAATGAAAGAAGCCCGTAGAGATCGATTAGACAGACAACGATCAGGTTCGAGATCACTTGAAAAGAACTCCCGAAGGCTCTACGTTGCGTAACCCTGCCAACGAATCTCAGCTGTACACAACCGGTGAAAATAAACATCTCATCTTACATTTTCCAAAATACAAGTGTTTGTGTTCTTTGAAGGTCCAATGTGTAACATTAAAACACCCTTATAGAGCTTAAAAATCTTGAATTTCGTCAAAATTTTAGGTATCAACTTTATTGGCTTTTCTCATAGATTTCGATGCGTAGAATTCAATGATTCCAAACAAAGCGCTTAATTCGAAGTATGGGCAGTATATGCATACACACACTCCAATTAGATGACGCCACGTCACATATAGGGTTCGTTGTGTTCGTTATTAAAAATTATCAACGGCACAAGATAAGACATCCCAAGAGAACCCAAGTCATTTCACACTCAAATAACAGAGAGAAGCCATGATAGTCCAACAACAGATGCAGAATAACAACAACTCCGTTCCAGAATAGCAAAGACCCAATCAGATCTGGTCCAGATATAAGTATAACAGTATAAGATAAGTATAGAAAGTAGATACACCTTTAATTAGACACCACGTCACATATCTAAAAGTAATGACCGTATATACACACACTCCAATTAGATGCCGCCACGTCACATATAGATGGTTCGTTGTGTTCGTTATTAAAAACTATCAAAGGCACAAGACAAACATCCTCAAGAGAACCCAATCATTCCTGACTCAAATTACGGAGAGAAGCCATGCAAAGACCCAATCAGATCTGGTCCAGAGATAAGTATAACAGTATAAGATAAGTATAGAAAGTAGATAACCTTTAATTGTTGTATACCCTTTCTTTATTTCTATTATTCTTCTGCTCATCTTTGGTATCTTACGTTCTTCTTCCAGCGTCTGGACCTAGTCTTGGGGACTTTGTGTCTGGTCTTCTATTTCTCTGTTCTTGCTGGTTGGTCGTCCTTGGTTCATTTCTTCTTCGACGTCAGTCTTGTTGCCAAGACATTCATCAACCACAAAGCCAAATTATTTATTTAAATCTTTATTTACTTAACTAAACATATTTCCCTAACTAATCACAGCGCGCGTGTGCAGTGGTCCCAGCTAAAGCAGTTACATCTTCTCTGCCTGACGTCCAAGCTGAAACTGAGAGCCAACCAGGTCCCACGTGACTTCACGTATTTCGCGGGCTTTCTGTAATATTCCATGGAAAGTCCCGCCCGTGATATGAAAAGGGGCCATTCAGAAATACAGGGGGTTGACAATACTCTATGCATAGATTATGTAACATAATTAGACACCACGTCACATATCACCGTATATACACATCAATTAGATGTCACATATAGAAAAGCATCACACACACTCCAATTAGATGTCGCCACGCCACATATAGATGGTTCGTTGTGTTCTTTATTAAAAAAACGGCACAAGACAAGACATCCCAAGAGAACCCAATTATTCCAGACTCAAATAACAGAGAGAAGTCATGATAGCCCACCAACAGATACAGAATAACAACAACTCCATATAGATAAGTATAGAAAGTAGATACATCTTTAATTAGACACCACGTCACATATCTAAAAGTAATGACCGTATATAAACATACTCCAATTAGATGCCACGTCACATATAGAGATTTACCTACTATTTTATTTCTTTTAATCAAACCCAATGTTACGTAGGTAATTGATTTGGTTTGGTTTGTTTTGTTTTACGGCATATCAACCTCAGTGGGTCATTTAATGCCGATAAAGTTTTGAAATAAATTCATTTTTGATGGATTCTCAAATGTTTTATAAACTCGTGCGGAGAGGTTGGTAACTCTCTCTCTCTCTCTCTCTCTCTCTCTCTCTCTCTATATATATATATATATATATATATATATATATATATATATATATATGGAGAGATAGATTGAAACTTAATTAGATAAAGAAAGAAAGAAAAAAAGAAAGAAACGAAGGTTTGGCTTTGTTTGTTTTGTTTTACGGCATATCAACCTCAGTGGGTCATTTAATGCCGATAAAGTTTTGAAATAAATTAATTCTTAATGGATACACAATTTTTTTTATAAATACATTTTTCTATTTAACCCATAGATAGGACCCTAATAGGTACTACCACTCCGGGTCAGAGTGGACCAGGAAGCAATGGTGATGAATGGGTGCTCCACATTCCCCAAACCTCCAAAACTGGAACCCCACCATCAGATAGAGTTTAACATTGGACATGTGGACCTCAGCCACCGCCTTCTAGCACCCATATGATAAAAAGGGTTGGCGTTTGCCATAAGGTCAATAGGGTTGGGGCAATCACATAGGTGCTAGGGCTTGACGTGACCGCACGATTATTTATAGGTGGCCCTCTCCGGCCGCCAATCTAGCCCAAATAAGTTAGGTGATGTTTGGAATCAAATCTTGATTGTAAATTGAAAAAATGTTCCTATTTTTTTCGATAAGAATTATTTTAGGGTTGTTTTATTTGTTTATCTATCTATCTATTTTTTGTTAGCCATCCTTATTAATGATAGATAAAAAAAAAGTTTAAAGGCCAAGGGTGATGAAAAGATGATCACCTTTTCGACTCAATTCTTCTGGAAAATTCTTGCAACAAATCAGATTTGCCTAAAAATAATGGATCTTCCCTAAATGTCAGAATATTCTTCGACATTTTTTTTCGGAAAAAGGTCACGAAGAAGCCGATGCAAAATATTTCGGTGAATTTTTGCTACGAGGCTATAAATTTGTTTAAAAGATTTTTTTGAGAAAAAAAAAATGAAAACGGAAAACTTTTTAATCATCCTTACATGAGAGAATAAACATTTCTTTTTTTTTTGGAAAAAAAATGACGTATCAGCGAAAAGCTTTGGATTGGTTTATTTCTTTAATGGCATATCAACCTTCATGGGTTATTTAATGACAAAGCCATCCTTGTACATATTTACCAACCCCTCCGCTCTAGTAGCTAAATAAATATTTAAGGAAATAACTGGCAAAAAAATTCAATTAAAAATTCAATTTATATGAATAAAAGATTTTGTAAAATAATAAAAATAAAAATGAAAAATGATTAAACCATGAGGAGGAGAATATGTGTAAAATAGTTAGAAAATGTATACGTCATTTTCGAATAATCCCGGGTTATTTCATAGTTGAGTAACATGATATCACAGGATGACCCATAAAAAACAGAACCCAAATTATTTATTTATTTTCCCATTAAACTAACACTAAACCCCAACCCTAACACTAACCCTGACCCTAAACTCTAACCCTAATTCTAAACACCAACCCTAACCCCTAGTTGAGTAACATAATATTACAGGTGACCCAGAAAAAACAGAACCCACAAATTTTGTAATAAACCTGTTAATTTTAATTTTTTTTAAAGTTTAAGTCCAACGTGGGCTAGGGTTAGAGTTAGAGTTTAGGGTTAGGGTTCGGGTTTAGGGTTAGTTTAATGGTAAAATAAATAAATAATTTGGGTTCTGTTTTTCCTGGGTCACTCATGTTACTCAACTAGGAAATAACAAAAAAGACTAGCAGGAC
>CM042162.1:71870449-71877949 GCA_023376005.1 Doryteuthis pealeii | reverse complement strand
CACTATAATAGGTGATTAAACATCTCATTCCTCTGCCCATTCTCACAATTGATCGCTTTGTTAGGCATCAATGAATTCTACACATCGAAATCTACCAGAAAAGCCCAAAATATCTCAACTTTGAATACTTTCAAAAATAGGTGATTTTTTCTGGACCTATAAATTATTAGGCGCAACTCAAAGGCGACAGCTACAAATATTGAAAGCTTGGGAAAAAGACGTTTCTTTTCTAGTCATTCTTGTTGGCTATTAAAAATTCTTTTTTGAAACACATTTTTGTTAAATACTGATATATTCTTTTTTTTTGGGGGGGGGGTTACGGCATATCAACCTCAGTGGGTCATTTAATGCCGATAAAGTTTTGAAATAAATCAATTCTTAATGGATAATACAATTTTTTTTATAAATACATTTTTCTATTTAACCCATAGATGGGACCCTAACAGGTACTACCACTCCGGGTCAGAGTGGACCAGGGAGCAATGGTGATGAATGGGGTGCTCCACATTCCCCAAACCTCCAAAACTGGAACCTCACCATCAGATAGAGTTTAACGTCATTCCCAGGACATGTAGACCCTCAGCCACCGCCTTCTAGCACCCATATGATAAAAGGGGTTGGGGCTTGCCATAAGGGCAATAGGGTTTGGAATTTACGTTGTGTCCTGATTGGTAATTCCATAAAAGAAGACTATGTGTTATATTTCGACGCACATCTACACATATATAAAAGGCAGTTGTGTTTATATGTATGTCCGGAGGAAACTTCGAACATAAAACAATTAACAACAAAGTAAATATATATACACATTAAATATCACCAAGACTTGGTTTTTGAGCAAAAATAATAGAGATTTGATTTATATTCGTGAAGAAAATTTAAAAAATAAAATTTAAATGATAACAGCATGGATTTTTTTTTCATTTAATATTTTAGATAGTAGACATTAACATTTCTTTTCAGAATAGCTGGATCAACGCAAGGTCTTGTTTTTACATAGGGATTTAAATGGGGCATTCTATGGGGATTCAATTCACGATTTAGTAATGATGGATCTGCGGGACTAACTTAAAAAATCCCCCTCTACCCAGGCGACGCCAGGTAGCCTCTGCTAGTTGCTAATAATTCCAGTCATCATAATCTATGTTATTTGTCAATAAAACTATTTGATTTTAAAGCTTTTTTGTTTACTTTTATTGTTTTAAGCAGATCCCTGTATGACTCATAGGCTGAGTTGGCGAGGACCGGTATCGAACCAGGAACCTTCTGGTTTCGAGCCGGATGCTCCACTGACTGAGCTAAACAACTCGGACCATATGATCTTTAGGCACCCCTTTTTGTTCTCGATTAAGAAAGTTGTTTGTTAGGGGTTAGGGTTAGGGTTAGGGATTAGTTTTATAATTTTTTCAAAATCTAAAAATCGTCTGTTAAAACAACTGGATATTGACGGTGTAAATGAAAAACATGTCCTTTCTTGATCGAGATTAAAAAGGGTGTCTAAAGGTCATATGTTCCTAAAGGTCAAATGGAACAATTAAGAAAAGAAACGGCATAAGAACTGAAATTATTAATTACTAATTTTGGCACAAGGCCAGGAGTCTGGAGCACCCAGTAAGAATTCTAGATTCTAATTATATCGTATGAATTCAAAGTTACATATCAACTGTTCCCAACTTGCATATGATTGGGTTTTTTACCCTATCAGTGGCAAGAATGTCTCCAGGACACAAATAAAAGATTGTCGAATTAGGGTGACCAAAATTAGTTTGTACAGATGGCGCCACAAGTCGGACGATTTATTATGGCTATTGGCACAAAAGAGTCGAGCGTCTGGAGAGGAAGAAGCGATACTGAGAGGTTGCCAAAATTACTGCAGTCATTTTTAAATATAAATTGACCATAAGTTTCCGTCTATAAGCCCATGAAGCAAAGCACTTAAAGTGTCGTCGTTATATTGGTGAACTGATGAGAACAAAATTAAATTTGGGAATTTAATTCTTATTTTAATTAGACGATATGCATTTGATTCAAATCAAACAGTATTTCAGATATCCTTACTGTTGTGAGGTTTTAAGGGGTCAAATAAGAACAAAACGACGGGTAACAAATGTACAAAAATGTATTAACAGAAAGTAGACAAATACAATAGAGAGATGTGGAAATTACGTCCGACGAACAGAGTTATTGGCATACTCGCATTGGCTTACTGCTAAGCCACAATTATCCCTGTTATTTATAGTAACCTGTCGGCGCATTCCATTAGTCTTATAGGGTGTATCACCTATAACAATTACTTACACGAGGGTAAGTAAAAAAGTAATGCCATTTAACCGTACTCTCTCCCTCCCCCACTCTCTCTCTCTCTCTCTCTCTCTCTCTCTCTCTCTCTCTCTCTCTCTCTCTCTCTCTCTCTCTACATATATAGAATTTATTCAGAACATCTATCTGTCTTGTACATATATAAAGGGCAGTTGTGTGAATCTGTATGTCCGGAGGAAACTTCGAAAATAAAACAATTAAAACGACAAAGTAAATATATATGCACATTAAATATCACCAGGGCTTGGTTTTTGTGCAAAAATAATGAAGATTTTATTTATATTTGGGAAGATATTTAAAAATTAAAATTTGTATAGTAACAGAATGTTATTATATTGTATTTGTTTTTTAATTGTAAATCATTGAATTAAAATTTCTTATTATATTGTTATACATTTACGTGGGGATTTTATGGGGCATCCAGTGAGGATCTTACTTGTGATAAGTAATAATGGCTTTGCGTGACTAACTTTTTAAAAATAACACCTCTATCCAGGCGACTCCGGGTAGCCACTTCTAGTCTATAATATGTCTCTGTCTCTCTCTCTATTGTATACCCAAGAACTCTCTCCCCGTTTGTATACCCGATGTTGAACACGAGTATATAACACCTGGTCTAGCGCTAGCGAAAAGGGGTTAGACTTCCTCGCTGTTCGGCTGATACCGATAACAGACAACTGCACCAACTTTACTTAATTTACTATTATTATTATTATTATTATTATTATTATTATTATCATTATTATTATTATTGTCTCTCCATGAGAGTTTTTCGCGTCTGCTGTAGCCAGTGGTTCACTGGAAGCTGAGTGAGGTAATTGAAATATGATGTTAATTGATTGAATTAATCACCTCATTTATATTGTTTTTGTTTTTGTTTTTTTTGTTTTTTTTAAATTGTAAATTATTGAAATAAAATTTCTTACCATATTGTTAAATATTCATGTGGGGATTTCATGGGGCAATCAGTGAGGATTTAACTTGTGATAAGTAATGATGGATCTGCGAGACTACCTTTTAAAAAAATCCCCACTCTACCTAGTCGACGCCGGCTAGCCACTTCTACCTTAAATCGGAAACCATTTTTAATGCGAATGCAAATGAAAGATCTATTTGGAAAAAACTCAGAATAGATGAGATTCTGTCCTCTTTGAGAGAAATAAAATAATACTAAAAAAATATAAACGCAAGTCGTCAGGGCGGCCTAATGTCGGTATGAGCCATATAGCGAGGGAGTCTATCCCCTTTTCACTAGCGCCAGACCAAGGAGATTGTTTTTTTTGCGTCTGAGGTGGAGCACCACACCTACCGTCAGCTCCTTACTTTACCGCACATATCCACGTGCTACTCATACGCTGAGTTGGCGAGGGCCGGTATCGAACATTGTGGTTCCTAGCCGAGCGTGTGGAATTGACTAAATTAAAATAATTAATTTTTCTTAAATAACTAGTTTTACAATGATATGTCATGAGTTTAGAATTATGTAAACAAAAGAGAATCGAATGAATATTAGTTTAGAAATATTTTAACAACAATAGAAACAATGGTTTAAATTCCATGGGAAAATATGTTCGCCATCGGAATGTACCAAAATCATTCGATATTGCATCATTGCAAATCACCTGATATTTGATGAATATTTTAGCTTAATGATCACGTGGAGAATTACAAAAGAGAATTATAAAAAGACCCTTTTAGCTGAAAGACCAGACGGACTGTGGGAGCTTACGCTCTTCTCGACTCGACAGAGTTGGAACTGATGCTAACCCGGCTTCTATTATATAAATTTGATCCCGATGGGACTTGAACCCACCTTGATCAATACTATGCAAAACTAATCCTTCAACAGGATCCCCAATGATGCTAACCTATTGCTATAACTGTTAACTATCAAAGTATAAATAAGGATACACAACATATTATTTCCTAATCTCTTGGCCTGAAATAACCCCAGACGGGTTGATGTTCCGTTAAAAAACACGAACCTACGATTTACTAACCTTTAAGTATAAAATAATCCCAGATGTGTTGACACGCCATTAAAATCAATCAATGAATAAAGAAATGTCCGTTTGGAATCTAACGTAGTAAAAATAGTGAACACAATCCCGTTACCTATAGATATAAAATAACCCTAGACGCATTGGCAGGCCGTTAAAATTAATCAATTAATAATGAGAATTACATTTTGAATCTAACGTAGTAAAAATATCGAACACGGTTCCCTAACCTCTATATTTAAAATAACCCTAGGCGTGTTGGCACGCAGTTAAAATCAATCAATTAATAGAGATATACATTTGAAATCTAACGTAGTAAACATAGTGAACACAATCTCCTAACCTATAAATATGAAATAACCCTAGACGCATTGGCAGGCCGTTAAAATTAATCAATCAATAATGAGATACACATTTGGAATCTAACGTAGTAAAAATAGTGACCACAATTCCGCTAGATATAGAATAATCCTAAATGTGTTGAGATACCGTTAAAATCAGTTAGTCAATAACGAGATATCCATTTGGAATCTAACATAACAAAAATAGCCTACAAGCAGTCTGCTTAGTAAATATATAGTAACTAAACAAAATAAAAACAAAAACAAAAAAAAAAAAAAAAAACGATTCAATCGAATGGTGTGTCGCCGTAATCACAAAATGGCTCGCGTGTCGATCGCTCTGTAAATTGAAGTTAGACGTCCGGAAATTTTTTTTTATGCTCAGGAACTGATAACTTTTCCTTCGCGAATGCATTTAGTGTAAAACACTGCCAACAGGTATAATAATAATAATAATAATAATAATAATAATAATAATAATAATAAATACGAAGATATCGGTTTAGATAGAAAAATCAGTCTTAGTATGTCGGCGAGGCAAGCACTTGATTTACATGTGCGACGCTTTCTGCCTTGCAATGGTTGGCACGATTACAAATATATCGGTTAATTTGACGAACCAAATGAATATTCGAGGCAGAAAAATGGCGGGAAAAAGCTCTGCGTCGGTTAGTGCGCATGCGCGGGCTGATTGGTCTGAAGCTGAAGTTTAAAAGACTGAGAAAGAGAGAGAGAGAGAGAGAGAGAAGAGAGAGAGAGAGAGAGAGAGAGGGGGGAGAGAGAGAGGGGGAGGTTGATAGGCAGTATCCAGACGGGCGGAAAAATGCATCTAGGCGTCTTCGATAGGAAAATTGGCCCAGCTGAAGAATAAATATAGTGGCAGTAATACGAAAGAATCCATAGATTTGCGCATGCGCACTAATACACACCCACACACACTATTTCTCTCTCTCTCTCTCTATTTCTCTCTCTCTCTCTCTCTCTCTTAGACACTCTCACACACACACACATACACGTGTGTGTGTGTGTGTGTGTGTGTGTGTGTGTGAAGTTATATAAGTAAATTAGTAAAAAAATGCTTGCGGAGTGACCTACTGTCGGTATCAGCTGAACAACGAAAGATCTGTTTGAAAACGTCAAGGAAATCTAGAAAGGAACAAGTCATTATGTCCCGATTACACATTGGTCATACAAGACTAGCACACTCCTATATACTCAAACAAGAACAACAACCACAATGTGGAACATGTCTAACACCTTTGACAGTTTAACACTTATTCATGGAACGCAGGTTTTTTGCTCACATCAGAAACCGTTATTTTAAAGCAAACAATATGAAAGATCTGTTTGAAAATGTCAACATGGAGGATATTCTCTCCTTTTTGAGGGAAATAAAATTATACCATAGAATATAGACATGAAACAAATCAATACCATACAACATAATCCCCAATAACGCTAACACATTGTTAAATCCGATTACTAAAATGTATAAGTATAAATACACGATATGTATTACTTCCTAACTGTTAGGCATGACATAACCCCAGAAGGGTTGATATGCCGTTAAAATCAATAAATAAACAAACCAACAATCAAAAATTCAGATTACTACAAATAGGTAGTTATATGACTAACATTATGAAGTGGAAGATTTGTCACATGTTTCTCACTTTCTATAAAGAAAGAAATGGCCGATCAGGACCCAAAGATGTGTAGAACCGAAGAAAGATTTATACAGTATAAGTTACTGGTTTATAGACACAACTTAATCTAAAGACTAGTTTGTATATAGTTCTTATACAGGGTGATTGAAAAGAAACTTCCTATTCTAAACTATTTATAATTTTTTATATACAGTGAAGTTTTTCTCAATTCTTTAATGTATATTCCTTAATATACAGAGTGAATGAAAAGTAACTCCCTATTTTAAACTATTCATAATTTTTTTGTATGCAGTTATATTTCTCTCAATTCTTTAATGTATGTTCCTTGATATACAGGGTGATTGAAAAGTAACTTTATAATTAAAACTGTTTATAATTTTTTCATATACAGTTCCATTTTTCTCAATTCCTTAATGAATATTTCTAAATATACCGGCTGATTGAAAAGTAACTCCCAATTTTAAACTATTTATAATTGTTTTTATATGCAGTTGTATTTTTCTTTTCAGACTTAATATTTTGTTTCAAAATTCGAATCCCTATAAAGATCTGGTCTGTTTTCAATTCTTGGGAGAATATTGAAGATTTGATTTTTATGCAAGATAGTGCTCCTCCACCTTTTGTTCGTGAATGTCTGAATCACCATTTCTTAATTCTTTAATGTATATTCTTTAATATACAGAGTGATTTAAAAATAACTCCCTATTTTAGACTATTCATAATTTTTTTATATGCAGTTATATTTCTCTCAATTCTTTAATGTATGTTCCTTGATATACAGGGTGATTGAAAAGTAACTTTATAATTAAAACTGTTTATAATTTTTTCATATACAGTTCCATTTTTCTCAATTCCTTAATGAATATTTCTAAATATACCGGCTGATTGAAAAGTAACTCCCAATTTTAAACTATTTATAATTGTTTTTTATATGCAGTTGTATTTTTCTTTTCAGACTTAATATTTTGTTTCAAAATTCGAATCCCTATAAAGATCTGGTCTGTTTTCAATTCTTGGGAGAATATTGAAGATTTGATTTTTATGCAAGATAGTGCTCCTCCACCTTTTGTTCGTGAATGTCTGAATCACCATTTCTTAATTCTTTAATGTATATTCTTTAATATACAGAGTGATTTAAAAATAACTCCCTATTTTAAACTATTCATAATTTTT
>CM042162.1:71852949-71865449 GCA_023376005.1 Doryteuthis pealeii | reverse complement strand
CAGTTATCTTTTCTTGTTAACGGATTTCATTTACGATTCATTGAAGAAATGTTTGCTTATATTCATTAAAATGAAGCTAAACAATTAGAAATCAATAATACTAAGCACAAATTTATTAAAATCACATTTTTAATATCAATATGCAAATTAGCCTTCCCGTTCACACTGTAAACTGCTATTTTGTTGTATATATAAATATAATTGCATGTTGTTAGTATGTAGATATGGTTAACAGTATTAATAAAACAATTTTATTAATAATTGAGGTTTAAATAAAATAAAATCATTGAGAATGTTATATAAATAACTAATGGAATTGTGAGTTAAGTAGTAATATAGTTTCGGTTACAGACGGAAAAAACACACAATCTCCATTATAATAAGAATATATATATATATATATATATATATATATATATATATAGAGAGAGAGAGAGAGAGAGAGAGGAGAGAGAGAGAGAGAGACGTCTTTCTTGCGAAACATCCTGGCTGGAACAGAATCTCACTAGATCTCACGTGACTTCACATGATTTGCGGGTTTTGCCGCATCTGGGGTCAAAGATCCTCAACGGTCTGTAACTTTCTATTTTCGCTACACGGTTTTGTCAATAATCTACGCTACCATAGATTATGCTACACAATTAATTTTGATGATTAAACTGAAACTCTTATAATCGTGTTGTGATTCTTCGTGAGAAATCAGCAGAAATATTAAATACGAGATCGATCTAGAAAGAAATAAGACTGCTTTTTTTTTTTTTTTATGTCTTTTCAATTTTAAATACTTTTTTTTAGACCTGATTGAAAACCTAATGATCGATAATGATCGTGAACACGAGTGAAAAACATTCAGTGAATAGTTTGCTCTCTGGCAAATCACGTTTCTTCAACTGAGAAATATTCGATTATTGCACACATCTGATTGATTAAACGTTTCTCTAAAATTAAACACAAAATCAAATTCAGGTCACACTTCGGCAAAATGTGATAGAAACATTTAACAAGTTAATACTGTAATGCCGACGATTCGCCAACGTATTAAAATCAATCCTATGAAGGACTTTATATAGAAACCAATTAAAATATAATTAAAATAAGTGTAATCTTTTTATATACATTAGTATTTGATTTCATTAGTATTTCAAATTTAATAAATTTCATTACATTAAAACTTAAATATTCACGCCCGGTGGAGGTTTGGTTTGGTTTGGTTTGTTTTACAGCATACCAGCCTCGGTGGGTCATTTAATGCCACCAAAGTTGTGAAATAAATTCATTCTTAATGGATATTAAATTTTGTTCATAAACTCATGTTTTTCTATTTAACCCATAGATGGGACTCTAACAGGTACTACCACTCCGGGTCAGAGTGGGCCAGGGAGCAATGGTGATAAAGGGGTGCTCCACATTCCCCAAACCTACAGAACTGGAACCTCACCATCAGATAGAGTTTAACGTCATTCCCAGGACATGTAGACCCTCAGTCAACGCCTTCTAGCACCCATATGATAAAAAGGGGTTGGGAATTGCCATAAGGGCAATAGGGTTGGGAAAATCATATAGGTGCTAGGGCTTGACGTGGCCAGCTGATTGATCGGAGGGGGCCTCTCCGACCACCCGTCTAGCCCAAGAAAAGCCTAAAGTGGACTGCTTAGCCACCTGGGTTCTATCCTTAAGAATCACGGGTCGCCACTCACGCCAACAGGTGGCCCCATTGGGGGAGTCTTAACCCTCTACAGAGGTGCAGTCGGTGCATTCTAACGCCCTAGCCGACAGGGCGGGTCCGGCGGAGGATGAATATTTTGCTAGTATATATTGATATTGATAATATAGTTTGCTATATTTAAAAGTGAAGACTGTGCAATATCATAAATAATGATAGGATTATCTACTGTCCTGTTCACAATTATTGGCAACCATGAATTTCCATATCTCCCGAAAAAAAAAATGATTCGATTGAAACAGCTTTGATCTATTGACAACTTGATAAAACATGTTTGGTAAAAAAGAAAAGAAAATGATAAAATAACACGTTTATATAAATGTGGTTATTTTCTGTTTATTTCTGAAGATATAGCAAAAAAATTCAGACTAAATAAATAAATAAGATGAAAAGTGCCAATAAGGGTGTCCCGTACTATAGATACATAGGAGAGAAAGAGTGGTGGAAAGGAAGTACATAGATAGATAGATAGATAGATAGATAGATAGATAGATAGATAGATAGAGATAGAGAGATAGATAGATAGATAGATAGATAGATAGGAAGAGATGAGATAGATAGATAGATAGATAGATAGATAGGAACAGACTGAGATAGATAGATAGATAGATAGATAGATAGATAGATAGATAGATAGATAGATAGATAGATAGATAGATATAGATAGATAGATAGATAGATAGATAGAACAGACTAGATAGAAGATAGATAGAAGATAGATAGATAGATAGATAGATAGATAGATAGATAGGAACAGATTAGATAGATAGATAGATAGATAGATAGATAGAACAGACTGAGATAGATAGATAGATAGATAGATAGATTGTACAGACTGAGATAGATAGATAGATAGATAGATAGATAGATATAGATAGATAGAACAGATTGAGATAGATAGATAGATATATAGATAGATAGATAGGAACAGACTGAGATAGATAGATAGATAGATAGATAGATAGATAACCGACTGAGATAGATAGATAGATATGAATAGATGAGATAGATAGATAGATAGATAGATATGAACCGACTAGATAGATAGATAGATAGATAGATAGATAGGAACAGACTGATATATATATATATATATATATATATATATATATATATATATATATATATAATAGATAGATAGATAGATAGATAGATAGATAGATAGATAGACTATAGATAGATAGATAGATATATAATATATATATATATATATATATATATATATATATATATATATAGATAGATAGATAGATAGATATGAACCGACTGAGATAGATAGATAGATAGATAGATAGAGGTGGGTGAGTGAGAGAGATATTAGATAGATAAATAGATGAGAATAGAACATAGATACATAGGGGGGGGGTGAGAAACGAAAGAGTAGTGACATAGATAGATCTATCTATTTATCAGTATCAGTACTCCTTCCTTTTCTCACCAATCTCTACCTATCTATGATAGGGGACAGATAGATAGGTGTATGTGTGTGTGTGTGTGTGTGTGTGTGTGAGAGAGAGAGAGAGAGAGAGAGAGAGAGAGAGAGAGAGAGCGTTATATAGATAAATAGATAAGAACAGGCATGCATATATAGGGGAGAGAATGGCGATAAAGGGAAGGATTACTGACATAGTTAGATAGGTGATATATTATATATATATATATATATATATATATATATATATATATTAAAAAAAACTTATATATATATATATATATATATATGTATATTAAAAATTTTATATAATATATATATATATATAATATATATATATATATATTCAAAAACTTAAGCACGTCCATTTCTGATTTTCGACTCTGAAGATAAAGTTTCTTTGAATCGATAAGACAAAAAAACAACATCTTTGTTTTTATTTTTTATACGAATTGTATTGCCTTCAAATTATTATATATATATATATATATATATATATATATATATATTATATATAGGTATATATAAAACAATTTTTTTGTGATGAAACAAAGAAAATACAGTGCTCAATCACAAATTGTGAGAGCTAATATTTATTTAATTTAAATTAAATTAAATAAAAATTAATAAATTAAATAAAAATTAAATATATATATATATATATATAAATTATTATTATAATGGTATACACAGGAATAATCTACTCGAGTTTCATCATAAGGATCTTCAGAATTCTGAAGAAAAGAAGAAATTGACCTTGGGTCACATCCTGCTCGTGGTAGAGGAGTTGGTTAGGCAACCAGTCTAGAGACTAGGAGAAGGAAAAGTTGGAATTCAAACCTGTTAAACTCCGCTTAAGAAATTGACCTTATGTCACTCCTGCTCGTGCGGGGGTGTTGGTTAGGCAAACAGTCTAGGAGAAGGAAAAGACCCGAATTGAAACCAGTTAAACTTCACTTAAGAAATTGACCTTGTGTTGTATCCCACTAGTGTGAAGGGGTTGGTAAATATATATATAACCGTTAAGCTAAATGCGCCTCCCACAGAGACAATGGTGTGAGAGTCTAATTATCATGCGCAACGAGGAGCTCCTAAGTGTCACTAAATATTTTCAATTTTTCCGTCTTCATTTCATTGTCCTTGAAGAAGCCATCACGATTTTGTCGAGACAGTCAAAATCCTTTATCAACACTCCGATTCATTCAGCCTCGTTTCCAGTGTTTTTGGCGCGGCGTTTTGAAATGTCTAATATCTCCCAGTCATCCGATTTATTAATAGAAAACGAAGACAGTTTTAATTATCGCCGAATTCTTCAGAGAGATTTGCCGCCGTCCGAATGTCAGCAACAGACTGTCGACCTTATTGGTCAGTTTGGATGAACTTAAACCAGACCGACCCCCTCCGCCCCCCCCAAAAAAAAGCGCTAAAGATATGCCTTTGTTAGGAGGCACTCAAGTGTAATGGTTATCGTCATAGAAAACGGACGAAGCTGTTTGCATTTCAAACAGCGCCCAGTGATTCCAATTTTTTAGCGTCTAATGTGGAGCACAAAACCAATCACCAGCTCCTCATTTTACCGCACTGATCCCATTCTACTCATACGCTGAGTTGGCGATGGCCTGTAAAGAACCAAGAACCGACTGAGCTAAACTCTCTCTCTCCCCTCTCTCCCTCTCTCTCTCTCTCTCTCTCTCTCTCTCTCTCTCTCTCTCTCTCTCTCTCTCTCTCTCATATATATATAAATGGCATATAGCAATTTTTTTTATCAGAGTAAGATACTTAGAATACTCTAAAGAATAAAACCATTTCCAGTCCAATTGGCAACTGGGTGATAACTTTGAACTTTGAACAAAACGGTGAAGAAAGCTAACAGGAAAAGATAAACAAGACAACCCCTAAAAAGCAAACAAACAAAAAACCCAACAAATAATAAAAATAACTGAAAACTTATATGTCGCTACATAATCCTCAATTAAGAGCATGCAGGATTACACAAGAAAGAGCAAAGACAAATGAGATACTCATGACCATTCTTAAAATGGACAAAAGAAGAACTCAGACAGATTGACCAAAGAACGAGAAAGTTAATGACCATGCACAAGGCTCTTCACCCTAGAGACGATAGAGATAGATTATATGTGTCAAGAAAGGAAGGGGGAAGAGGTCTTGCCAACATAGAGGATTGCATAGAAACCACAATCCAACAACTTGAGGATTACACAAGAAAGAGCAAAGACAAATTACTTATGGCGACCAACAATAGTAGAAGTGACAGATGGACGAACAGAAAAACAACAAAGACTAGAAAACAAAAATGGGAAGAAAAACAATTATATGGACACTTCAAACGACAAATCGATGAGGTTTCGCGTGGAAATACTTGGACATAGTTAAGAAAAGGAAACCTCAAAAGAGAAACAGAATCACTAATAATTGCTGCACAAAATAATGCCATAAGGACAAACTATATCAAGCGAAAATGGATAAGAACCAACAAAATAGTAAATGTAGACTTTGTGATAATAGAGATGAGACTGTAAACCATATACTCTGCGAATGTAACAAACTAGCACAACGAGAATACAAAACTAGACACGACTGGGTAGGGAAGGTGATCCACTGGGAATTATGCAAACAGTTTGATTTTGACCATACAACAAAATGTTATATGCATAAACCAGAATCTGTTCTTGTGTGTGTGTGTGTGTGTGTGAGTGTGCTGTTTCGTAATGTTACCATCACAGACCCACCAAAAGGAAAATCGAAACATTATATTATATATTCTTCTCGGTGACCATTTATTTGACTGGAATAAGCAATAATAGAATTATCATTTTGCCTTCCTGTTGCCATTGAACATATCATTTATTACAGGAGAACATTTATTCTGAAAAAGGATTAAATTTCCTTTGCACAGACATTTGCTTTCGATAAATAACACCATAATGTGTCTTAACATCTCTTTTCACAATGTTATAACATTGTTATCATTATAAAAAAGGACATAAATAATCTGTATATTAAGAAAAACACCGTAATAATAATAATAATAATAATAATAATAATAATAATAATAATAATAATAAATTCATAAGACGCAACAAAACAGTAAATGTAGACTGTGCGGTGACAGAGATGAGACTGTAAATCATGTATTAAGTGAATGTAGCAAAATAATTTCATGGGCCACAACAAAAATTTGGGGTCTGAAAGTGGGCCATGAGCTGAAAAAGGTTGGGAATCCCTGAAATAGAATTTAACGTCATTCCCAGGACATGTAGACCCTCAGCCACCGCCTTCTAACACTCATATGATAAAAAGAGTTTGGGTTTACCATAAGGGCAATAGGGTTGGGGCAATCATATAGGTGATATGGTTTGACTTGACCAGCCGATTTATCCGAGGGTGTCTCTCCGACCGACCGTCTAGCCCAAGAAAGGACCAAAGTGGGGTATTGCAATTCATGGACTGCTCAACCACCTGGGTTCTATCCTTAAGCATCACGGGTCGCCACACACGGTCAATATGTGGCCCCATTGGGGGGAGTCTTACCCCTCTGCAGATGTGCAGTCGGTGTATTCTAACGCCCCAACCGACAGGGTATGTATAAAAAGGTGTACTGTGCTAACTCTATCACTAATAAGAGGTGTGTCCAAATTCTACATGTAAAATGTGGATAATTTATTAAAGATTTTACAATGCAAATGCATTTAAAATCAGGGAGAAAGGAATTATCAGTGATCATGAATTAATGCAATCATTGCTGATGGATTAGGGAACGTTATATATATATATAAAAGGAGAGGAAAAGGAAATAAGAAGAGAAATTATAACCACACACAAAAAAAACATAAGCGCGTCCATTTCTGAAAATAAACTCTGATGATGAAGTTGATGCTTCGAAATCGATAAGACATAAAAAACATCTTTTTTTCTTTATTTTTTATACGCATTGTATTGCCTTCGAATTTTAATATTTTATAACATACTTAACAATGCTTCAAGCAAATACATTATTTTTATATATATATATATATATATATATATATATATATATATATATATATATATATATGTGTGTGTGTGTGTGTGTGTGTGTGTGTGTTAAATTGAAATCAAAATTCCTATCCACACCTCCCATAAAACTGACGGCCTAATTTTGTGCCACCTACCATACCATAAAACTAATGGCCTAACTTAGTGCCACCAACCTCAACTCTACATCTTTTTCACTATCATCTCCATGCAATAAATCAAAACTCTCTCCTGACCAACCAAGAATTTTAACCCACTTTTCCCTATCACCCCCTTTCCAAACAAGCACCTAACAGCCTCCTCCTCTTAGCCCCGTACAAACTACAATCCTCTGATCTTTCCCCCTCCACTTTCCATGACAGATATCCTCTGATCAACCAAATCTTCACAAACTTTCCCTTCCCCTGAATTTCATCACAACTCACTTTCTCTTCTGTAAATACAAATGTACGTACCTTGTTTTGAATAAATAGACTGATGAAGTTCCTCACGTAAAACGGAACGAAATATTTCTCTCCTACTTCTACTTGTTTCAGTCATTTTTTTTGTTCACTTTTCCTTTTAACTTACTCATATATATATATATATATATATGTATATATATATATGTATATGTGTGTGTGTGTGTGTGTGTGTGTGTGTGTGTGTGTGAAGATAGGAGGGTTGTAGTAAAATCCAACAGTATGAGGTAAGGTAAAAGGAAAAGTGGACGAAAAATAATGAATAAAGTTAGACTGATGAAGTTCCTCGCGTAAAGCGTAACGAAATATTTCGCTCCTACTTCTACTTGTTTGGGTTATTATTTTTATCCACTTTTCCTTTTACCTAACCTCATACATATATGTATAAAATAACATATCACATGTTATAGAATTTAATTCGTCGTTTGATTGTTTGATTGAATGAGAAGAATTCGTATCCAATTAGTTTTGGATTTTTTAAAAAACTAATCCAATGAATATTTTTTAATTTATTATTTTCTTTCTTTTCGTAAAAGAAATTATCTCAGATATTAAAATAAGTGTTTTTTTGTTTTTTTTTACATGAGTAATGTCTCGTTTGATAGTAAGCTAATGTATCAGAATAATCCTGACTGGGGAGAGAAAGTGTGGGTTATAGCAGGAGTTGCAAGCAATCTACAAAATGTGTGTTCCAGACGGCGAAGCTAGATTTTCTCATAAAAAGAGGATTTGTGAAGTTTGCAATCTCAGCAGAAGTCTGTGGATTTTTTTTTTAAAGAGATGAAAATATTTTGTCACTAAACTAAAAAAAAAATGGTGATGATGATTGTTGTTCCCTTCAATGTTGACATGTTTGAGACAGACTCCTCGTAAATCTAGATGTAAAAAAGGTTACAGCAATAGGAAATGCGAACAAGATTTGAAACAGTTCAAACAATGATATTGCAAAAAACAGTATGTATGTATGTATATATAGGAAATCTCACCAGGGACAATCCATGCAAATTCCAGGAACAAACAAGGTGACTTGTGCTAGGCAAGGTCTGTAAGACAGCTTCTGGTCTTAAGAGACATATGGTGGTGCATAAGCATCAAATCTTATCATCTGATTCATCTGAATCATCTGATTCATCGGGAATTAAGTCCTCTCCATGTCATATTTGCATCAAACTTTGTGGATCTGCAGCAGGTTTGATGAGTCATTTGAGGGCTCATGTAAGGAAGGGTTCTGATGGTGGAGTTATAGGATTGTGAGGGACGGCAATGATCTGTAAATATTATGCTATTATTATTTATTATTATTACTAGCAAATGTATGCACCCTCCGGGTGCAAGTATTTAAGTTTTCATGTAATAAAATATTAGATTAATTTAGAAAGGCTAATGAAACTAAATAAGAAGGCAGATAAAAAGATTTGAAACAGAGAGGGTATAATCAAAAAATAGAACAACTGAAACTTACTCTTCCCTCACTCCCGTCTTTCATTGCTAACTTTTCCTAAATTAACTATTTAGTTAAAATAGAAAATAAAGAATAAAATTACAGTTATTTCTTCTTGTTAATCGATTTCTTTTAAGATTTATCCACGAGATATTTGCTAATATTCATTAAGATAAAATCAAACAATTAGAAATCAGTAATACGAAGCACATTTTATTAAAATCAGATTTTTTATATCAATATGCAAATTAGCCTTCTCATGCACACTGTAAACCGCTATTTTGTTGTATATATAAATACAATTGCATGTTATTCTTATGTAGATATTGTCAACAGTATTAATAATGTAAAAGAATTTTATTAATAATTGAGATTTAAATAAAAATAAGATCCTGTAGAATGTGACGTAAATAACTAAGGGAATTGTGACTGGAATAGTAATATAGTTTCGGTTACAGACAGAAAAACACACAATCTCCATTATAATAAGATGTATGTTGTCCAGGAGTTTGTCTACCTTGGTAGTTTTTGTTATCTAGTGAGGGTCCTCTTGATGCGGAAATCAAACCGAGAATGAGCAGGGCATCTGGGTCCTTTGTAATCTAGAAGACAGAATCTGGTTCGATGGGGATCTAACTCTTGCAACTAAAGGTCTGTGTACTCTCTCCCNTCAAGCATTGTCATCCTTGCTCTAGGCTTCTGAAACCTGGACACTGAATCAATCTCATATGAGGCAGCTTAAAAGATTCTATCAGCACTGTCTTAGACATATTCCTTGGTCTGAACTGGGAAAGCCATGTTCCAGATACGGCTGTCTTGACCAAAGCCAAAACAACTAGCATTGCTGCAATTGTGATGAGGAATCAAACGCGTTGGTGGGTAATCTTGTTCGGCTTGATGACTCTAGACTACGAAAAAATAAATACAGCAAAATAGCACGATAAGAATACAAATACAGGCACCACTGAGTGGTGAAGGTGATCCACAGGGAATTGTGCAAGAAACTGTATATTGTGTTAAAGGCAAACTCGGTTGCATTTGTTTAAAATTTCGTGGCAATACAGAATAAGAATATATTTTTAAAGGAAGGTGTATATACATTTGCTTGTCGATAAGCAGGCCTCCGCTAAGTTTTTGTTTGTTTTTTAGAGCAGGAAGCCAAGACGCATTTATGCGATATGCATAATGGGCATGAATAAAAAAAAAAATTTTAAATATTACATATCTAATTTTTTATACACTTTTTAAATATTAATTCGTCCCAAAAGGCGTTTTTGCTGTTTAAGTTAATGACTCTAAAAAAACGAGTACAATGGGTGACCCAACGGGGCACGTATTTTCTAGTATATATATATATATATATATATATATATATATATATATATATATATATAATATATTATATATATATATATATAGTATATAATTAATATATATATGTGTGTGTCTAGTATATATATATATAATATATATATCAGTATATATGTCTAGTATATATATATATATATATATATATTATATATATATATATATGTGTGTGTGTGTGTGTGTGTGTGTGTCTGTGAGCTC
The DNA here is from genome assembly GCA_023376005.1 of Doryteuthis pealeii. NCBI lineage: Eukaryota > Metazoa > Mollusca > Cephalopoda > Myopsida > Loliginidae > Doryteuthis > Doryteuthis pealeii. Next base: position 71,854,788 of record CM042162.1, on the reverse strand, counting down.
TCCTTATGGTCTACCTGCATCAGCTTGGTTAAACCACACAGGAAAGACCCTAACTACGGAAAAAAACTATAATTATATATAATATATATATATATATATATATATTATATATATATATTGAATATATATATTGAATATATTGAATATACATATATATATTGAATATTTATGGTGTGATTCTTTTTGGCAAAAGACACAACACAAAAGCCAAAAAAAAACGGTTTCGTGATATTGTGAAGGAGTGTCTAGGTGTGCTTTTATTATTCCCTCGATAATTTGGTGTCCCTGTATCTGATTGTGGGCAATGGAGGGTTGTGATATACTGGGGTGCAGAACTGTTTGAAGCAGCAAGGGTGGCCGAGCAAAACTCAGGAGAGGCGTGCCGAAAACGTGAAACTCTGTCAGCCAATTCTGGGTGATGTGTGGATCTGTGAAGAGTGTGGAGCGGGCCCTATTGTCAAAGGCGGGCTTGGTCAATCACATAAAAATCACATAACAGCTACTCGACTACAATTGTTGTCTCTACTATGCCACACTCTAAGACCCAGCATGATCCCAACATGAGGACAATGATGAGTATACAACACCTGTCGACGCAGTCAACACCGATCGTTATGTGTGTCAGATATGTTCAAGGATATGCAGGACTTTGGCAGGATTAAAAAGCCATGAACGAGCCCACAAACGACAAATGGATGAAGGAGTGGCAGTGCGTCTGACAAGACGTTGCGATCACTATGATGTATGTATGTATGTATGTATGTATGTATCTCTCTCTCTCTCTCTCTCTACTCTCTACATCTCTCTCTCTCTCTCTCATCTTTTCTCTCTCTCTCTCTCTCGTACACACATATACAGTTTCTTGCACAATTCCCTGTGGATCACCTGCCCCATTCAGTGCTGCCTGTATTTGTATTCTTATCGTGCTATTTGTTGCTTAATTTTCGGTGCCTCTCACATGAGAAGGGTTTCGTTTCGCTGCGCGTCCTGCAAGTGCGGGTATAGCGGGGAAGGGTAATACTTTGTCTGGGTTCAGTGAAGCCAGCGAATAGCTCTCAGTTGTTCCCGTAAGAAAATGAACCGTGAAAAATATAAACAACATTAACGCAATTAGAGCACAGGACCTTCACAAATCATAGCGAGGCAGAAAATGGGGTATGATATACTTCCTTACATGAAATAGGATAAAAAAGGAAAAGAAAAACATATGCATTAAACATTGTGGCCGCTCCCTCTTCTCCACTCTGAATCTTTCTCTTCTCTGTCTCTCTCGATCTCTCTCTCGCGTGTCCCCCCGCCGACCACTGTAGTCCGTATTGGAATTTGGGGGCGATGAGTCATGTTATGACGTGTGAATCGTCGTTAAGAATTCTGAATTTTTCTCATTGGTCGATTATTGATGATCGTTACGTCATTTCCTCTTCCGTTTTATAATGAAACGATTAGACGACATATTGTTGAGGCGACAAAAGAAAAGGGCACAAAAGATCGGGCGCATTGTTCTCGCGAATTGGCACGGTCAGACATTTTCCACAACAGTTCTTGCTTAATTGGGAGGTCAGTCACAGAATAATAGTTCTAAAAATGAGAGACACACAGACAGACGGACAGACAGAGAGAGAGGGGAAGCATAGAGGGGGAGGCGAAGAAGAAGAGAAGAAGAAGAAGAAGAAGAAGAAGAAGAAGGGTGGCGAAAGGCGAGAAGAGAAGAAGAAGAAGAAGAAGAAGAAGAAGAAGAAGAAAGAAGAAGGTGCGAAAGGCGAGAAGAAGAAGAAGAAGAAGAAGAAGAAGAAGAAGAAGAAGAAGAAGAAGAAGAAAGAAGAAGAAGAAGGGTGAGAA
>CM042162.1:71827949-71847949 GCA_023376005.1 Doryteuthis pealeii | reverse complement strand
GTTTAAAATTCTGCAATGTGTCATATATATCACTAAGAAATAAAGGTTTACATAATATATGGTGTGGTTAATTCCCATACTGGTTTTAACAAAAACAGGTTTAATAAATAATTACTTGGTGCTATTGAACTCTAATATTATTGTTTTATTCTCCAACAAATTAAAATCAATCCTATGAATGATTTTATATAGAAACCAATTAGAATATGATTAAAAATGTATATGTTTACTTAAGAGCTATAGCATCAATATCAATAGCATCAATTCAATATATAAAAAGTATAATTATATTGATTTAACTCTCTCTCTCTCTCTCTCTCTCTCTCTCTCTCTCTCTCTCTCTCTCTCTCTTCTCTCTCTCTCTCTAGATTTTCCAGTCTTTTTTCCAAGTTTTTGGGACTGTTCCAAGTGCACCAACTACAATTGTATCACTTTGACTTTCATAGTCATATCTTTTTCAGTTTCTGGCAAGGTCCAGATATTTGTCCATCTTTTCGTTTTCATTCAGCTTCACCCTGTGTTCTGCTGGAACTGCAAAATCCACCAGTTGACAAGTTCTTTCTTTTTTGTTTATCAACACTAGGTCTGGTCTTATTGCTAGGATAGGATGATCCGTTTTTATCTCAAAGTCCCAGAGAATTTTATTCGTTTTATTCTCAAGAACAGATTCTGGTTTATGCATTTTGTTGTATGGTAAAAAATTTAAGTTTTGCATAATTCCCAGTGGATCACCTTCCCAACCCAGTCGTGCCTCGTTTTGTATTCCCGCTGTGGTAGTTTGCTACATTCATTTAATACATGATTTACAGTCTCATCTCTGTCACCACACAGTCTACATTTACTGTTTTGTTGCGTCTTATGAATTTATTATTATTATTATTAATATTATTATTATTATTATTATTATTATTTACTCCTTTTGAGTTTTCACATCAGCATTAGCTGATGGTCTTTCACTGGAGTCTGAGTGACAGCAAGTCTCCTCAAGTCTCCAGGACTCTTCTGAGTATTCTGGCAGATTGCAACAGTGCAGTGTTCTGAATGGTTCCAATCCTTCCTCTGATTCCCAAACTTTCCAGACCCTTTTCTAATCATTTTGGGACTGTTCCAAGTGCACCATCTACAATTGGTATCACTTTCACTTTCATATTCCATAACTTCTTCAGTTCTCTGGCAAGATCCAGATATTTGTCCACTTTTTCATTTTCCTTTAGCTTCACCCTGTGATCTGCTGGCACTTCAAAATCCACCAGTTGACAAGTTCTTTCTTTTTTGTTTATCAACACTAGGTCTGGCCTTCTTGCTGGGATAAGGTGATCCGTTTTTATTTCAAAGTCCCAGAGAAGTTTATGCGTTTCGTTCTCAAGAACAGATTCTGGTTTATGCATATACCATTTTGTTGTATGGTCAAAATTTAATTTTTTGCATAACTCCCAGTGGATCACCTTCCCAACCCAGTCGTGTCTAGTTTTGTATTCTCGTTGTGCTAGTTTTCAACATTCGAAGAGTGCATGGTTTACAGTCTCATCTCTATTACCGCAAAGTCTACATTTACTATTGTGTTGGGTCTTATCAATTTTCGCTTTGATATAGTTCGTCCTTATGGCATTTATTATTATTATAATTATTATTATTATAATTATTATTATTATTATTATTATTATTATTATTATTATTGTTTAGATTATCGTCGTCGATTATAATTACTTTTCTAAAAATCATTTTTAAATCTCTTCTCTGTTTATTTCTAAAGAAAGGCAATTATTTCTGATTCGAAATTTCAGGCGAAAGAATAAAGAATCCGTTGAAGAAGAGACAAGGCACATTTGTTTAAATATCCATTACACCTAACGGGGGGGGGGGGGGTGCTTGTCCCTAAGGCGAGAAGTCTTAGCAAAAATCCCTTAGAGTAGGGAGCCTGTTTGAGGGAACAGAGGATAATTGAGGTTTCAACTGCAATAGGTATGAAAAGATGTCTGTCCGAAAGCGCCCGATATCTCACCAGTTAGCGATCTCCAGTCGGTACCTGAATAGGTCACCAATATAACCAAACATAATTCGTACTCAAATGAAATATACGAATAAAAAGGTGATAAGTATTATGTGCGTTATTCGGACTATTGTGCTCATCTTCATTGTTATCTGTACAACGTTTCGGTGCCCTCCGCCCTTCTTCAGATATTTCTTTTCGAACACGGGAACCTTCTTTTTCGGATTCGGGAACCTTCTTGTCGTAATTGGGAACCTTCTTGTCGTAATCGGGAGCCATTACGGAAACGTTGTACAGATAACAATGAAGTTGGGGATAATAGTCCGAATAACGCAGACAATACTAATCATCAAGCCGCATCTCAAACATTCAGAGAAAAAGGTGATAGTATTCTTATTCTTTATAATTATATATATATATATATATATATATATATTACAATATAGGTACAAGTGATAACCTACTCGAGTTTCACCATAAGGATCTTCAGGGTTAAATCCACTGATTTAATCAATATACTGTCGTTTAACGCGAAGAACACACACGTGTAGTCGACTGCAATTAATCAGTATCTCGATTAATTCAGTGGATTTAACCCTGAAGATCCTTATGGTGAAACTCGAGTAGGTTATCACTTGTACCTATATTGTAATACATTTGCTCTACTAACTTATTGAGCACTTTGTATTTGTTATAGCGCTGAGTTACCTCCCTGAATTCTGCACCATCTAACCATCGTGACCATATTCACCGGTAAGTCACCTTTTCCATTATATATATATATATATATATATATATAACTTTACCGGCATTGAATAACCCACTGAGGTTGATTAGTGGTAAAACAAAACAAACCAAATCAAACAGGCAAATCGCTGCTTAACTTCGATGATCCTATGAGACGCAATAATTTGAGCGTGATTCAAGTGTAAGTCAGATTACTAATATTCTAATTAAATGAAAAATCGTAAAGAAGAGACAAGTGAAATGTTAATTGTGAATCTAATTATAGTCCTAATTATCAATAGACGTGAATTGACGTGAATTGGCGTGACTCATACGAGAAAGGAAATGAGGACGATTTAAAGATCATTTCTGGTCACTTTGTTCCAATGTCCTTCAGCACCCCCAGGGGGGAGGGGAGCACAATCTCAGAGACTAAATTCGATGTCATTAGTATTCGAAGATAAGTGACCTTGATTGATTCGTAGATCAATTACAACAGAGTAGCGAATTCCACCTCCATTTTGTGCCCCGTAAGCTCAGTCGGTAGAGCGTTCGGCTAGAAACTACAAGGTTCCTAGTTCGATACCGGCCCTCACCAACTCAGCGTATGATTAGCACAGGGATCTGTGCGGTAAAGAGAGGAGCTGATGGTAGGTGTGGCGCTCCACCTCAGATGCTAAAAAAACAATCTCCTTCGTCTAGCGCTAGTGAAAAGAGCATAGACTCCCTCGCTGATTGGCTGATACTGACTTTAGGCCACCCCGACGACTTTACTTTTTTTTACTGGAAGTCTTATGCTAAATCTACGCCTATTTTGAGACGCCTAGCGTAGAGTAATTGGTAACAAGCTCAAGTAACAGACCGTTTTTAGTGAGTTTGATTCTCGCTGGATGCTCTGTACCTATGGCCTTGTGTCAAACTAATCAAGTTAATATTAACTCAGTAGAAACCCTTTCAATAACAAAGCACAGTGATCTGTGCGGTGAAGTGAGGAGATATTGGTAGGTGTGGCGCTCCAACTTAGAGGCCAAAACAATCTCCTTGGCCTGGGGTTAGTGAAAGCGGAGACTCCCGATTGATACCGAATTTAGGCTACTCCGACTTATATATATATATATATATATATATATATATATATATATATATATATAGATAGATAGATAGATAGATAGATAGATAGATAGATCAAAAATAGATAGACAGACACACAGATAGGTAATAACATATTAAAGATAGATAAGACAGGTGAATTGATAGACATGAACACATTCAAGCTAAATAGATAGATAGACAGATGGATAGATAGACACATAGATAAATATTAACAGACAAAACAAAAACAAAAAAAGAAGAAAAAAATAGATAGATAGACAGACAGATATTAACAGATTATGGGTAAACAGACAGACACAGATGATATTATCAGATTAAAGACAGCTAGATAATCAAAATAGATAAAGATAGGTGTATATTACAATATATATGATACATAATAAAACAATAATAATAATATCGCCACTATTAATAATAACAACAATAATAATAATAATATATAACATTATTCATATGCTCACTTACAATTTTAACAAATCTTATCATCTCCCCCTTTACAACAACAAAAAAAACTCGCACAAACATACCAAAAATATGGAAAAGTGAATAACAAACACATTCAACGTGAACGGGTTGGGTAAATAAATGGCGTACCATCGTGGTTTAGTGGTTAGCAAGCTAGTCTCACAGATCCCACACATATCTTTTATATGTTTTATCTATAAATATATAAAGGGCAATTGTGTGTATATGTATGTCCGGAGGAAACTTCGAAAATAAAACAATTAACGGCAAAGTAAATATATATACACTTTAAATATCACCAGGGCTTGGTTTTTGAGGAAAAATGATAGAGATTTGATTTATATTTTAGATAGTAGACATTAACATTTCTTTTCAGAGTAGCTGGATCAATTTTTTTTTTTTTTTACATCGAGATTTAAATGGGGCATTCCACGAGGATTCAACTCACGATTGAGTAATAATGGATCTGCGGGACTAAATTTTAAAAATCCACCTCTACCCAGGCGACGTCGGGTAGCCGCTGTTAGTTTTTGATATGTTTGTAATTTTTAGAATTCTTTTCGAGTCTATTTTTAAAACGAATTTATTGAAAATTTCCTTTAGTTCATACACACTGGTCAGTTTCAAATCGGAATTCTAAATTTAGATTTTTTTCTTTCAATGTTCTTAATGTTGAAATTTATCGTATTCACATGGACGAATAGCTAATAGAATTTATTTGAATGTCGACATTTAGTATCTTTTTATTGACCTGACGTCGGAGTTTTATGATCTGTTAGTGTCCCGGCCAGCTTTTAATGTTACATTTCTATTTACGGTGTTTTTTTTTTTCTTTATTCATATTTTTTAAAAAGAATTAATACGTTCCAATGAAACAGATTGAATGATTTGTCCGAAACATGAAATTTGTAAAGAAATATATAAAAACCAGGTTGACAAAAAAAAAAAAAATTCAAAACATTTTCATTTTCAATAATGAGATATTTCTTTGAAATGTTTTTTTATTTCCTTCTACTTTAATTTTTTTTTTTCTTTTTCACTAAAATATTTTTTTTTAATTACTTTTTTTAATATAATCCAAAATTTCTTTTGATATTTTCAACTATTGAAATTTATCGTATTCATGCAGTTGAATATCAAAATTTCGCATTACTAGTCATTTATTATGCTTAATAGTCATTTAGTATGACTAGTCTGGTTGTTTGGTGAGTTGAATTTTACGGCATGTCAACCCTTGTTGGGTTATTTCATGCCGAAGAGATTTTGTTTTATATGAATAAAACAAAATCCCTTGATGGGTACTTAATTTTTGTTTTTTAACTCAATTTTCTTAAACATATTTTTAAAACTCATTTTTCATTAAAAACCCACGATGGTTGTGTTGTGAGAAAAATAAAATTTAAATTAACACAAAAAATCTTTGTTGAAGGGGGACAAAAACGAGTCGAACGCTTTTTCTCCATTTACTGTCTCTAAGACGTAACACGCGCTGTTTTCCTCTGTCCATCCTCGATTTCTTCTGGTTCATTTATACCCGTGCTTTTAGTTTTCATACGGGTATCTGGGTTTAACATACAGGAACTTGAGATATCTCAATCTTCAGCGCTACGCTCAAATATCGCCTTTTCATATTCAGAAGGACGCGGGTTCGATCTTGGATCAAAGTCTTACACGACAAACAAAGCCTAGCCCGCTTTCTTCGAAAATATGGTGCGTCCCCATTTACGTCACGACTCGTGTTCTCTGTCACTGTTTGATATACCATTAAATAAAAAATTAAAAAAACAGATAGATATTGAACAGACTTAGAAAGATAGAAAACAAACAGATAGTTGTAGTACATAAATGATTGGGGGCGTTCCCCAAGGCGCAGTGGGTAACGTGTTGGACTGTGACATCGTAGTAAGCGAGTTCGAACTACAGTCGCGTTATTACAATCACTTTCGGACTAATACCCTTAGGCAAGGTTTATACTCCCTCATCCCTCCTGCTATGGCTTAAATAGTACCACTATTGTTCTGTTAAAAGGATGGTTTTGGCATTAAATAACCAATCAAGGTTGATATGCCATTAAACAAAGAAACTAAACCAAACCTCTGGCGTCAGGGCGGCCTAATGTTCAGCCAGACAGCGAGGGAGTCTATCCCCTTTTCAATAGCGCTAGACCAAGGAGATTATTTTAGCATCTGAGATGGAGCGCCACACCTTACCATCAGCTCCTCACTTTACCGCACAGATCCCTGTGCTACTCAGCGTATGAGTTGGCGAGTGCCGGTATCGAACCAAGAACCTTGGGATTCCTTACCGGACACTCTATCGACTGAGCTAAAGCGGCTCATGGACATTCATTTAATCTCCTGTTATTTAGGGGCAGAGTGAACCTAGTGTAGTGGCTAACGTTCTGGAATAAGACATCGCAATAAGCGAGTTCGAACTCCAGTTATATCTATTTCGTTCACTTTCGGACTAATACACTTGGAAAAGGTATGAACCCTCTCATCTCTCCAGCTATGGGTTGAAATAATACTGTGAGATTATCTGCCCTTGGTTGGCTGGAAGAGTTGTCTTCCCCGTGTTTCTGTTTTTTCCTCACCAGGTGTCTTGCCTATTTAAGTAGGCAAGCGCCAGATTTGAACCCCTTTCTTCTCTGGGAGTTGATAACTAATGGGTTAGACAGTTTGTCAAATCCTACTTGTGTGGGGTTACCCCCACACAGGCAATGTAGTAAGTGACTTTAGCTTAACTCTCCATAACTTTTGTATCTTATCCCTTTTCTATGTACGTATATTATCTACTACTAGCAAATATATGCACCCTCCGGGTGCAAGTATTTAAGTTTTAGTATAATAAAATATTATATTAAATTAGAAAGGCTAATAAAACTGAATAGAATGCAGATAAAAAGATTTGGAACAGAGGGAGTATGATTGAAAAATAGAACAACTTTAAAACTAACTCTTCCATCATTTTCCATTACTCCCGTCTTTCATTGGTAAATTTTCCTAATTTAACTATTTAGTTAAAATAGGAAGTAAAGAATAAAATAACAGTTATTTTTTCTTGTTAATGGATTTCTTTTAAGATTCATCCCCGAGAATTTTGCTCATATTCAAAAAGATAAAACCAAACAATTAGAAATCAATGATACTAAGCATATATTTATTAAAATTAAATTTTTAAGATCAATATGTAAATTAGCCTTCCATTCACACTGTAATCCGCTATTTTGTTGTATATATAAATACAATTGCATGCTATTCGTATGTAGATATGGTCAACAGTCTTAATGATGTAAAACAATTTTATTAATAATTGAAGTTTAAATTAAAAATAAAATCATGGAGAATATGATGTAAATAACAATTGTGACTTGTATAGTAATATAGTTTCGGTTACAGACAGACAAACCCACAATCTCCATTATAATAAGATGTATCTTGTCTCATATATATGTATTTCATGTCTTAAATGCTTCTCCACATATTGTCCTTGTGTTGTCCTTCCTTTCCTTTCTTACTTCTATTATTCTGGTCATCTTTGGTATCTTACGTTCTTCTCCTAGCGTCTCTTCTAGCGTATTTCTCTGTTCTTGTTGGTTGTCGTTCTTAATTCATTTCTTCTGGTTAGTCTTGTTACCAAGACATTCATCAACCACAAAACCATGTCATTTTCGTAAGCTTTTATTTACTTAACTAAACATTTCATGTAACTAAACATAGCGCGCGTATGCAGGTGAGACCCAGCTAAGCAGACATATCTTATCTGCCTGACGTCTAAGCTGAAACTGAGATCCAACCAGGTCCCACGTGACTTCACGTATTTCGCGGGCTTTCTGTAATATTCCATGGAAAGTCCCGTCCGTGATATGAAAAGGGGCCATACCTTCAGAAATACAGGGGATTGACAATAATCTTATGCAACCGCATAGATTATGTAACACTTGTATTAAAGTCCATTGTTATATCTAACATTCTTGGTCGGAGTTGTTTGTTCAACTTACAATAATTAACATTATCATAACTTTGAATCCAGCAGTACCACTACTTTTATTCTATAAGTATGGTTTTGGCATTAAATAATCCACGATGGTTGATATGCCATTAAACAAACACAGTCAATGAGGTCTATACAACAGAAGACCCCTTCACTCCACCAAAAAAGGGGCGTATCCTGAGTATGAAAATGTGTGCCAACGACTACCTCTGTATTTCAGGATTCTCCTCAGTATCCTTGCTGATATCTAATGGTGTTTTATTATTAATGCAAACTTGCTGTGATTCACACTCGTAATATCAGATTGGAAAATAACTCTTTAGATTTTTACTTATTCCTTGTCCTCCTGCTTTTAATTGGACTCTTCAGTTTTCCATGGCTTTTTTGATAAAGTTTATGATGTTGTTGGAAATTTTGTACATCCAAGTATGTGGGACCATGTCATAAGCTTTTCTGTAGTCAATCCATGCCATTGCAATATTTTTCCGACTATTTTTAACTTCTTTAAGGATGTGTTGATCATGTGTTCTTCATTTTCCCTTGCGGCATCCTTTCTGTTTTTCTAGAAAAAGCTTACGCCAATTGAGTGAAAAGTATATTTCTTGTTTCATTACCGCTGTCAATATCTTCCACATCATGAGCAGACAAGTTATGGGTCTATAATTGCTAGGGATATGTCCTTTTTGTGGGTCTTTCTGGATTAGGGTAGTTATTCCGTTTATCATCCACTCGGGTACATACAGAAAAAGCTTACGCCAATTGAGTGAAAAGTATATTTCTTGTTTCATTACCGCTGTCAATATCTTCCACATCATGGCAGACAAGTTATGGGTCTATAATTGCTAGATATGTCCTTTTTGTGGTCTTTCTGGATTAGGGTAGTTTTCCGTTTATCATCCACTCGGGTACATACAGAAAAAGCTTACGCAATTGAGTGAAAAGTATTTTTGTTTCATTACCGCTGTCAATATCTTCCACATCATGGCAGACAAGTTATGGGTCTATAACTGCTAGGGATATGTCCTTTTTGTAGGTCTTTCTAGATTAGGGTAGTTATTCCGTTTATCATCCATTCGGGTGCATTCGTTTCACAGTATATATATTAACAAGACTCTATAGCTGATATTCAACATTTTGTAAATCTCTAAATTTATTTGATTTAATTATTAACTGCAGGAAGATATTAGATAAAATTTGGCTGGCCAATTAACTCGTATTACGACAGATAATCAATTCTAACGCTCCTTTGTTGGCACAGCGGTTCATTTAGTTTCAGTTCATTTACGAGCAAGTAATTGATTACAACCCTTACCCCCCGGGGATATTGAAGGCGTTTATTGATACATCGTAATTAGGGGACAATAATCACCTTTTATATTCTATAATATAAAAGGTGATTGAAAAAATAAAAAAATGGGGGTTTTCTTTGGCTTTCTCTCATCCAACTTAATAATGGTAGATCTTTTTTCTTTTTTTTTTTTTTCTTTTTTTTTTTTTTTTTTTTTTTTCTTTCCACAAAAGATTCAGAATCAGAATGAATATTAATTTCTTTTGTCTATTCATTCCGTCGATATTTCGCGGCTTTCAATTTTTTTTTTTTTTTTTTTAATTCGCGTTTCTTTTTCTTTTTTTCTTTTTTCTTTTTTCTTTTTTCTTTCCGATTCCTTCTCGGTTAATAAATCAAAATTTCGTTAATATCCACACTTACACATATTCGTTAAAAGGATTACTCGGTACCTTTATGCAGTTATCGCTCTTTCCATCGATACCCCTAAGTATTTTCCCGTCGTGTCACCCGGTGCGGTAGAATACGCAAATGCACCTCAGCAGAGAGGGTAAGAGACCCCCACCCCCAATTAAAGCCACCTGTTGGCCGTCGGGGGCGACCCGTTATGCATTTCTATGAAAAGGATTAATTACCTTTCCGATTATAATTGGAACTGTAATAACTGTTGAAGTGAGTTAGTGTACTGTTGGTTTGAACAACAGCAAGTAGCTAAGCACAACTAAACCCGTGCCAAGACAGTTGGTACTTATTGAAATGAAGAATAGTCCATTCTTGCATTTGGGTGATTCCATTCCCTGAGTCCTGATTAGCTGCTTGGTTTCTATGATGTTATGAGGCTTTATAAATAACCTGGCATTTTGCAGTGGTATTGCAGCAAGATAGGTTCGTATTCAGTTACGACTACTTGCTGCCTTGTCTTACCAATTCGACGGTAATTGGAACTAGTATGATTATTCTACAATGACTACATTTATAGGACACTAAGCACTCTGTGACGGCCTTTACACACAAAGCGATGTGTGTATTAAAACAGTTAAAATCCCCTTCCCATTCTGTAAGTGAAGACAGCCTAATGGTTAAGGTGTCGGGCTGACACCTAATCGATCGGATTTCAATTCTGGCTGTAGGTAGCTTACAAAATGTCTAGCCACACTGAAGAGACTTGATAAGTCGAAACACGTGACTGTGGATGACCCTATATATATATATATAATATATATTGTTGAACTCGACGAACAATTCTTGTCTGACGAGCTTCTTTTCTATCCTTTCCAATTGTCTGGCCATCTTTTTTATATCGGAGAGGAATTGGTGAATGAATCCATCGATGGTTCTTACACTGGTACCTTCTGCACTACTTAGTGCCATCATCAGGTGTGAAGTGGGGAGATGTTTCTCTGGTTCTTTTTAAACAAGCAGTAGCGGTAGGAATCAGTAGGAAGAGGGGCTCACAAGTTTATAAGAACGTTATGGGGAATGGTGGGAGGAGAATTGGCGGGAAATTATAGGAATTTGAGAATATGTTGGCTGGTTTCGAAGTTGATTTTGTTTAAGGTGTTTTTTGTTTAATGTATAGGGCTTCGAGTATTTGAAGTTTTGTTTTTTTTTTTCTTTGTGCAGTATATGTGTATTTCCAGTTAGAATTTTCCGGTAATTAGAAGGGAAATAGATGAGAAATAATATGAATGTGATTTGAAGTGTTGTATGTTCGAGCTTAATGATTCACCTCCAATGGACAATTATATCAGTTAAATGTAGTGCTAGCCGGCGTGACAAAGTCGTCGTTGTGTAACCAATACAACCATTCCCCATAACATTCTTATAAACTTGTGAGCCTCTCCTCCTACTTATTCCTACCGATACTGTTTCTTTAAAAAGAACCATCTCACCACTTCACACCTGATGATGGCACTAGGTAGTGCAGAAAGTACTAGTGTAAGAACCTTCGGTGGATTCATTCACCAATTTCACCCTGATATAAAAAACGAAGATGGCTAGACAATTGGAAAGTTCAACAAAACATAAATAAAAGAGAAAAATGCTGCCAAAGTATACTGCACAACGTTTCGCCCGATGTGCCCTCCGGCCTGCTTCAGGTATTTCTTGTGTTGAGAATTACCGATATAAGGTGTGTGATGAATGCCCGCTCCTACTTATAGACTAGGCCAGAATGATGTGATCCACCTCTTAGCCAATCTCTAGCAGTACTCTGAGGTTGATACAATACTTAACCGCGACCCTACTGGTCATAATTACGCCGACACTCTTTGACGATGGACATAGGATTAAATCATTGGACCTTTACCAATACGCAGGATAGGTCACCAAAGGATTCCATAACTCAGGACTTACTTTAAGCCCTTTTCAACTTGCCAAGGATGGCATTAAAAACTTTACAAAATTCAGAATTTAATCATTGCTTTTAAGAATTTAATAAAGAAGAGCTAACGGATTAGGGTTAGGGTTAAGGAAACATATATTATAAGAACAATCACAAATAGAAAATCTCTACGCATAAAAAATGGGGACATAAAAATGGGAAATATTGTTACATAATTGTTAGTACACTAACAATTATGTAGGGTTAGTGTAGAAATCAAAATGGCTGTTAGAAATTACGGCTAGCAGTTTTTTTGAGTGGGAGTATGTGACGATATCATCGAAGATTGATTGACACATGTTAACCTCGTGTTAACCCCTTTTCCTGTAGATACCGTCATAATTAGTAGAGAAAAACATTTAAAAACTTTACATCTTGTATTACCCAAGTTTTGATTCTTTTGTTTTAGGAACTTTTTGTTTTTGTTTTTTATTCTTCCATCCACTCCTACCTTTCCCATCCGTACTGGGTTTTTTTTTGTTGTTGCTTTGTTTTATGTTGCAAATAAATTTTAAGTAGGTCAACAAAGAAATGTCCGGGGTATTTTGGTGGAATCAAGTTAATGGACGACATTATTTGTTGGATTGATCGGTGAATGGAAAGAATGTAAGTAGAACTTGAAATAGCACGAGCACTCTTGAAACACGTCCCCCTCCAAACAAAATAACATTTCGGGCCTGGTGCTCAGGTTTGCAGTTGTAGCTCTGTACTGTAAACGTAGATAAAACGTAGATAAAACGTAACGAGTGGCTTTTTATGAGGGACCGGATGTATAAATGTAGCCGTTCTCCAAATAAATGGCCTTTTTTGCTGTCAAGAGAACCTTTGTCACGTCACGCCTCGCCACAGCGCAACACACAACGCCACGCCTCGCCACGCTCGCCACGCCATAGCAAACACACGTCACACCACGCCTCGCCTCGCCACGCCACGCCACGCCAATAGCATACCACACGTCACGCCTCGCCTCGCCACGCTACGCCACGCCATAGCATACCACACGTCACCACGGCTCGCCTCGCTACGCGCCACGCCACGCAATAGCATACCACACAATGCCACACCACGCCACGCCACGCCTCGCCACAGCATACCACACAACGCCACACCACGCCTCGCCTCGTCACACCTCGCCAAGCCACGCTACTATTTTTTTTCCATTTGGGGAGAGCAGACATTGGAATAGGAACAGAAGTTTTGAGACTTTAAACTACATACAGATCGAATCTCATTGGGATGACCATATTAGTCAAGCCCTAGCACCTATATGATTGTCCATTGGAGGCGCGTCATGTAATGGCTGGAGTCGTAGGAAATGGTCTCGTCGACCCGAGTTCAAATCCCAGACAAGGCTGTTTGTACTTTCGCATAGCGCTAATACCCTTGGAAAAGGTATAAATCCACATATTCTCCCTCCAGCTATGGGTAAAATAGTAGGCTAGACTGGGCTCTTTAACCTTGATTGGGTTTGTGGCATTTCATGTGCACCAATTTTTTTCGATCGACTGTGCCTAAAAGTGCAGATGTTCCAACACAAGTCTATAATATTATAGACAAAACACTGTGTAGGTTGTTCTTTGGATGAACCTTCATGCGTCAAAATCGCTGAGAGAGTCGACCATTTTTATATATGTTTTTACCAACCACTCAGCACGAGTAGGATATAAAAGAAGGTGATTCCTAAAGCGGAGGTAAACGGTGATTCCGCCGTGGGGGAGATGGACCCCGGGAGCTGACAACAACGTTTAAGCTCCTCGAAAGTCTGGTCGCATCTGAACAAAGCTAAAACTTATTCTCACAGCGCTCAATTGCGCGCTTTCAAGGGGTTCAAGTTTATTACCCGCCAAAAACTGTGAGGTAACTTTCTATGAACCCCGTCATTTTTAATCTAACGGACCTTATTCAAAATATTTTAACTGCAGGTATGCACATAATTTATAAGCTGCTCATGAATTATGTAGAATTAGTTTTATTTTAAAAAATCTTCACGTGAAATAAAGAAAATGGCATTACTTTTTAACTCATCCATAATTACCCATGATGATGGGTAATTATGAACTTTTGTTTAGTAAATTAGCGTGTCCCAGAAAAAACAGAACCCACGAATTTTGTAATAAAACTGTTAATTTTAATATACAGCGGTTTAGGGTTAAGGTTAGGATTAGGGTTAGAGTTGGGGTTTAGGGTTTAGTGTTAGTTGAATGGGAAAATAAATAAATAATTTGGGTTCTGTTTTTTTCTGGGTGGCCCTGTACAGGTTGACCCAGAAAAAAAACAGAACCCTAACCCTAACCCTAACCCCAATACCAACCTTAACCCTAACCCTAACCCCAACACCAAACCTAACTTTAAACCCTAACCCTAACCCTAAACCACCGAGTTAAAATTAATAGTTTTATTACAAAATTTGTGGGTTCTGTTTTTTATGGGACACCCTAATTTACTAAACAATAGTTCATAATTATCTGATGATGAGGATGATGATGATGAGGATGATGATGATGATGATGATCCGTTGAAAACAAATCCAACAATGCCGTAATCAATAATACGTTATTTGCTTCAGCGCTTTGGGGACTGTAAAAAGATATTTTCATTGAATGTCAAAATAAATAGAGAGATGTGCCTAAAGTCATCGGTGAATGTACACTGAAATACCTCGAGAATTATGGAGACGATTTGTCTACATCCATACAAAAAAATATATAATCAACTACGAAGAGGGTAATGAGTACAATATCAATTGTGTGCACTGCTAGTCGTACCCGAATACGTATCTATCTCATACAGTGTGATTGAAAAGTAACTCTATATTTTAAACCATTAATAATCTTTTTATATGCAGTTACATTTTTCTCAATTCTTTAATCTATGTTCCTTAATGTTGTACCGGCCGTTCCTACAGTGGAGAATATACACCGGTTCTCACTATAAATAGTGAGACACCGAGTGAAAAGGTTGTAGTTACCGTACTGTTACCGTACTGTTACTGTTTAGCGGCAAGCTAGCCGTTCTTGTACCTTATTGTAAATACACTTGTCTCTTTTTACCCTACCTCGACTTGACTTCTTTTTTTACTGTTGAACTAACATCACAACACTTAATATACAGGATGATTGAAAAGTAACTCCCTATTTTAAACTATTTATAATTTTTTTATATGCAGTTATATTTTTCTCAATTCTTTAATGTATGTTCCTTAATATACAGGCTGATTGAAAAGTAACTCTATTTTAAACTATTTATAATTTTTCATATGCAGTTACATTTTTATCAATTCTTTAATGTATGTTCCTTAATACAGCGGTCCCCAACCTTTTCTTGCGCCGCGGACCGGTTTCATCCAAGACAATATTTTCACGGACCGGCCTTCATATGCTCGCCAAAGATCTTTGTTGTTCACTCATTTTGCTAGCTTTTGGGGTAACGGGTGGTGACCTATCACGTGACCGAGACCTGTCAAGAGGCACATAAGTCACTTTTCAAAACAAAACATCAACATTTAGACTGATAATCAATAAAAAAAAAAAGGAAAATTTCAAACGTTCTGTGCGGCCCGGTACCTAATGGCCCGTGGCCCGGTACCGGGTCGCGACCCGGTGGTTGGGGGCCGGTGCCTTAATATGCAGGGTGATTAAAAAGTAACTCCCTATTTTAAACTATCTATAATATTTATATACAGTTACATTTTTCTCAATTCTTTAGTGTATGATCCTTAATATTATATACGAAATTTCCTCCGGACATACACATATACACAACTGCCCTTTATATATGTATAGATGTCTCTTGTGTTATTTCGCCCTTGAGTTAAGTATTCGAACACATCGAGAAAAAGATGGATTGCCCCAGGAACGGATGTGTGATCTCACATCTGGTTTTTAATACACCAGTTGAAATGTTACATTTTGTGTTGATTATCTTGAAGATATCTGCAGGCAAATCACACACACATATATATATCTTATTATAATGGAGATTGTGTGTTTTTCTGTCTGTAACCGAAACTATATTCCTACTCAAGTCACAATTCTCTTAGTTATTGACATCACATTCTCCATGGTTTTATTTTTATCTAAACCTCAATTATTAATAAAATTGTCTTACATTATTAATACTGTTAACTATGTTTACATACTGACAACATGCAATTATATTTATATATACAACAAAATAGCGGTTTACAGTGTGAATGGGAAGGTTAATTTGCATATTAATATTAAAAAATCGAATTTAATAAATATGTGCTTAGTATTATTGATTTCTAACTGTTTGGTTTTATTTTAATGAATATAAGCAAAAATCTCTTCAATGAATCTTAAATAAAATCCATTAACAAGATAAAATAACTGTCATTTTATTCTTTACTTCCTCTTATAACTAAATACTTAAATTAGAAAAAATAACAATGACAGACGAGAGTGATGGAAGAGTAAGTTTCAGTTGTTCCATTTTTTATTATACTCCCTCTGTTTCAAATCTTTTATTATACTCCCTCTGTTTCAAATCTTTTTATCTGTATTCTTATTTAGTTTCATTAGTCTTTCTAATTTAATATAATATCTTATTACATTAAAACTTAAATACTTGCACCCGGAGGGTGCATATATATATATATATATATATATATATATATATATATATATATATATTATATATATATAAAGTTTTGTTGAACTGTACAGACAGACAATTCTTGTCGGACAAGTTTTGGTTGATCCTTTCTAATTTTTGGGCCATCTTTTTTGGTGTCGGGGTGGAACTGGTGTAACAGTCCACCAAAGGTTTCATTACGAGCGCTTTCGGCAATACAGTTTGCCATCATCATACCATCGTTTTCTATCTGAAGAAAAAAATTAGCATTTAATTCATAAAATTACTCCGTTTATTTATCGGCGAGAGTGTTTTGTTTTTTTTTGTTTTTTTTTTTTTTAATAGAAATTCATTTGTACCAGCTTTAGTTAAATAAAAATTTAGTTAAATAAAAGTTTTATATGATTTTCTTAGATGTTAGTAAGGTGTTTTTCCTGAGAGTTTTAAAAATATTCCAGGTGCGTCTGCTACAGAATTCACTCTTTATTTAATGATTATTTTTTTTTTTTTTTTTTTTGTAAAATTCATAAAAAGATGAAGACTGTTCTTAATAATCCATATTACTGGTGTGAAATATTAAGAAACAGTCTTCATCTTTTTTATGAATTTTACAAAAAAAAAAAAAAAAAAAATAAATCATTAAATAAAGAGTGAATTCTGTAGCAGACGCACCTGAATATTTTTAAACTCTCAGGAAAAAACACCTTACTAACATCTAAAGAAATCATAAAAACTTTTATTTAACTAAATTTTATTTAACTAAAGCTGGTAACAAATGAATTTCTATTAAAAAAAAAAAAACAAAAAAAAAACAAAACACTCTCCGCCGATAAAATAAACGGAGTAATTTTATGAATTAATGCTAATTTTTTTTTTCAGATAGAAAACGATCGGTATGTGAATGGCAACTGTATTGCCGAAAGCGCTCGTAATGAAACCTTTGTGGACTGTTTACCCAGTATCCACCCCGACACCAAAAAAGTGGCCCAAAAATTAGAAAAGGATCAACCAAAAACTTTCAGACAAAGAATTGTCTGTACAGTTTCAACAAAACTTTTATATTATATATTATATATAATATATATATATATATATATTTATATATATATATATATATAATGCACCCTCCGGGTGCAAGTATTTAAAGTTTTAATGTAATAAGATATTAATATTAAATTAAAAGACTAAATGTAAACTTAAATAGAATACAAGATAAAAAGTTTGAACAGAGGGAGTATAATAAAAGATTTGAAACCAGAAGGGAGTATAATAAAAAATGGAACAACTGAAACTTAACTCTTCCATCACTCTCGTTCTGTCATTGTTATTTTTTTCTAATTTAAGTATTGTTTAGAGGAAGTAAAGAATAAAAATGACAGTTATTTTATCTTTGTTAAATGATTTTATTTAAGATTCATTGAAGAGATTTTTGCTTAATATTCATTAAAATAAAAACCAAAAACAGTTAGAAAATCCAATAAATACTAAGCACATATTTAAATTAAATTCGATTTTTTAATAATGTAATATGCAAATTAACCTTCCCATTCACACTGTAAACAGCCATAATTTTGTTGTATATATAATATAAATTGCATGTTGTCGTATGTAAACATGTTAACAGTATTAATAATGTAAGACAATATTTATTAATAAATTGAGGTTTAGAATAAAAATAAAACCAATGGAGAATGTGATGTCAATAACTAAGAGAATTGTGACTTGAGTAGGAATATAGTTTTCGGTTACAGACCAGAAAAACACACATCTCCATTATAATAAGATATATTATATGTGTGGTGTGATTTGCCTGCAGATAATCTTCAAGAAACACACCAAAATGTAACATTTCAACTGTGTATTAAACAGATGTGAGATCAACATCCGGTTCCTGGGGCAATCCATCTTTTTCTCGATGTGGTTCTGAATACTTAAACTCAAGGGCGAAATAAACACAAGAGACTCTATACATATATAAAGGGCAGTTGTGTATATGTGTATGTCCGGAGGAAATTTCGTATATAATAATTAAGGATCATACTCACTAAAGAAATTGGAGAAAAAATGTAACTGTATATAAATAATTATCAGATATTTTAAAATAGGGAGTTACTTTTTAATCACCCTGCCCCATATTATAGGCACCGGCCCCCAACCACCGGGTCGCGACCCGGTACCGGGGGCACGGGCATTAGTACCGGGCCGCACAGAACGTTTGAAATTTTCCTTTTTTTTTTATGATTAATCAGTCTAATGTTTGGTTTTGTTTTGAAAAGTGCTTATGTGCCTCTTGACAGGTCTCGGTCACGTGATAGGTCCACCGTTAACCCCCTAAAAGCTAGAAAATGAGTGAAACCAAAGATTTTGGCGAGCATATGAAGGCGGTACCGTGAAAATATTGTCTTGGATGAAAAACCGGTCCGCGGGCGCAAGAAATTTGGGACCGCTGTAATTAAGGAACATACATTAAAGATGGATAAAATGTAACTGCATATGAAATTATAATAGTTTAAAATAGAAGTTACTTCAATCAGCCTGTATATTAAGGGAACATACATTAAGATGGAGAAAAATATACTGCATATAAAAAATTATAAATAGTTTAAAATAGGGAGTTACTTTTCAATCATCCTTATATTTAAAGTGTTGTGATGTTAGTTCAACATAAAAGAGTCAAGTCGAGGTAGGGTTAAAAAGAGACAAGTGAATTTACAATAAGGTACAAGAACGGCTAGCTTGCCGCTAAAACAGTAACAGTAACGGTAAAGGTCGGTAACTACAAACCTTTTCCTCCCGGTGTCTCACTATTTATAGTGGAGAACCGGTGTATATTCTCCACTGTAGGAAACGGCCGGTACAGCAACATTAAGGAACATAGATTAAAGAATTGAGAAAAATGTAACTGATATATAAGATTATTAATGGTTTAAAATATAGAGTTACTTTTCAATCACACTGTAATGAGAATAGGATACGTATTCGGGTACGAACTAGCAGTTGCAACACATTGATATTGTACTCATTACCCTTTCGTAGTTGATTATATATTTTTTTGGTATGTGATGTAGACAAATCGTCTCCATAATTCTCGAGGTATTTCAGTGTACAATTCACCGATGATTTAGGCACATCTCTGCTATTTATTTTGACATTCAATGAAATATCTTTTTACAGTCCCCCAAAAGCGCTGAAGCAAATAAACGTTATTATTGATTACGGCATTGTTGGATTTGGGTTTTCAACGGTCATCATCATCATCATCATCCTCATCAATCATCATCCTCATCATCATAAATTATGAACTATTGTTTAGTAAAATTAGGGTGTCCCATAAAAAAACAGAACCCACAAATTTTGTAATAAAACTTTAATTTTTAAACTCGGTGGTTTAGGGTTAGGGTTAGGGTTTAAAGTTAGGGTTTGGTGTTGGGGTTAGGGTTAGGGTTTGTTTT
>CM042162.1:71804870-71814870 GCA_023376005.1 Doryteuthis pealeii | reverse complement strand
CAATGTCATTTGCATCAAACTTTGTGGATCTGCAGCGGGTTTTGATTAAGTTTATTTGAGGGGCTCGATAGAGAGGAAAGTTCTGGTGGGGGTTTATAGGATTTCTGTGATGGAGCAATAATCTGATTTCTTATGCAATTGCCCTGCTATTGTATGACGTATGTATGGTTATGTAATCGTATATCTATTCGAACACAAATACTAGGTGCGCTGGCAAAAATGTACGTCAGTGTATAATCGTGTGGGTTTTGAGCGAGCCAAATTGTCAAAGGCATAGGAAATACTCTCATTAATCAAAAACTATAGATTGAGATGTGAGGTTGGGCATTTGGTAAGGAAATAAACGCATAGGGCGACTCTCTAAACAACTGCCTATGGGAACTTTGATAAACGGGCAAGCGTTTATTGACTCAAGGGTCCAAGTGAGTGATACAAGGATTGCCTGAGGTTACGACCTTTTTGAAAAAAATTGTGACATCTGGATGTTGAAGGACCTGGTGAGAGTTAAGTCTTTGACCGTGGGGCGCAGTGGTGAGAGGAGAAGAGCTGTGCAGGAGGCACGAAAGCGTTTTGGAGACCGGTCGTATTTACACCATGAGTAGTTGAAGCAGGATATTCGCTAAGAATAAAAAGAAGCTAGCACAATAAATGGCTTCAAATCGGTTTTTTACTATGTGACTCAGTGTGTGGAAGGCTATGTTAGAGCCAAAGCTGGTGCCTGATCTGTCCACAATTCTGATGCAATAGTTCATCGCTGGGATGGACTAATAAAAGACCCTGTGCTCCCTGAAAGTACCTGTAATTGTGGGAAGGTGTGCAAGACTTTGGCAGGACTAAAAGAGCCACCTTCGTGCAGCTCATTGTTTGAACTTTTTATGAAGCTCACCCATTATATTGTTGGAAACTATGCAGCTTTTTTTGTTGTTGTTATTGTTACTATATCAAGTCAATGGCAATACTTGATATTACGAGTTTTGCTTGTTCCCGTCATGTATCTTATCTATCTATCTATCTATCTTAGTCTATCTATCTATCTATCTAGTCTATCTTAATCTGTTGTCTATCTATCTAGGTTTGTCCATAATCTATTCTGTTATATGCTATGTTGGGGGTAAATAGATTTCTAAAAAAAATCTGTTTCTACTGTTCTATCTTATCTATTTCTTTATACTATCCAATATATATAATATATAATATTAATTATATATATATTATATATATATCAACCCGTTCTTCTGTCTGTCTGTTGCCGTTCTGCCTGCTTTATCTATTTTACCTAATCTTTTCTATCTATCATTTTTTTGTACGTTTTTTTGTTCATATGTATCATCTGCCCTATCTATATTATCTATTCTATCTCTGGTTCTATCTGTTCTATCTATCTCAAATTCCAAGTCAACTTAAAAATTTAGAAGCGGAAAAAGAAATGTTTGAACAAACACCAACAAGTGAAATATGATATACAGGCCTATTTTCACCTACTCATTACACTAAAACCGTAATAATACAGGTCGCCGTACATTATTCTATATAACTAACTTTTTAGTCTAAGTTTGTGTAATTCCAGTGTGGTGTTTGTGTGTCCTATGTGAAAATACAAGTCTAGAGAGATTTCAAAAATGTCTTTCTACGCGGCTGCTGTTGGTATTCCCTGGGTGGCCAATATAACAAGATAATTTCTATCATCTTTATCGTAAAGTTACACAGACACAGCGAAATCTTGGTAGAAGAACTCAAGGTATATAGGTGGTATTATTTTATCTTAAAAAGGTAATTATTTATTTTAAAAAAAAAGAATAATCTTTAGCTATGCATACATGATATTTATCTCAAAGGGGGAAAACGCAAATGGTAGAAAATTGAATAGTAAGACTAGAAGAACATCGTTAAAGCAGTGGTTCGAGGAGAAATAGAGAAAAGTCGGGGTTATGTGTGACTGAGCCTATATATGAGATGAAAAGCGGAAAACCCATCTGCCTTCTTTATGGTGATGATAGTCTACTAGTGAATGAAAGTAGATAAGACAGAACATTGAAGTAGAAGGACTGCCTCAAAGACATCCAGCACAACCATGATAGCTTCCGGTTACTGGGCTGCTGTTATATGAGACCTAGCATAGAAATGGAATACACCCGAGTATGGGAACCCATAATTAAGAAGGCTAGATTCAGATGAAGGGGACCCCCCCCCCCCAAAAAAAAAAATAACAAACAATATGAGTCATGGTTTAAAATTCCATACATTAAGTAAATAGTTAGATATTCTAGGCCCAAATCAAACTTAGTGTTTTTATACGTTTCCCAAAAATTCACACTCAATTGTTCCAATTGGACCCATGGCCTGTGTATAGGTAGTTAGGGTAATAAGACAGTTGTAAGTTGACAGTTATCTCTCGTATCTCGGGCAGCGGTCTTCAATCTGTGCAGAGGTCGTAATCAACACGCCCACTTTGTGGCCCTTACTTAAGAGACAAGAGGTAACATAGAAAAATAATAATCCACGATCACATCAAGAAGAACTGCTCCCCTAGTCACATCCCAACCCTACCAACTATGGTTCTGGTCATTAAGAGCCCTAGCACTGCCTTGTGTTGGAAATATTGCCATAGACCACTAGTCTCTAAGAGGTAGTAGTGTGGTCATAAAACTGCCAAACACTTGTTTCGGATCATCTAATATGCTACAATGAAATGATGGAATAAAGGCTGAATTGTTAAGTAAACTGCATGTAGGAGAGGGTTTCATTTTGGGACTCGTTGTAGTGTGTATGCTATATGAGTTGTGAAATAACCCTTCCATGCACGTTTATACTACCCATTGTGTCTAATCTGACTGATGGTAGACTGTTTAGCTCCCATCTATAGCGCTAGATTTAAAACGGAGGTGTGTTAAATAAACGAAAAAAACACTTGGTTAAAAAAAAAACTAGAAATGAATTATAGCAACCAAGCAGAATAAAACATGTCTTTGACATTTAAAACCAACCCANCAGAGAGAAAGAGAAAGAGACAGACAGAGAGAGAGAGAAAGAGTTCAGAAGAAAAGAGAGAATAGGGAGAGAGTTCAGAGAGAGAGAGAGAGAGAGACAGACAGACAGACAGACAGACACAAGCAGAGACAGAGAGAGAGAGAGAGAGAGAGAGAGAGAGAGAGAGAGAGAGAGAGAGAGAGAGAGAGAGAGGTGTAATGTCAAATTATTTTATCGTAAATCATGTCATGAGTTATCAATAACAGAGCATCTTGAATCCTTGCTCTGTGCGAAATTCCAAAATTCCGAGAAATAAATTTACAGAATTTAACTTTTCTTGATTAACTTAATGTGGGAGCTGTTTATATATATATATATAATATATATATATATATATATATATATAGTATATATATATTAATACTAGTGTCCATTAAAGTATGACCGTCACTTTCCAACACCCCTCTTCGTAAAAAAAATGAGACCATCCAAATCATCCAAGATGAAATGCAAAAATGTAAACCTGGTTATCTGGTATTGCTTATCTGCCAAATTCTTATTTCTTATGAGGTCAAATAATGGACAATTATGTTTTGTTTTGATTAGTTTAGCGGGTTTTTTTTGTGGAAGAGAAGTGGCTATTTCTCTTGTGCGTGTTTGTTACTTTGGCAAATAAAGACATCTGAAATGTTGTGATTATTACTACAAAAAAACAACGGATCTAGAAATGCAAGAATACCCAGAAAGTCCAATAAAGCAAATAAGAAGAATAGAGAGAACCAGTCCAAATACCCAGATAGACAAATAGAGAGCCAACCAGTATAGAACCAGCTCTGATACCCAGATAGATTATAAACGACCCAACCAGTATAGAAGATGTCAATATAGTAGAGTTAGACGAGTTGACACGAAGACAGGATAAGACTGCGTGGAAAGGGTTGGACATGCCATGTGATCCTATTGAGGTTGGCTTGTCGTGGATTTCTAGGACACTCAGTCATTTAGTTTTGAAAATTGGCCACTGTTTTGAAAATTGTGGCAAATTTCTCATGCGCGTGTTTTGTTAACTTTGGCTAAATAAAGACGTCTGAAAAATATCCAACCCTTTCTGATCGTTACTAACAACAACAACGACGGATCTAGAGAGAAAAATACCCAAGAAGTCCTAAGAAAGCAGACCAGAAGAAATAGAGAGAACCAGTCCAGATACCCAAGGTAGACGATAGACGAACCAATCAGTATAGGAGATGACATTTAGTAGAATCTACGGACTGCACATTGCATGCGACTTGGAAAATCAGCTCGTTTTTCCAACTGAAATAAAGTTAACGTCCAGCGTTCTGATATTTTCATTTGGTCTGTTAATCAAGAGAAAGTATTTTTGTTGAATTAACGAGTTCCATTTGAGGAAAATCTTGATGGGCCCATCAGCGTAAGTTTGGAAAAATATGAAGATCTACAAGAACAATGCGTTAAAAACGGATTAGATAACGGATGTATTTCCTATCGAAGTCGGATGCCGGGATTTATTGCCAACTCAACCTTGGTAATTTTCTCTAAACTTGGACTTTCTCCACCCGACAAGAGGAAATACATAAAAAAGATCCAGGATAAACTCTAACCGCATCAGCGTGGATATGGCTATCCTACATTGTGTCATCAAACCGACAAAGTCTGGTGGTATCGTGAGATACTGCTGGGGCGCACTGGGTTAGTGGTAATGATGCTTTGCCCGAAACATGCTTGAACCCAGAGTCATCATCTGATGAAGGCTGTGTTGGTTGCAATGCTACTGTGTAAATAGCAGTCATTGTATGAAGATTATTAGATACGTTGGTCAACTTATAAGACAGAATTGATAAGAACAGAATAAGATAAGTCAATGTGATCAGATGAAGTAAAGAGCTATACAACACACAGAGATGAGACATAACGAGAAGTACGTTGTCATGGAAACACAAATAAAAGTTTATATAATGATTCTCAACTGACCAATCAAAATAAACATCTTATAATAACATGAATTGAAACGGCCACTTCAAATCCTGACAACTGGGATGTTGTTATAGACGATTTGCATATAATTAAGATTTTCACTTCTTACAATGGTAGAGTTGGTTTCAAAAAATATAACAAGAAATAACCCCTACATGAAACCGGTGAATTGAAACTGTCTCTTGAACACACGGATGACTTTCAGCTATACACCCCCCTCCGACTACGCTCGCCTGATTTAAACTCTATTTTCAAATGTTTGAGACCCACACTAAATTCCCTACAGACAATTATGGAAACCTTGAAATATTCCCAGATAGATATACAAATGCAACGACTCAGTATCTCAAAGAACCGTTCTTGTATTGCATAGCTGAAGTATTCAGGAAAAGGAAGGAGCTACACGCTATATGCTCTAATATTTGTGTGCTCCTCAGTTTAATTCTGAAACTATCAATAAAACACACAATTAATATAGACAAGTTTCTTTGACTTCGTTTACCTCGATTGGTCAATCAGAAGAAATGGAACTTCCTAATACCCCTCCCCCCACATAAGAAAAAAAGACGAAATAAAATGTCCATTTATTTCAATTCCAATTGGTTCCAAATTCTTCAGTCTCGAAATATTTTGAAAAGAAAACAATTTATTTGGTCGGTTTTATTTTGGAACATCAAAATGGAATCTTATTGGTTGAGTTTATTTTTGTTTTAAACCGAAATTTCTGGATGAATTGAAGAAAAAAGAGAAAAGAAAAAAGAAAAAATTTGTTCTCATCTTTTTTTTATGTCAATCTGTTCTTTGTCATCAACAGAATATTAAATAGTCAGGAATTATTATTTTCCGAAGACATTTATGACTTTATATTCAAATTATTATCAATAACGAAAATATTGTTCAACAATTGATCTCTTTTGGTTTGTCCAAATCAAATAACATTCAACGTATTTTGGGATAGGGGTGGGGTCAGAGACTGGTGGATTCCGGAATTGGAATTTGGTCTATTGTTTACTTAAGTGTTTTCTTCTCATAAAAAAAACAATTTTAAGAGCAACATCATGTTAAATCGTTGATGCACTTGACCATCATGCAATGTGTATATATATATATATATATATATATATATATATATATATATATATTATATATATATATATATATGTGTGTGTTGTGTGTGTGGTGTGTGTGTGTGTGTTGTGGACTCCCTTGGCGTACCTTGCGTAGAGAGTGAATTGAATGCGCTGGTCAATGATATTTATTACACGGATGTCTGAGAACATCAGAGTGATTGCTTGAGCCTGCTTCAGAGTGCTTCAGCCTCTGGAGTGGCTTGGCAATAAAATTAACAGCGTCGATCCCATATATATATATATATATATATTATATATATATGAATAATCGCATAGGCGAGAAAACTGTCAGTAACCAAGCACCGTTGACTCCATGTACACTCTACACTAACGTATAGATATCAATGCACCTTTAAATTGTCATGATCCGACCAATTCTTTGGATCCTTCTAAACGGACTGATAAGCCTCTATGGTAATCCTAAACACTGCGCTGGATCAAAGAGGATCCAAGAGGATCAAAGGATCCACTTTGTGAGGAATCATCCAACGCGTGTCTGTGCGTCGAGCCAATCCTTGCGGTTAATCGTCTGTCAATAACTGGATCCTAACCCTTGGGCTGAAAAATCGATCCTGATGATTCGTATCTAGTGTCGTTCTAGCCTTATCACCTGCTCGCTTAATCCGACTTGTTTTGAAATCGAAGAATTCGAGGTAGATATATGCCCCCCCCAACACACATTTCACTGCTGTGTTTCTGGGTTTGATAGAAAACTAGGAAAAAGGTCTTTTTTCTCCAAAGAATGTCAGTCAGTTGTGATCGAGTTGATAGAATCTCACACTTGCCTGGTCATGAAAGGTAAAAATTGGAAAAAAGAAAACGTGGCATCCCGTATGCATCCTCATCCATGCATACCAACATCCAGAATTCTTTTGACTCGCTTCCTATAGATTATATAATATATATATATATACTATATATATATTATATATATATATATTCAATTATTATATATTTGTATATATATATATATATATTATATATATATTCAATATAAATTCAAGCATTCCAGCGTGTGTTTGTACCCCCTATTCTCTTCCAACGGTTTTTTTTATCCCTTCTTTCTTTCATATATTTTGCTCGTTGATGATGACCCTTCTACTAAGGTGTCGAAACAGATTCTGTCAGCAGATAATAATTACTAATTTGTTTTTTCAAAAATGTTAAATTCATTCTGTCGGATTAATTTCCATTTATTTCCATATATATATATATATATAGGTACTGAATCTTCCGTTATTCTCACATATCAAACCATCCCCCAAAGAAAGGCTTTTTTTTAATATATCCCCTTATTTACGACACTTGTACTCAGAAATCATAAAATTTCCTTCACATAACCATTTCTGACATATACTTCCTAACAAATTTAAATTCACATCCCAATAAACCATTCATATTTTATTTACATTAAAAAGTATTAAAAAAAAAATTTTGAACAAATATTTCTTTTCTGAAAAAAAAAAAATACGTTGCAGGCTGACCATGAACGGTGTTAAAACTCTTCCTGTTTGAAAAAGAGAAATTGTCTATTTTCGAATTTGAAATATGTCTTCTTCTTTCAAAAACTGTTACACTAAAGATATACAATTATGTCGTTGGCTTAGAAACGCGTAGCGGATATGCTAATGACGAAACGATCGCGTGGACTTGCACGCTTTTTGGAACATCATTTTTTCGTTTTGAATTTTAAATTTATTTTCTGCTTCTCTCTCGATGAGTCCGGATTTAATAAACAAGCTCTGAAGATGACGAAATATTGTTCAATATTAGCTATGAATATGATATAGAATATTTTTCATTTTAACAGCATGTTGTATTTTCATATCCTTTTATATCTCTCTCTCTCTCTCTCTCTCTTCTCTCTCTCTCTCTCTCTATATAATATATATATAATTAATATATATATATATATATATATATATATATGTGTTGTGTGGTGTGTGTGTTGTGTGTGTGTGTGTGTGTGTAAGGTGTCCAAATAACTGGTTGTAAGGTATGATTCTACTTGAGATCTTTCAAAATCTCCACTGTATAATCATATTGCATGCTCTTGTGGGTGCAAACATATAATTCATACAAGGATTTTTTATAAACCTAAAGTGAGCTCAATGTATAATAATCAATAAAATTAGATTATACACAGAGCAATATTTAACTTTTTAAAGAAAGAAAAACTGAACACACGCGTCATTCCGTAATAATTTATTTCGACCAGAAACTCAAAAGAATTTAAAAAATGAAAATATTTTTTTTTTTTTAAATTATTAAGACCTAGCCTCATCAGACGGATTTTTACAAAAATGATATATATATAAATATAAATAATAATAAGTCATCCACAGCTATTCCTTGGTTTGCGTCGAACTCAGACTGGCTGTTTATATACACAGAGATTGTGTGAATTAAAACAGTTAAAAATCCCCTTCGCATTCTGTGGGTGACGATGGCCGACCGGTTAAGCTATCCGTCTGATGCTGAATCGATCGGAGTTCTATCCCAGCTGTAAGTACTTACAAAATGTCTAGCCACACTGAAGAGACTTGATAAGGCAAATGTTGCAATGACTTCCTGTCACTATAGTGACATTCTTTTAATGTATAGATTTTGTATAAAAAAAACATTTTTGAAAGGTTAAAAGATTCTACATTGAGGGAAATTTTTCTTTATGCAATTCAAATTATTGATGATTAATCCATCTGATGAGACTTAAATTGGGGAGTTGTTAAATCAACTTAGATTTATAAAGGCCCCAATTTTGGTTCGAAATAAATTTATTATGGAATAACGGTGTTGAGTTTTTCCTTCCTTTCAAGGATAATATTGCTCTGTATATTAATCTAAAAAGATTATTATACATTGAGCTCTGTGTAGTGATTAAAGATTCACTATTATTATACATACTGGATCATACAATAATAATACAGTGTGTCTTAGAAATCACATGTAGAATCATTCCGCTATGCTCAAGTTTTTGATTTGATCTCACATCTATCTATCTATCTAAAAAAGTGCGATATATATCAGTTTAAAATAAACAGAGAAAATCTGGATAGGCCAGCTAATGTAATGATTAAAATCCCCGCTGACAGGTAGGGTTCGAATCACGCACAAAGCAATGCCCTATCTATAACTCTGCTGATGAGGCCTAATAGGCAGAAATGTACATACAGAGATTGACTTTTTCTCGATTTGTTTACGCCTTACATTTAAAACGATAAGCACGCCTAATTCATTTAATTATAACTAATTAATTTTCAAATTAGGTATGACTTCAATTAAGCACACAATCTCCCCCAAATTGTCGCCTATCGCCATCTCAAACAGATTGTTTGTCCACTTCATATATATATATATTATATATATATATATATATTATAATCATATATATATACCGATTCTCCGCATACGCAAGATGTGATACAGGTCAATTTTTTTAGCGGAGTATATACACAAGGAAATCAACAAATAGTTATAAAAACGTTTTTCTTTATGAGGAGCTTAAGTAAAATAAAAAAAAGTGCTCAAATACTGGGCAGTAGAGCAAGATGACGCCTAAAATAAATAAATGTCTTCTCACATCCCTATGTCAGCCTCTTTATTTTGGCTTTCATGTGTCTAAAAAGAAAATCTTTTGAAGAATCGTTGGTGTTAGAATAATTTAATGATGATAAGTCAAAGAAAATATAAAGTGTTGAGTTACCTTTGTGCAAAAAAGAAGAAGAAAAATCATTGGATTCTGCAGTAAATAAAACATTAGAAAAAATAGCCAGAAACATGGGTGGAGGTGGGGGGATAAATAAGCTAATAAGTTTGCTAATAGGTTCGGTTTCTGGTTGGCTGATAGAATTTGGTTATTTTTCAAAGAAACGGGCGATCATTACCCTAAAGGATCACACTTCAAAAAC
>CM042162.1:71792370-71802370 GCA_023376005.1 Doryteuthis pealeii | reverse complement strand
CGGGATGGTCTATTATTTAGCTGAGGTGACGACACTCATAATAAATAAGAAATTCGGGCGGATATGCGACACCAGATAATCAGGATTTACATTTTTACTTTCATCTTGGACGATTTGAACGGTATCATTTTTAATCAGAGGGTGTTCCAAGATGAAAAGTAAAAATGTAAATCCTGATTATCTGGTGTCGCATATCCGCCGAATTCTTTTATTTATGAGTGTCGTCACCTCAGCTAAATAAATAGACCATTCGCGTTTTTATTATCTAGCGATAAAGGAAAAAAAATATCAAGAAAAAAGAAAGAAATAGGAAAAAGGTAGAGAGGTGGTTGGTGAGTGGGCGGAAGCAATCACGGGTAATCTCGTTTGCATCGAAACATAATCAAAAGATGAAAGATGACTCATTAGCATTTATTCTTATATATATATATATATAGTATAGTATGATATATATATATGTTAAGTGGACCCCGGGGGGGCCGGGCTAAAGGGGGGGGGCGGTATTAGCCCAGTAAGCGAGTGGAGTCTATCCCTTTATATATATATTATATATATAATATATATATATATATATATATATATATATATTTCTAATAAGAAAAGTATGCGAATTTATGCGATACATGCGTTGTAAGTGCCTCAAGTAAAAATTTAAATATATTACTTTATCCGCAACGGTTCATAAATAAACAAACATCCAAAAATCTTATTCCAACATTCGCCGAAGGGCAAACGTGTCTGTTTGTTGTTATTATTCTCTCAATAACGCCCCCTTACTATTATGGTTAGAGGCGTGAGTATCACTGACAAGCTTAATTTCGCTAGGAGGTCGGCTGTGTACCTGTGGCGCTGAGGGCGATAAGGTGTTTCACGTAGTTGTTTCACTTGTGTCCTGCTAGGTCCGGTTTCGATTTCTGTCGGAGGGAAATCCCGCTTAAGTATATACCGCTGATAGACTAATAAAGTCGAAAACAGTCTGTACGGTTATTCTACACATCGGACCATCCTTTTGTTGGGATTACACTTGTCAAGTTCATTTTCTATAAGAAAAAAGTATCGAATTTTTATGCGATACATGCGTGGTAAGTGCCTTCAAAGTAAAAAATTT
This sequence comes from Doryteuthis pealeii, assembly GCA_023376005.1. Lineage (NCBI taxonomy): Eukaryota > Metazoa > Mollusca > Cephalopoda > Myopsida > Loliginidae > Doryteuthis > Doryteuthis pealeii. The sequence continues at coordinate 71,801,262 of CM042162.1, read as the reverse complement.
AAATATATATATATTATATATACATATCTATATATATATGCTCCCACGTCTAATTACTGAAATAATCTTAACGGAAAATACCACACATTCTGCACAGAAAAGTTAAAAAATAAACAAAAACTTCAAATACTTAGAGCTTCTAGACATACAACTATATACACATCCTTAAACAAATTAATTTCCATGCAGTACGCATTATTTTAAAATGCCTTAGGGCACCCTTTCCCTATAATTCTCCTCCTTCCAGCCTCCACATCCATTAATATATTTGAAGAACTGGAACGCATCACCCCCTTTGATTGATGCACTTCGAGTTGCGAATTGTACTCGGCGACCTGAACTTTGGTGGACTAATCCACGAATTTCACACAAATATTAAAAAGTTGACCAGAAACTTGAAAAAATCACAAATAAAATTGTTTAAAAAAAGGCAGATGTGTCTTTTGTTTAATTCAACATGCATAAATGAAAAATGCTGCCCAAATACACACACAAACACACACCACATACACCACACACACACACACACACACACACACCATATATAATATATATATATTATATATATATAAATGCTTTAATCTTCTTAAAGTGTGCATAACTTTCACGATCAATGTCATGCGATAATATCTATAACACACACACACACACACACACACACATATATTATATTATATATATATAATATATTATATAATATATATATAGTGCTGTGCTGTGTGTATGTATGTATCATACTTTTGTTGGGACCGTACCAAGTTTCTTGCCGTTACAAGGTGATTCTAGACTGGTCCTATTCCCTACCAGTAGTTTGTGGTAGAGTTCAGGTTCCGGTGTGAGAGCTCAATGTTAAATTATTATAAACAAAAGAGCAAATTTATTTGTAAATAAAAAGGCCTTAAACTACCAAGGGTATCGCTATTATGAACCATTTCCACTCGTGGGTATCTGGGGCCCTCCGAGCTTCGTCAGACACCTTTTTGTTTAATTCAGAGGAAGCTCGGCCCCAGATACCCACGAGTGGAAATGGTCCATAATCATGATCCATGGTATTTAAGGCCTTTTTATTCACAAATAATATATATATAATATATATATATATAATGTGTGTGTGTGTGTGTGTGTGTGTGTGTGTGTGGGGGGGGGTGGGTGTGAATGAATGGAAATAAAAGGTTTAGCTTTATTAATTTCCTTGGGAATAATATTTTAAACGAATTAGTTTTTTTAAATGACAGAAATGGTGTAAATCGTTAAATTTGTGCGTTTTTTAAACTGTATTCTCGTGTTGCATGTTTACGTGATGTCGAATGCGCTTTTTTTCCGAATATTTTTAAATATATATATATATATATATATATATATATATATATATATATATATATGCATACAAATATACATAAATAAATGTTTCTCACCTCCTCATATCAGTATCATTTCTATGAACTTCAGTTTTTGTAAAAAAAAAGAAATAGAATCCTCGGATGAAACGTGTTTGGGGTTTTTCGTTTCGTTTCGTTTTGTTTTTTCGCTTCGTTTTATTTTTACGTTTTGTTTTTTTTTTAGTAGTTTATTTATGTTGTTTTTTTTTTGCTGTTTTTTTTTTTGTTATTTTTTTATTTATTTATTTTTATTTTTTTATTTTTTTTTGTTACTGTTTTATTTGGATTTAACAACTTACTTCGAGAATAGTTTTTGAAGTGTGATCCTTTAGGGTAATGATCGCCCGTTTCTTTGAAAAATAACCAAATTCTATCAGCCAAACCGAACCTATTAGCAAACTTATTAGCTTATTTATCCCCCACCTCCACCCCATGTTTCTGGCTATTTTTTCTAATGTTTATTTACTGCAGAATCCAATGATTTTTCTTCTTCTTTTTTGCACAAAGGTAACTCAACACTTTATATTTTCTTTGACTTATCATCCATTAATTATTCTAACACCCAACGATTCTTCAAAAGATTTTCTTTTTAGACACATGAAAGCCAAAATAAAGAGGCTGACATAGGGATGTGAGAAGACATTTATTTATTTTAGGCGTCATCTTGCTCTACTGCCCAGTATTTGAGCACTTTTTTTTATTTTACTTAAGCTCCTCATAAAGAAAAACGTTTTTATAACTATTTGTTGATTTCCTTGTGTATATACTCCGCTAAAAAAATTGACCTTGTATCACATCTTGCGTATGCGGAGAAATCGGTATATATATATGATATAATATATATATATATATATATATATATATATATATGAAGTGGACAAACAATCTGTTGAGAGATGGCGATAGGCGACAATTTGGGGAGATTGTGTGCTTAATTGAAGTCATACCTAATTTGAAAATTAATTAGTTATAATTAAATGAATTAGGCGTGCTTATCGGTTTTAAATGTAAGGCGTAAACAAATCGAGAAAAAGTCAATCTCTGTATGTACATTTCTGCCTATTAGGCCTCATCAGCAGAGTTATAGATAGGGCATTGCTTTGTGCGTGATTCGAACCCTACCTGTCAGGCGGGGATTTTAATCATTACATTAGCTGGCCTATCCAGATTTTCTCGTTTATTTTAAACTGATATATATCGCACTTTTTTAGATAGATAGATAGATGTGAGGTATCAAAAATTGGTAGCAAGGAATGATTCTACATGTGATTTCTAAGACACACTGTATTATTATTGTATGATCCAGTATGTATAAATATAGTGAATCTTTAAATCACTACACAGAGCTCAATGTATAATAATCTTTTTAGATTATATACAGAGCAATATTTATCCTTGAAAGGAAGGAAAAACTCAACACCGTTATTCCATAATAAATTTATTTCGACCAAAATTGGGGCCTTTATAAATCTAAGTTGATTTAACAAAGCTCCCCAATTTAAGTCTCATCAGATGGATAATCATCAATAATTTGAATTGCATAACAGAAAAATTTTCCTCAATGTAGAATCTTTTTACCTTTCAAAAAATGTTTTTTATACAAAATCTATACATTAAAAGAATGTCACTATAGTGACAGGAAGTCATTGCAACATTTGCCTTATCAAGTCTCTTCAGTGTGGCTAGACATTTTGTAAGCTACTTACAGCTGGGATAGAACTCCGATCGATTCAGCATCAGACGGATAGCTTAACCGGTCGGCCATCGTCACCCACAGAATGCGAAGGGGATTTTTAACTGTTTTAATTCACACATCTCTGTGTATATAAACAGCCAGTCTGAGTTCGACGCAAACCAAGGATAGCTGTGGATGACTTATTATTATTTATATTTATATATATATCATTTTTGTAAAATCCGTCTGATGAGGCTAGGCTCTTAATAATTTAAAAAAAAAAAATATTTTCATTTTTTAAATTCTTTTGAGTTTCTGGTCGAAATAAATTATTACGGAATGACGGTGTGTTCAGTTTTTCTTTCTTTAAAAGTTAAATATTGCTCTGTGTATAATCTAATTTATTGATTATTATACATTGAGCTCACTTTAGGGATTTATAAAAATCCTTGTATGAATTATATGTTTGCACCCACAAGAGCATGCAATATGATTATACAGTGAGATTTTGAAGATCTCAAGTAGAATCATACCTTACAACCAGTTATTTGGACACCTTACACACACACACACACACACACACACACACACACACACACATTATATATATATATATATATATATATATATATATATATATATATATAGAGAGAGAGAGAGAGAGAGAGAGAGAGAGAGAGAGAGAGTATAAAAGGATATGAAAATACACAATGCTGTTAAAATGAAAATATTCTATATCATATTCATAGCTAATATTGAACAATATTTCGATCATCTTCAGAGCTTGTTTATTAATCCGGACTCATCGAGAGAGAAGCAGAAAATAATTTAAATTCAAAACGAAAAACATTGATGTTCCAAAAAGCGTGCAAGTCACGCGATCGTTTCGTCATTAGCATATCCGCTACGCGTTTCTAAGCCAACGACATAATTGTATATCTTTAGTGTAACAGTTTTTGAAAGAAGAAGACATATTTCAAATTCGAAAATAGACAAATTCTCTTTTTCAAACAGGAAGAGTTTTAACCCGTTCATGGTCAGCCTGCAACGTATTTTTTTTTTTTCAGAAAAGAAATATTTGTTCAAAATTTTTTTTTTAAATACTTTTTAATGTAAAAAATATGAATGGTTTATTGGGATGTGAAATTTAAATTTGTTAGGAAGTATATGTCAGAAATGGTTATGTGAAGGAAATTTTATGATTTCTGAGTACAAGTGTCGCTAAATAAGGGGATATATTAAAAAAAGCCTTCTCTTTGGGGGATGGTTTGATATGTGAGAATAACGGAAGATTCAGTACCTATATATATATATATATATGGAAATAAATGGAAATTAATCCGACAGAATGAATTTAACATTTTGAAAAAACAATTAGTAATTATTATCTGCTGACAGAATCTGTTTCGACACCTTAGTAGAAGGGTCATCATCAACGAGCAAAATATATGAAAGAAAGAAGGGATAAAAAAAACCGTTGGAAGAGAATAGGGGGTACAAACACACGCTGGAATGCTTGAATTTATATTGAATATATATATATATATATATATATATATACAAATATATATATTGAATATATATATATATATATATATTATATATATATATATATATATATATATCTATAGGAAGCGAGTCAAAAGAATTCTGGATGTTGGTATGCATGGATGAGGATGCATACGGGATGCCACGTTTTCTTTTTTCCAATTTTTACCTTTCATGACCAGGCAAGTGTGAGATTCTATCAACTCGATCACAACTGACTGACATTCTTTGGAGAAAAAAGACCTTTTCTAGTTTTCTATCAAACCCAGAAACACAGCAGTGAAATGTGTGTTGGGGGGGGGCATATATCTCACCTCGAATTCTTCGATTTCAAACAAGTCGGATTAAGCGACAGGTGATAAGGCTAGAACGAACATAGATAACGAATCATCAGGATCGATTTTTCAGCCCAAGGGTTAGGATCCAGTTATTGACAGACGATTAACCGCAAGGATTGGCTCGACGCACAGACACGCGTTGGATGATTCCTCACAAAGTGGATCCTTTGATCCTCTTGGATCCTCTTTGATCCAGCGCAGTTTAGGATTACCATAGAGGCTTATCAGTCCGTTTAGAAGGATCCAAAGAATTGGTCGGATCATGACAATTTAAAAGGTGCATTGATATCTATACGTTAGTGTAGAGTGTACATGGAGTCAACGGTGCTTGGTTACTGACAGTTTCTCGCCTATGCGATTATTCATATATATATATATATATATATATATATATATGGGATCGACGCTGTTAATTTTATTGCCAAGCCACTCCAGAGGCTGAAGCACTCTGAAGCAGGCTCAAGCAATCACTCTGATGTTCTCAGACATCCGTGTATAAATAATCATTGACCAGCGCATTCAATTCACTCTCTACGCAAGGTACGCCAAGGGAGTCCACAACACACACACACACACACACACACACACACACACATATATATATATATATATATATATATATATATATATATATATATATATATATATTATATAATACACATGCATGATGGTCAAGTGCATCAACGATTTAACATGATGTTGCTCTTAAAATTGTTTTTTTTATGAGAAGAAAACACTTAAGTAAACAATAGACCAAATTCCAATTCCGGAATCCACCAGTCTCTGACCCCCACCCCTATCCCAAAATACGTTGAATGTTATTTGATTTGGACAAACCAAAAAGATCAATTGTTGAACAATATTTTCGTTATTGATAATAATTTGAATATAAAGTCATAAATGTCTTCGGAAAATAATAATTCCTGACTATTTAATATTCTGTTGATGACAAAACAGAATTGACATAAAAAAAAGATGAACAAATTTTCTTTTTCTTTTTCTTCTTTTTCTTCAATTCATCCAGAAATTTCGGTTTAAAACAAAAATAAACTCAACCAATAAGATTCCATTTTGAATGTTCCCAAAATAAAACCGACCAATAAATTTGTTTTCTTTTCAAAATATTTCGAGACTGAAGAATTTGGAACCAAATTGGAATTGAAATAAATGGACATTTTATTTCGTCTTTTTTTTCTTATGTGGGGGGAGGGGGTATTAGGAAGTTCCATTTCTTCTGATTGACCAATCGAAGGTAAACGAAGTCAAAGAAACTTGTCTATATTAATTGTGTGTTTTATTGATAGTTTCAGATTAAACTGAGGAGCACACAAATATTAGAGCATATAGCGTGTAGCTCCTTCCTTTTCCTGAATAACTTCAGCTATGCAATACAAGAACGGTTCTTTGAGATACTGAGTCGTTGCATTTGTATATCTATCTGGGAATATTTCAAGGTTGTCCATAATTGTCTGTAGGGAATTTAGTGTGGGGTCTTCAACATTTGAAATAGAGTTTAAATCAGGCGAGCGTAGTCGGAGGGGGGGTGTAGTAGCTGAAAGTCATCCGTGTGTTCCAAGAGACAGTTTCAATTCACCGGTTTCATGTAGGGGTTATTTCTTGTTATATTTTTGAAACCAACTCTCACCATTGTAAGAAGTGAAAATCTTAATTATATGCAAATCGTCTATAACAACATCCCAGTTGTCAGGATTTGAAGTGGCCGTTTCAATTCATGTTATTATAAGATGTTTATTTTGATTGGTCAGTTGAGAATCAGTTATATAAACTTTATTTTGTGTTTCCATGACAACGTAGCTTCTCGTTATGTCTCATCTCTGTGTGTTGTATAGCTCTTTACTTCATCTGATCACATTGTACTTATCTTATTCTGTCTTATCAATTCTGTCTTATAAGTTGACCAACGTATCTAATAATCTTCATACAATGACTGCTATTTACACAGTAGCATTGCAACCAACAAAGCCTTCATCAGATGATGACTCTGGGTTCAAGCATGGTTTCGGGGCCAAAGCATCATTACCACTAACCCAGTGCGCCCCAGCAGTATCTCACGATACCACCAGACTTTGTCGGTTTGATGACACAATGTAGGATAGCCATATCCACGCTGATGCGGTTAGAGCTTTATCCTGGATCTTTTTTATGTATTTCCTCTTGTCGGGTGGAGAAAGTCCAAGTTTAGAGAAAATACCAAGGTTGAGTTGGCAATAAATCCCGGCATCCGACTTCGATAGGAAATACATCCGTTATCTATCCGTTTTTTAACGCATTGTTCTTGTAGATCTTCATATTTTTCCAACTTACGCTGATGGGCCCAATCAAGATTTTCCTCAAATGGAACTGTTAATTCAACAATAAATACTTTCTCTTGATTAACAGACCAAATGAAAATATCAGAACGCTGGGACGTTAACTTTATTTCAGTTGGAAAAACGAGCTGATTTTCCAAGTCGCATGCAATGTGCTAGTCCGTAGATTCTACTAAATGTCATCTCCTATACTGATTGGTTCGTCTATCGTCTACCTGGGTATCTGGACTGGTTCTCTCTATTCTTCTGGTCTGCTTTCTTAGGACTTCTTGGGTATTTTTCATCTCTAGATCCGTCGTTGTTGTTGTTAGTAACGATCAGAAAGGGTTGGATATTTTTCAGACGTCTTTATTTAGCCAAAGTTAACAAACACGCGCATGAGAAATTGCCACAATTTTCAAACAGTGGCCAATTTTCAAACTAAATGACTGAGTGTCCTAGAAATCCACGACAGCCAACCTCAATAGGAATCACATGGCATGTCCAACCCTTTTCCACGCAGTCTTATCCTGTCTTCGTGATCAACTCGTCTACTCTACTATATGACATTCTATACTGGTTGGGTCGTTTATAATCTATCTGGTTATCAGAGCTGGTTCTATACTGGTTGGCTCGTCTATTGTCTATCTGGGTATTTGGACTGGTTCTCTCTATTCTTCTTATTTGCTTTATTGGGACTTCTTGGGTATTCTTCATTTCTAGATCCGTTGTTATTTTTGTTAGTAATAATCACAACATTTTCAGATGTCTTTATTTAGCCAAAGTTAACAAACACGCACAAGAGAAATAGCCACTTCTCTTCCACAAAAAAAACCCGCTAAACTAATCAAAACAAAACATAATTGTCCATTATTATGACACTCATAAGAAATAAGAATTTGGCAGATAAGCAATACCAGATAACCAGGATTTACATTTTTTGCATTTCATCTTGGATGATTTGGATGGTCTCATTTTTTTTAACGAGAGGGTGTTGGAAGATGACGGTCATACTTTTAATGGACACTAGTATTATATATATATATATATATATATATATATATATATATATATATATATATATATATATAAACAGCTCCCACATTAAGTTAATCAAGAAAGTTAAATTCTGTAAATTTATTTCTCGGAATTTTGGAATTTCGCACAGAGCAAGGATTCAGATGCTCTGTTATTGATAACTCATGACATGATTTACGATAAAATAATTTGACATTACCACCTCTCTCTCTCTCTCTCTCTCTCTCTCTCTCTCTCTCTCTCTCTCTCTCTCTCTCTCTCTGTCTCTCTGTGTCTGTCTGTCTGTCTGTCTGTCTCTCTCTCTCTCTCTCTCTGAACTCTCTCCCTATTCCTCTCTTTCTCTCTGAACTCTTTCTCTCTCTCTCTGTCTGTCTCTTTCTCTTTCTCTCTGAATTCTATCTCTATCTGAATCTCTCTCTCTCTCTCTCTCTCTCTCTCTCTCTCTCTCTCTGTCTCTCTCTCTCTCTCTCTCTCTCTGAACTCTCTCTCTCTCTCTCTCTCTCTCTGAACTCTCTCCCTATTCCTCTCTTTCTCTCTGAACTCTTCCCCTCTCTCCTCTCTCTCTCTCTCTCTCTCTCCTCTCTCTGAACTCTCTCTCTCTCTCT
>CM042162.1:71777370-71787370 GCA_023376005.1 Doryteuthis pealeii | reverse complement strand
CACATGTTATTTAACGTGGTCGCCTGTCACCATGGAATCGCGTATGGCTCAAGACCTACCCGTTGATAGTGTTGACTCCATGTCTAGGCTAACTATATCCATAACTTAGATATAAATGCTCGAGCACTCTTTATTAATAAATATATAACACTCACATTATCAGTATTAACACACACACACACAGATATATATATACATCAATATATATTACTTTATTATAAATATATATATATATATATATATATATATATATATATATATACATATATTATTAGTGTGTATGGTTGGCACAATTATACTTGAAAAAGCGGTAGTAATCCAACGTACAGTGTTATTAGGAGAGTGCTCAATATCTGTGATAGAGCGTTGATAGATGAATGAATGAAGAAATAAAAGGTTTAACTTTTATTTATTTACATGGAAATATTTAAATATATATATATATATATATTATATATATATATATATATATATATTTATATTTATATATATATATATATATATATATATATATATATATATATATATATATATATATATATATTATATATATATATATATATATATATATATATTATATATATATATATATATATTTATATATATATATATATATATATATATATATATAATATATAAATATATATATATATATATATATATATATATATATATATATATATATATATATGATAATAGAATAATAGACATATTCGATTACAAATCTGGTCAAAGCTATCAAACACAAATAGAATAGCAAAACAAGTATGGCACAAGGCCCTGGATTTTTAACACACACACACACAAACAAAACACACACACACATCACACACACACTAATACACACGCGTACACAGACACACACAAATACACTACACATAAACACATGCACACAAAAACACACTCGCACACACACAAACACAAATGCAAACACACGCACATACACACTCATATCTCTCTCTCTCTCTCTCTCTCTCTCTTCTCTCTGATGTCTCTACTCTCTCTCTCTCTCTCTCTTTCTCTCTAATGTATCTACTCTCTCTCTCTCTCTCTCTCTCTCTCTCTCTCTCTCTCTCTCTCTCTCTCTCTCTGTATGTATGTATGTGTGTGTGGGTGGGGGGTGTTTAAATGTGTAAACTCGTTCGTCAAAGAACCAGACAGAATCTTGCAAACATAAATGAAATAGCAAAAAAAGTATGGTACAAGGCCATGGATTTGTAACACACACATACACACACACAAACACACACACGCACGCACACACACACACACATAAATGCACACGCGTATACACACACACACTCCCACACATACACATACACATAACCAAATGCAATCTTATAGTTAATATTATTCATCCGCACTCCTCAATTAACACGACCCATCTATATACAACATACATAACCTACACATCCGATAGGAAAAAAAAAACATACACACACACACATGCATGCGCAGGCACAAGTGCTCGCTCGTAAGCACTGTTAAAATACCTCACACTCACAGATCAACGTATTATGTGTGTGACCAGTGACCAAAAATAGTAAGGTACAAGGCCCTAGATTTGTAACACGCACTCACACACAAACACACACACACGCATACATACAAATACACACGCGTACACACACACACACACACACACAAATACATACACATAACCAAATACACAAAAGACGCATGCACAGACACACGCACACAAAGCCACACACACAAGCACAAACACGAGCACACAGACATACACACACGCTCACATATTCATATGTGTGTGTGTGTGTGTGTGTCTGTGTGTCTGTGTGTTTATGCAAAATGTGTAAACTCGTTTGTCAAAGAACGAGACAAAATTAGAAGAACTACATGAGAAATATTCCATTATCGAATGCAACAAATGATATCTTGGGAAATGGTGAATTCTCCAAGAAAAGAATTCTTGGCCAAACAACAAAAAAGAGCCCAATGCGTTCAAATTGTGATGCAATGAAACGAAGTAAGAATCTTATAGGCGGAAAATATTATTTTCAAAAGATTCCTCTCATTTTTTCTGTGATTAAAGAAATCTCAGATTTTCCTCTTCTTTTCCGTTTCGATAAGATTATTCTTAAAAAAATAAAAAATAAATAAAAACAGACAAGGTATTGCCTACATTTTCTCTGCTATTTCCAGTTTCCAGAAAAATCACAAGAAATATTTAGATGGACCACTTGTCTTATATATACTAGCAAATATATGCACCCTCCGGGTGCAAGTATTTAAGTTTTAATGTAATAAAATATTATATTAAATTAGAAAGGCTAATGAAACTAAATAAGAATACAGATAAAAAGATTTGAAACAGAGGGAGTATAATAAAATATTTAAAACAGAGGGAGTATAATAAAATATTTGAAACAGAGGGGGAGTATAATCGAAAAATAGAACAACATCTCGTCTTTCATTGCTAAATTTTCCTAATTTAACTATTCAGTTAAAATAGGAAGTAAAGAATAAAATTACAATTATGTCTTCTTGTCAATGAATTTCTTTTAAGATGTATCCACAAGATTTTTGCTTATATTCATTAAGATAAAACCAAACAATTAGAAATCAATAATACTAAACACATATTTATTAAAATCAAATTTTTAATATCAATATGCAAATTAGCCTTCCCATTCATACTGTAAACCGCTATTTTGTTGTATATATAAATATAATTGCATGTTATTCGTATGTAGATATGACCAACAGTAATAATAATACAAAAAAATTTTATTGATAATTGAGGTTAAAATAAAAATAAATCACTGAGAATGTGATGTCAATAACTAAGGGAATTGTGTCTTGGGTAGTAATATAGTTTCGGTTACAGACAGAAAAACACACAATCTCCATTATAATAAGATTATATAATAAAAAGCAAGTAGAATTAGGAAGATAAAGGATAATACTAGTTAAAATTATTAATAAAAAGCAAGTAGAATCAGGAAGATGAAGGATAATACTAGTTAAAATTATTAATAAAAAGCAAGTAGAATTAGAAACATGATGGGTAATGTTAGTAATAATTAATGATAAAGAATAATTAAAATCAGGAAGATGAAGGATAATACTAGTCAAAATTATTGATAATGCTAGTTAAAATTATTAATAAAAAGCAAGTAGAATTAGAAAGATGAAGAATAATACTAATCAAAATTATTGATAAAAATCAAATAGAATTAGGAAGATTAATGATAATACTAGTTAAAATTATTAATAAAAAGCAATTTGAATCAGGAAGAGGAAGGATAATACTAGTTAAAATTATTAATAAAAAGCAATTTGAATCAGGAAGAGGAAGGATAATACTAGTTAAAATTATTAATAAAAAGCAAGTAGAATTAGAAAGATGAAGGATAATACTAATCAAAATTATTAATAAGAAGAAAGAAGAATTAGTAAGATGAAGGATAATACTAGTTAAAAGTATTAATAGAAAGCAACTAGAATCAGGAACATGAAGGATAATAATAATCTAAATTATTACTAAAAAGCAACTAGAATCAGGATGATGAAGAATAATACAAATCAAAACAAGAAAGCAAGTAGATTTAGGAAGATGAAGGGTAATACTAGTGAAAATTAATGATAAAAAACAAGTAGATTCAGAAAGATGGAGGATGCTACTAGTCAACTTTATCAATAAAAAGTAATTAGAATTAGGAAGACGAAGGATGATACTAGTTTTCCTTTTAAAAAAAGAGTATTCTAAAAGAAAAAACACAAGTTGCTGCCTCCACTTTCTCTGCCATTTCCAGTTTCCAGACAGAGCACGAGAAACATTTATATGGTTGGGTTTGTTGGATTTTACGGCATGTCAACCCTTGTTAGGTTATATTATGCTAAAGAGATTTTGTTTTATTTATTCTTGGTGGCTATTAAACATTTATTTCAAATTCAATTTTTTTTTTTCAAACTCAATTTTTTCAAACATCTTTAACTGATTTTCTATTCCTCTTCTCTGCAGAGGTGCAGTTGGTGTATTCGAAAGCCCCAGATGACAGGGACGAATATCTATATGGGCCTCTCGTTTAGGTTAAAATTGTAGTTAAGTGTAACCCAAGCACGAAGGTTTTTAGACTTTTTTCGATGCAGGTATCATAGGGGAACAAGAAAACTATATAAAACATTCTCGATGCATTTATCACGCTCATAACAGAAAAATAAGGTATTTTATTGGCTAAACGGAACAGGTATACAACAGGCACCCCAGCTGGGAGCTGTTTTGAAAAGAACATATTTTGCTTTTCACCGTACACTTCCGTTTGTGGTACGAGAGGCGCATGGAAAATAAACTTTATAAATTGTGTGATACCATTTCCGAACAACATCCTTTTATTTGAATAAACATAAAAAATATTTTGTAAATAAAATCTATTTTCATTTAAATAAACATATCTGCATTTCTCTTCTGATTAAACAAAAACTATTTTAAATTAAAAATAGGTCGTTGATATAAAAACGTGTCTTTCGTTTAAAGTTTTTAAAACTTTTTTAAAAAATCGTATTGAATTAACAACATGAAATAACTATTATTTTTTTTATTAAAATCAAAAACTATTTTTTTGTGATGGGAAGTCAGTGGCAATACAGCAGCTTTTTTGTGGGATGCTACTTCCAGGATTTGTTCAAGAATCCACACAGCATCATTGTGTAGTTTCAATTTATCTTCGCCAAGAGTTTCGTTTAAAGTCAAAGTGTTGCAGCTATACGGTATCAGTAAGATAAGAGATATTCTAATTCTAAAAAACAAATTTAAAACAATGATAATGCTTCTTTTAAGATGTTTGAATAACTTTATTATTATTTCTATTTTTTTTTTTTTCAACATGATTTTTTTTGCTTTAGAATTTCATATTAAGATTTTTTTAAAGTTTGTTCATGTATATTTACAACCGAAAGACGTTTTTATACTAAAATAGCTTTCGATTATAATTTAAAAAAGGTTATTCATTGGTTACTTGGTCTGAACATCCTTTTATTTAAATAAACATAAAACATATTTTATAAATAGAAACCATTTTCATTTAAATAAACATATCTGCATTTCTCTTTTGATTAAATAAAGACTATTTTAAATTAAAAATGGGTCTTTGATATAAAAACGTGTTTAAAGTTTTATAATTAAACAAATTTTCCTTTTGAATTAACAACAACAACATGAAATAACTAATTTCTATTAATTAAAATCGAAAACTATTTAGTATAAAAACGTGCCTTTGGGTTGTAAATATACAGGAATAAACTTTAAAAAAATCTTACAGTGAAATTCTAATGCAAAAAAATCGCCTGTTGTTTGTAAACAAACAACTGGGAGTTTACAGTGAAAATCAAATTGTGTTCTTTTCAAAACAGCTCCCAGCTGGGGGTGCTTATTGGTTACTTGGTCCCAAATGGCAACCAAGTTGGTCTATTTATATATAGATATGTTCAAGAACAGATCACTCTGTTCTGCCAATATACAGGGGCAGATCACCCTGTTCTACCTATATACAGGGGCAGATCACTCTGTTCTGATTATTCACAGGGGCAGATCACTCTGTTCTGTCTATAGTTAGTCTATTTATATATATATATAAACTATTTTAAATTAGAAATGTGTCTTTGATATAAAAATGTGTCTTTCGTTTAAAGTTTTATAATTTTTTAAAAGTTCCTCTTGAATTAACAACAACAACATGAAATAACAAATTTTTTTAAATCAAAATCGAAAACTCTTTTAGTATAAAAACTTAAGCCTTTGGGTTGTAAATAAATATGAGCAAACTTTTTAAGAATCTTACAGTGAAATCGTCTGTCGTTTCTAAACAAACAACCGGAACTTACGGTGAAAAGCAAAAGGTGTTCTTTTCAAAACAGTTCCCAACTGGGGTGCCTATTGGATACCTGGTCCGAGTAAAAAAATCCAGTGAACTTCTTTTTGCTCAGTCGATGGGGCTTAGAATACGCTGTGTCCCCTGCAGGGGTGTTAAGACCCTTCCCTCTCCTTCGTAAAAAACAAGTGGTGTCCTGAGTATGATACTAAACTGCATCTAATGGTGAGGTTCTGGTTCTAAATATCTGCGGAATGTGAAGTACCTATTTGTTGCCATTAATTCCAGCTCCACTCTGACCCGGAGTGGTAGTACCTGCTACCTGTTACCACCCCCGGCCAAGAGGTGGCGCCATTGATTAGATTTTACTCCTCTGCAGAGGTTCAGTCGGATTTTTCTACTTCCCCAGTTGACAGGTCTCTATTCAATGTTGCGTAACTATTATGGTCTACGGAAAATTTGGGAATTTCTAAGATAAACAGAGGAAGAAGAAATAAGAACAAACAAAGGTTAAAAGGTAAAAGAGTAAACACTAAGCTAGGTGCCGGTAATGTGACCGACGAATGACCCCGGAAATAGGTTTGAAAATAAAAACGGAAGGTCCGGGTTTTGACCGGAAACTGATGTGGCTCTTCCACCCCCGGTACAAGAAACAGAAGAAGAAGAAAATCGGTCTCTTTTCGGCTAGGCCTCGGGAGAAGCGTGTGAGACCTTTCGCGACTCCCCCTATGGGCTCGATATAGTAGTTGCAAACATGATTTATGACAGAGTAATTTGACCGTACCCTCTCTCTCTTCCTTTCTATCTTTCATTCTCTCTGAAAAAGAACCCACGAGCCTAGAAATAAATACACATCACCTTAAGACTATACAACTTGCGTGTATGTTGTTTCTGAACTAACGACTATTACTACTACTAACGGCCACTACTACTGCAACTTGAGTTGGCCCTTGTCTGTCTGTCTGTCTGTCTGTCTCTCTCTCTCTCTCTCTCTCTCTCTCTCTCTCTCTCTCTCTCTCTCTCTCTACCTTTCCTTCTCTCTGAAAAAGAACCCACGAGCCTAGAAATAAATACACTGTGACTATACAACTTGCGTGTATGTTGTTTCTGACCTAACGGCCACTAATAACGGCGACTGCTACTACAACTTGAGTTGGCCTATGCAACACATATCACTCTGTTACTTTCAGTAGTGATAGATGTGCTAGACTAGCTTGCTGACAATTAAACCGTGATAGGACATGTAGAAAGCATATCTTCTTTCACTTATTCTACAAGGGGGTGGATGAATTTTGTCGACTCATAACTCTCCCGGCTGCATGTTCGTTTTGTTTTTTGACTCACCTCTTCGTACGCCATGACCACTTGTTTACAACGTTACATGAACGAAAAGGCAAGTGATGTGTACATAATTTGTTTTTTAAAGAATGTTTTGAAGAATGCTGTGAAAATCGGGTGAAGTCGACTTTAAAGTAAACACGGCTTGGCTAATTATTTTAACTAGCATCAAAGGCATTTCAGTCTCGGAAGACTATTATAAAGTTTTTTTTATGTGCCCCTGAAGTTACAGCGCCTCCTGTGACTGTCCGAAAAACATTGAAAAACATTCGCGACCACAGATTTTGCATTTGAAGGGCATTATATATATTGGTTGCAATAGCAGATACACCGGTACAGGCTGAGTCACTACTACATAGCTTGGCGGAAGCAGCAAAGAACATTGGCCTCGATGTGAACTCCTGATAAAACAGGAAAAAATTTCATGAGTTTCAAAAAAAAGAAGACATCTCAACACTTGACGGTAAACCTCTTAAACCAAGAGAACAATTCACATACCTAGATAGTAATATCTCATCCACAGAAAGCGATTAAAGTGAACACGGCTAGGCCAATTATTTTAACTAGCATCATTGGCATTTCAGTCTCGGAGGACTATCATAAAGTTTTTTTTATGTGCCCCTGAAGTTACATCGCCTCCTGTGACTGTGAAGTCCGATGTTTGAAAAACATTCTCGACCACAGATTTTGCATTTTAAGGCTGTCCCTGAAGATGGTAGGCACAAAAAATGCGTCGATCCCGTCGGCATTCCCCCTCGAGGAGTGCGCCTCAGGCACTGGGCAATAAACTCAGCCCTGGCCCTTTAAATGAATTAGGCGGGTATTACTTGTGCGCATAGCCCCCTGGGATCAATGCTGTTAATTTTACTTAGCCGCTCCTGGACCAGCACATCCAATTCAATCTCTACGCAGGGTACGCGAGGGGAGTCCACAACACACACACACACACACACACACACACACATTACATACATTGGCATTTCAGTCTCGGAAGACTATGATAAAGTTTTTATATGCCCATGAAGTTACGGCGTCTCCTGTGACTGTGAAATCCGATGTTTGAAAAACATTCGCGACCACAGATTTTGGATTTGATGTAGATGTTGATGTTCCGATGCTTTGTTACCGCTGCTTTCTTCTAGACCTCTTAGCTTCATGGTGTTGTGTCAGGGTGACTTATGATATGAACAGTCCTCTACGAAGATTCTGGGCCAAATTTTCCCAGCTGGAAGGGGCAAAGTACCTGAGATCATTCTTGCAGACATCCTTGAATCGCAGTAGGGGGCGACCAATCTGTCTTTTACCAGACGTAAGCTCTCCATAGAGAATATCTTTTGGGATTCGTCCATCATCCTTCCGACGTACATGACCCAACCATCGGAGACGACCTTGTCTCAGTAGAGAATACAAGTCGTTTTTAAAGTGAACACAGCTAGGCCATTTATTTTAACTAGCAGCACCTGTGGATATATCACAGTACGAGAATTTAATTATTACAACGTTTGATATGTTTATTTAAGACATATTGCAAAATAGTACGATGTGTAAGTAAGTCGTTCGGGATGGTCTAATGTCGGTATCAGCCAGACAGCGAGGGAGTCTATCCACTTTTCACTGGCGCTAGACCAAGAAGATTATTTTAGCGTCTGAGGTGGAGCGCCACATCTACCATCAGCTCCTCACTTTACCGCACAGACCCCTGTGCTATTCATACGCTGAGTTGGCAAGGGCCGGTATCGAACCAGGAACCTTGTGATTCCTAGCCGAACGCTCTACCGACTGAGCTAAGCTTGATTTAACTCTCTCTCTCTCTCTCTCTCTCTCTCTCTCTCTCTCTCTCACACACACACACACACACACCACACAACACACGTTTTTCCTTTTATCTTTCCTTCTTTTCATCTTTACATTTTCAATTGAAACAGAACAGCGTTATTGCTTCCGTGCACTCACCCTCTCTCCCCATATATCTTTCTCCTACTTTCTTTCTTTCTTTCCTTCTTTTCATCTTTACATTTTCAATTGAAACAGATCAGCGTTATCGCTTCCGTGCACTCACCCTCTCTCCCCATCTATCTATCTCCTACTTTCTTTCTTTATTTCTTTCCTTCTTTTCATCTTTACATTTTCAATTGAAACAGATCAGCGTTATCACTTCCGTGCACTCACCTCTCTCTCTCTCTCTCTCTCTCTCTCTCTCTCTCTCTCTCTCTCTCTCTCCATCTATCTTTCTCGTACTCTTTTTCATTCTTTCATTTTTTTTCTGGATGCTGGTTGCTGCGCAGAAGACCTCCAAGAGGCAATGACTGATAGGGACCGATCGCGAGAGATTGTCATGGATATCCGTGCTGCATGCGTGACATGATGATGACGATGATGACGATGATGATGATGAGTAAGTTGTTGGATTTTGTGATATAAGGCATCAGGTAAATGGTCACTCCTACTTATAGACTCGCCTATAAACACGTGACCTGAGAAGGATTTCTATTGTCCAATCACTGGCACTGCTGCTGCTGCTTCTGCTGTATTAATGGACATACCATTCTGAGTTATTTCATTGACATTTGGATTCTCTCGGACGAAGGACTTACAAGGAATACGTTAACACTGGATTCTTATTGGCTTGCTTACTTATTCATTACATCTGGAACGAAGGATGGCTGCCAGATACTTAACATAAGTTTCATCCAATTTTTCTTTAATACTTACGAAATAGAAAAAGGAGAAAAAAAATGATATAATAAAACCACGGAAACGGAAAAGCTACAGATTTCCACGTCGTTAAAGTGCATTTTGCTAGGCCATTTATTTAGACTAGCAAATATATG
>CM042162.1:71764870-71772370 GCA_023376005.1 Doryteuthis pealeii | reverse complement strand
TTATCTATCTATTCATATCTATCTATCTATCAATCTATCCGAATCTATTCATCTAATTTTAGTTATCTATCTCTATCTATGTCTATTATCATATCTTCTATCTATCTATCTATCTATCTATCTATCTATCTATCTATCTTATTCTGTATCATCTATCTATCTATCTATCTATCTATCTATCTATCTTATTCTGTTCATATCATCTATATCTATCTATCTATCTATTCTGTCTATCTATCTATCTATCTATCTATCTATCTATCTTATTCTGTTCATATCTATCTATCTTGCTATCTATTCTGTTCCATATCTATCTCTCTCTTTNATCCTAATCTATTTTTAATTCTGTTTATATCTATCTATCTATCTATTATCTATCTATATCTCTGTTCATATCTAATCTATCTATCTATCTATCTAATCTTCTTTTCTGTTCATATCTAATCTATCTATCGATCTATCTATTCTGTTCATATCTATCCTTATTCTAATCGATATAACTTATTCTGTTCATGATCTATCTAATTCTATATATCTATCTTTATCTGTTCATATCTATCTATCTATCTATCTATCTATCTATCTTATTCTGTTCATATCTATCTACTATCTATCATCTATCTTCTTATCATATCTATCATTATCTGTTTCTATATATCTATCTATCTATCTATCTATCTATCTATCTATTCTATCTATCATCTCTGTCTCTATTCTATCTATGCTATCTTATTGTTATATCTATCATCTATCTATCTATCTATCTTATTCTATCTTCATATCTATCTATCTATCTACTATCATCTTTATTTTATATTGTATTAATGTTCTATACTTCATGTATCTAGTATCTATGTATATCACTCTCTCTAATCTAAGTCTGTTTTTTATCTATCTATGTATTTATCTATCTATTCATATCTATATATCTTATCAATCTATCCGAGTCTATTCATCTAAATTTTTAGTTATCTATCTATCTATGTCATTCAGTTCATATTACTATCTATCTATCTATCTTATCCTATCTATCTATCTATCTTATTCTGTTCATCATCTGATTCTATCTATCTATCTATCTTATGTTCTGTTCATATCTATCCTATTCTATCTATCTATCTTATTCTGTTCATATCTATCTATCTATCTATCTATCTATCTTATTCTGTTCATATCTATCTATCTAATCTATCTATCTATCTTATTCTGTTCATATCTATCTATCTATCTATCTTATTCTGTTCATATCTATCTGATCTATCTATCTATCTGTATCTCTGATCTATCTTAATCTGTCATTCTATCTATCTGTCGATCTATCTTAATTTGTTCATATCTATCTATCTATCTATCTTCTTAATTTCTGTCATATCTATCTATCTATCTATCTTATATTCTGTTCATATCTATTCTATCTATCTATCTTATTCTGTTCATATATATCTATCTATCTATCTTATTCTGTTTCAATCTATCTATCTATCTTATTTTCTGTTCATATCTATCTATCTATCTATCTATTCTGTCATATATATCTATCTATGTATTTCATATTCTATTAATCATCTATTCATACAGTAATCTATGTATCTATGTATCACTCTGTCTATCTAAGTCTGTTTTTATCTATCTATGTATTTATCTATCTATTCATATCTATATACTATCAATCTATCCGAGTCTATTCATCAAATTTTTAGTTATCTATCTATCTAATGTCAATCAGTTCATATCTATCTATCTATCTATCTATCTATCTTATTCTGTTCATATCTATCTATTATCTATCTATCTTATTCTGTTCATATCTATCTATCTATATATCTATCTTATTCTGTTCATATCTATCTATCTATCTATCTATCTTGATTCTGTTCATATGCTATCTATCTATCTATCTTATTCTATTCATATCTATCTATCTATCTATCTATCTATCTATCTATCTTATTCTTTCATATCTATTCTATCTATCTATCTAATATATCTTATTCCTGTTCATAATCTATCTATTATCTATCTTCTATTCTGTTCATATCTATCTATCTATCTACTATCTTATTCTGTTATATCTATCTATCTATCTATCTATCTTCTAATCATTCTGTCATTCTATCTATCATCTATCTATCTAATCTATCTATCTATTCTGTTCATCATCTATCTATCTATCTATCTATCTATCTATTCTGTTCTATCTATCTATCTATCTATCTTATCTATCTACCTTATTCTGTTCATATCTTAATCTATCGATCTTCTATCTATCTTATTTCTGCTTCATATCTATCTATCTATATCTATATCTATCTTAATTCTGTTCATATCTATCTATCTATCTATCTATCTATCTAATCATCATTCGTTCATATCTATCCATACTATCTATCTATCTTATTCTGTCATTCTATTCTATCTATCTATCTATCTTATTCTGTTCATATCTATCTATCTATCAATCTACTTATTCTGTTCATATCTATCTATCTATCTATCTATCTATCAATCTACCTTATTCTGTTCATATCTATCTATCTATCTATCTAATCTATCTTATTCTGTTTCATATATATCTATCTATCGATTCTATCTTATTCTGTTCAATATCTATCTATTTTTCTATCTATGTTATTCTGTTCATATCTATCTATCTATCTATCTATTTTATTCGTTCATATCTATCTATCTTATTCTGTTCATATCTATCTATCTATCTATCTATTTATTCTGTTCATATCTATCTATTTATTCTGTTCATATCTATCTATCTATCTATCTATATATCTATTCTGTTCATTATCTATCTATCTGTCTATCTATCTACCTACTTATTCTGTTCAATATCTATCTATCTATCTATCTATCTTATTCTGTTCATATTAATCTATCTATCGATCTATCTTTTCTGTTCATATCTATCTATCTATCTATCATATTTTATTCTGTTCATATCTATCTATCTATCTGTTCAATATCTATCTATCTTCTATTATATATATAATATCTTATTCTGTTCATATCTATCTATCTCTTCTATCTTATTCTGTTCATATCTATCTATCTATCTATCTTATTCTGTTCATTCTATCTATCTATCTATCTTATTCTGTTCATATCTATCTATCTATCTATCTAATTCTGTTCATATCTATCTATCTATCTATTCATATTCTATTAATCTATCTATCTATTCATATCAGTATATCTAGTATCTATTATCCTCTGTCTATCTAAGTCTGTTCTTTATCTATCTATGTATTTATCTATCTATTCATATCTATCTATCTATCAATCTATCCGAATCTATTCATCTAATTTAGTAATCTATCTATCTATGTCAATCAGTTCATATCTATCTATCTATCTATTCTATCTATCTATCTATCTCTATTATCTGTTCATACTATCTATCTATCTATCTATCTAATCTATCTATCTATCTATCTTTATTCTGTTCATATCCATCTATCTATCTATCTATCTTTTTCTGTTCATATCTATCTATCTAATCGATCTATCTTATTCTGTTCATATCTATCTATCTATCTATCTTTCTGTTCATATCTATCTATCTATCTATCTATCTATTTTCTGTTCATATCTATCTATCTATCTATCTATCTATCTATTCTGTTCATCTATCTATCTATCTATCTATTTTATTCTGTCATATCTATCTATCTATCTATTTTATTCTGTTCATATCTATCTTATCTATCTATCTATCTATCTATCTATCTTATTCTGTTCATATCTATCTATCTATCTATCTATCTATCTTATTCTGTTCATATCTATCTATTATCGATCTATCTTATTCTGTTCATATCTATCTATCTATCGATCTATCTTATTCTGTTCATATCTATCTATCATATATCTATCTTATTCTGTTCATATCTAATCTATCTATCTAATCTATCTATCTATTCTGTTCATATCTATCTATCTAATCTATTCTTATCTATCTAATTCTGTTCATAATCTATCTATCTATCTTTATCTATCTATCTATCTTATTCTGTTCATATCTATGTATCTATGTATTCATATTCTATTATCTACTATCCATATCAGTATATCTATGTATCTAGTTCACTCTCTCTATCTAAGTCTGTTTTTATCTATCTATGTATTTATCTATCTATTATATCTATATATCTATCATCTATCCGAGTCTATTCATCTAATTTTAGTTATCTATCTATCTATGTCATCAGTTCATATCTATCTATCTATCTATCTATCTATCTATCTTATTCTGTTCAATCTATCTATCTATCTATCTATCTTATTCTGTTCATATCTATCTATCTATCTATCTATCTTATTCTGTCCATATCTATCTATCTATCTATCTATCTATCTTATTCTGTCTATCTATCTATCATCTATCTATCTATCTTATTCTGTTCATATCTATCTATTCTATCTATCTTATTCTGTTCATATCTATCTATCTATCTATCTACCTTATTCTGTTCATATCTATCTATCTGTCGATCTATCTTAAATCTGTTCATATCTATCTATCTGTCGATCTATCTTTAATGTTCATATCTATCTATCTATCTAATCTATCCTTATTCTGTTCATATCTATCTATCTATCTATCTTATTCTGTTCATATCTATCTATCTATCTATCTTAATTCTGTTCATATATATCTATCTATCTATCTTATTCTGTTCATATCTATCTATCTATCTTATTCTGTTCATATCTATCTATCTATCTATCTTATTCTGTTCATATCTATCTATCTATGTATTTCATATTCTATTAATCTATCTATTCATATCAGTATATCTATGTATCTATGTATCCTCTGTCTATCTAAGTCTGTTTTTTATCTATCTATGTATTTATCTATCTATTGATCATATCTATATATCTATCAATCTATTCCGAGTCTATTCATCAATTTTTAGTTATCTATCTATCTATGTCAATCAGTTTCATTATCTAATCTATCTATCTATCTATCTATCTATCTTATTCTGTTCATATCTATCTATCTATCTATCTTATTCTACTCTATTATCTCTGTTCATATCTATCTATCTATCTATATCTATCTTATTCTGTCATATCTATCTATCTATATCTATCTATCTTATTCTGTTCATATCTATCTCTATCTATCTATCTATCTATTCATATCTATCTATCTATCTATCTATCTATCTCTATCTTATTCTGTTTCATATCTATCTATTCTATTATCTATATATCTTATTCTGTTCCATATCTATCTATCTATCTATCTATCTTATTCTGTTCATATCTATCTATCTATCTATCTATCTTTATTCTGTCATTATCTATCTATCTATCTATCTATCTATCTTATTCTGTTCATATCTATCTACTTACTATCTATCTATTCTATCTTATTCGTTCATATCTATCTATCTATTATCTTATTCTGTTCATATCTATCTATTATCATCTATCTACCTTATTCTGTTCATATCTATCTATCTTCATTCATCTTAACGTTCACTTCATCTATCTGTTCGATCTATCTTAATTTGTTCATATCTACTATCTATCTTATCTATCTTATTCTGTTCATATCTATCTATCTAATCTATCTTATTTCTGTTCATATACTATTCTATCTACTATCTTTTCTGTTTCATATATATCTATCATATCTATCTTATTCTGTTCATTCTATCTATCTATCTTATTCTGTTCATATCTATCTATCTATCTATCTTATTCTGTTCATATCTATCTATCTATGTATTCATATTCTATTAATCTATCTATTCATATCAGTATATCTATGTATCAATGTATCACTCTGTCTATCTAAGTCTGTTTTTATCTATCTATGTATTATCTATCTATTCATATCTATATATCTATCAATCTATCCGAGTCTATTCATCAAATTTTTAGTTATTATCTACTATGTCAATCAGTTCATATCTATCTATCTATCTATCTATCTATCTTATTCTGTTCATATCTATCTATCTATCTATCTATCTTATTCTGTTCATATCTATCTATCTATATATCTATCTTATTCTGTTCATATCTATCTATCTATCTATCTATCTTATTTCTGTTCATATCATTATCTATCTATCTTATTCTATTCATATCTATCTATCTATCTATCTAATCTATCATCTATCTTATTCTGTTCAATCTATCTATCTATCTATCTATATATTTATTCTGTTCATATCTATCTATCTATCTATCTATCTTATTCTGTTCATATCTATCTATCTATCTTAATCTATTTATTCTGTTCATATCTAATCTATCCTATATATCTATCTTCTACATCTGTTCATATCTTAATCTATTATATCTATCTATCTACTATCTATCTATCTTATTCTGTTCATATTCTATCTATCTATCTAGTCTATCTATCTTATTCTGTTCATATCTATCATCTATCTTATCTATCTATCTATCTATCTCTTATTCTGTTCATATCTATCTCGATCTATCTATCTATCTTATTCTGTTCATATCTATCTATCTATCTATCTATCTTTATTCTGTTCATATCTATCTATCTATCTACTCATCTATCTATCTCATTCTGTCATAATCTTATCATCTATCTATCTATCTTATTCTGTTCATATCTATCTATCTATCTATCTATTTATTCTGTTTCATACTATCATCTATCAATCTATCTTATTCTGTTCATATTCTATCTATCTATTCTATCTATCTATCAATCTACCTTATTCTGTTCATTCTATCTATCTATCTATCTATCTATCTATTCTGTTCATTATATCTATCTATCGATCTATCTTATTTCTGTCATATCTATCTATCTATCTATTAATCTTATATCTATCTATCTACTATCATTCTTATTCTGTTCATATCTATCTATCTTATTCTCTGTTCATATCTATCATCTATCTATCTATTTATTCTTTCTAATCTATCTATCTTATTCTGTTCATATCTTCTATTCATCTATCTATCTATCTCTATTATCTGTCTATCTATCTACCTACCTTATTCTGTTCATATCTATCTATCTATCTATCTATCTTATTCTGTTCATATATATCTATCTATCGATTATCTTATTCTGTTCATATCTATCTATCTATCTATCTATTTTTTCTGTTCATATCTATCTATCTATTCTTTCATATCTATCTATCTATCTATCTATATATAATATATCTTATCTGTTCATTATCTATCTATCTAATCTGTCTATCTACTCTACTTATTCTGTTCATATCTATCTATCTACTATCTATCTATCTTATTCTGTTAATATCTATCTATCTAATCTATCTATCTATCTTATTCTGTTCATATCTATCTATCTATCTATCCATCTAGCAATCCATCTAGCAATCTATCAATTGATCTATCTATCTATATATTATGTTATACTATTACATATTATGTTAAGGGTCTTTAAAAAAAGTTAAATTAATTTGTAATGACGGATGTTTCCACTTAAAGAAAGAACATGTGCGAGTCGACTTT
>CM042162.1:71757370-71762370 GCA_023376005.1 Doryteuthis pealeii | reverse complement strand
ATATATATAATATAATAATACATACATAATATATAAGAATATAGATTGATATATATACTCATTACAGATTATATATATACATATATATTACACACATTAAATACTAATATATTATTATAGAAGAAAATAAAAGGGTCTCCATGGTTTCATCAATTGAAATGATTCTTCAGGACCCTACCCTACGTAACTAAATCGATGTAATTCCTTAATTGGATTATCTACTGATGCCAATGCGACGGAAAAGTTAAAGTGGCAATTGGATACTATATATATATATATGTAATATATACATATATTGTATCTAGACGATATATATATAGACTTATTATATATATATATTATATATATATATATATATATATATATTATATATAATATATATATATAACTAAGCAAATATATGCACCCTCCGGTGCAAGTATTTAAGTTTAATGATATAAAAATATCATATTAAATTAGAAAGATAATGAAAACTAAATAAGATAAGATAAAAAGATTTGAAACAGAGGGAGTATAATGAAAAAATGAACAACTGAATTTTACTCTTCCATCACTCTCGTATTCATTGTTATTTTTTCTAATTTAAGTATTTAGTTAAAGAGGAAGTAAAGAATAAAATGACAGTTATTTATCTTGTTAATGGATTTCATTTAAGATTCATTGAAGAGATTTTTGCTTAATTCATTAAAATAAAACCAAAACAGTTAGAAATCAATATACTAAGCACATATTTATTAAATTCGATTTTTAATTTAATATGCAAATTAGCCTTCCCGTTCACACTGTAAACCGCTATTTTGTTGTATATATAATATAATTGCATGTTGAAGTAGTAGACATAGTAACAGTATAATAATGTAATACAATTTATTAATAATTGAGGTTTAGATAAAAAATAAAATCATGGAAGAGTGATGTCAATAACTAGAGAAATGTGACTTGAGTATAAATATAGTTTCGGTTACAGACAGAAAAACACACAATCTCCATTATAATAAGATATATAAATATTTATTTATATATAATAGAGAGAGAGATGGGGGTCTGCGTACACATTCTTTTGTATAAGCAGCATCATGGTAGCTGTATGGAATTGAGGTAAGGCAAGCTCGAAACCCCATCCTAAAGTGGCACATGCATAGCGGCAACATGACGGAGAGCATGGAAAATCTCTTACATCTGGGACTGACCACATGTTTGACATGTGGCAGGGCCTGCCTGTCGAGGCTGAGATTCCGATCACATACGGTCACATAACGAGAGTGGAAACCTAGTAAGGGGTTCATGTGTGACAGGAAAGAAACAACTTGAATCGGGGACACTCGCGTGCTCACATCGAATACTTGTAGAAGTGGCCTTATTCTGTAAAGAATGGCAATCACCATATATATATATATATATATTATTATTTATATTTCTGCTTGAAGGCATTATAAATGCATGTATCGAATAAGATTCGATAATTAATAGAAAATAATCTTTGACAAGTAAAATCCCGCAATGGATGGCTCGCTATGTAGACACCGTAAGACCTGTTTCGACTTTATTAAGTCTCTTCAGCGATGTATACTAACGACTCCCTCCGACAGGAACTCGAACCGGGACTCCACAGCATAGTCAGAGACCATATCCTTCGCGCGCCGTACAATAGCGAACAATCCTGCGAAATTAACTTGCCAATGATGAATACTATACACGCCCCTGCCATAGCAGGCAAGTGGACGTTTTTATTTAATAAACAAATCGGCCGTTAGCTCTCGGCGAGTTGAATAAGATTTTTGGATGTTTGTTTTTTTTATAGAAGCAGTTGAATAAATTATTATTTATATTTCTGCTTGAAGGCAATTATAAATGCTGTATCGAATAAGATTCGATAATTAATAGAAAATAATCTTTGACAGTAATCCATCCGCATAAATTATCAATCTTATTCGATACATGCTTTTATAATTGCCTTCAAGCAGAAATATAAAGAATAATTTATTCAACTTGCTTCTATAAAAAAAACAAACATCCAAAAATCTTATATATATATATATATATATAGCAACATATATTTAAATTTCTTTTTCATTACAATCATTATTAGGCAGCAAGTAGCGTCATCAAACCCCCCGCCCAAGTATTCAGTATCTCACCAGCAACAAGCCGTCAGCTGTTTTATGAAGCATCTCTCTTCTATCTTTATTTTGCGCATTTTTGGCATGAAACCGCGTATAAGGTAACAGAAAAAAAACCTCTTAGATTATAACTATACCGGAAAGACTATCCTAACGATTACCATTACATCAGAAATAAATTATTCTAGTTCCTCCCATTCTTTTGTCTTTCCTCTATCTGTGTGCATATATATATATATAATATATATATATAATATATATTCAACATACATCATATATATAATATATATATATATATATATATATAAATTATATATCATATCATACATACATCATACATACATACATATATATATATGTATATAATACAATAATATAATATATTAAAACTAATAATGATTGAACTCATAATTAAAGATATGGATAGAAAGTCAAAGGTTATAAACCAGCAATTACCAATTCTGTAAGGTTACATGTATGCAAAATGCAAATATCTGATTGAGAAGAGATACACACGAGCAGGATGTGACACAAGGCCAATTCTTAAGCGGAGTTCAACAGGTTTGAATTCAGAGTTTTCCTTCTCCTAGATCGGTTGCCTAACCAAGGTTAAAGAGCCCAGTCTGCCCTAATATTTATTCATAGCTGGAGGGAGAGTAGGATTCATACCTTTCCCAAGGGTATTAGCGCAAAGGGAAATGCAATTACCACATCCAGGATTTGAACTCGGGGCGACGAGTCCATTTCCCATGACTTTGACCATTACACCACGCGCTTCCTTATATATATGTATATGTAAGTTGAAAATGGAAGCGAATCCGACGGTATGTTGAAATGAAAAATAAAGGAAAGAAAATGCTGAATGGATAAAAATGACTTTATTTTATTCGATTTAACTGACACGTGTTTCGGTCAGGGGTTTATCCATGTACATATGTACTCTATTATTGTTTTAAAAAATCCACCTCTACCCAGGCGACGCCGGGTAGCCACTGCTAGTCGTATCATAAAGATCAGATTCCCTCATGATCGATAATCTGTTAATAGCAGTCCATGCTTTCCTATGCGTATATCGCTTTCTGTAAATGAGATATTGCTACCTTGGTCAACTAATTTCGGACGTTTGTCTTTTAATGGGGAAATGTCTCTATCTTATTTAAAATGCATGTGTATTTTTATCCTTAAAGTTGGTCTCCAGCCTCCCAAAGTGGGTTTGATTAGGAAGAGTTTATTGTGGATGTTGTTATTCTAGTGTTGTTGCCATTTTTGTATGAATTTATTAGGTTTCAAATCAGTATATGGTATCTTGAAATTGTCGGGGATCAAATCTAGAGTCGACTTAGTTGCAGAGTCAGCACTTCCATTCCCCCTCACTCCTATATGGCTTGGATCCAGCATATAATAATCTCCTTAGAGTTAGACATTGAGTCTAATCTATTCAGGAGCTTAATGATGAGAGGGTATTCCAGTTTTTTTTTATTTCTTAATGATAGTAGGACAGAGAGCAAGTCTGAAAGATAATATATTTTTGTGATTATTTCATAGATTATGTCAAGTTCTAGATCTATTGCACGGGTTTCAGCAGGAACAATGGAACTTTCATTTGGGAGAGCTTTTCTTACAATTTTTTTTATTTAAAATAGCTGCACATGCTGTTTTTGTAATTGTCCTTAGAGCCATCTATAAAGATGTAGAGGTGGTTGGGGTAGCGTTCTAGAATATTGTGGAATTTACCTTGGTAAGTGCTAAGATGGGTTTTTGTTTTGGGGAGTTCACTTAGCACAAGGATCACTTTAGGCTTTTTTAATGTTCCAAGGTTATTTGCCTCTCATCCCATCTATGGGGCTTGACACAAGGATATTTTATGTGGGCCCACCCATAAGCCGAAGCTCATGGGTGGTAGACATAAAAATTGCGTCGATCCCGTTGGCACTCCCCCTCAAGGGGGGGCTACTGGGATCGACGCTATTAATTTAACTTTACCGGTCCAGTGGCCGAAGCACACTGGACCCCCCACCCCGAGGGTGTTATTTAATGTTCAAAGGTGGTGTTTTTGATATAATGGTTTTGTGAATATTTGTGAGAAGAATTTTAGATTCTTTGAGGAGCTTTTTTTTGCCTTTCATTAGATATAATGATGTTCCTGTTACATAATTATTAGATACTAATATTTATGGCAATAGGTAGAAATCAAAATGGCCGTTATAAGCTACAGCCCATGGCCTTGAGAGTGAGTGACGGCGCTTGACCTCACTCTCACCTTGCCTTCCGGGGATAATCGTGAGAACCGGAAGGTAAAGAAGACCCTGTCTTCCGGTTTAAGGATAGTAGGTAAGTCTCAGAGTTAGAGGTAGGAGCTGAGCTCGTAGATGTGCGCAGATGTCTGGTTGGGGATTTACAAATAAAGTAACATCAAAGTAAATCGAAGTCTTGTGGTTATTACCTAAAAACTAAGAATGACACAGGGCTTCTGATAAAGAGAAATCCCTAACAGAAACCAGACCCGAAGTCCCCAAGAAAGTCCAGAACTTAGAAGAGACCAGACCAAGATAGACGATCAGAATAGCAAAGCCGGTCAGAAGAAAATACGACCAGAAGTAAGAAGTAAGAAAGGGTATACAACATGCCTCGTGTGCCATAAGTTTAGATAAACTTAATGACTGCCCTTCTAAATAGGGTAGAAAATTCCAGTATTGATGCAACTGGCAGAAAACCAACACGAACGACAGAGAAATAAAAACCTGCAAAGTTTGAAACACCTATATCAATTTACGTTCAGCATCTTGTTCCTACGGTAAACCAATTTAAGAACAGTCCCCGTGGGTCATTCAATACTTTGGTGCAAATATAGACTTTAAAATAACCTTAAGAAATTCCCTT
>CM042162.1:71749870-71752370 GCA_023376005.1 Doryteuthis pealeii | reverse complement strand
GAACTTTGGTGGACTAATTCCAGTTTTTTTCAATACATTTGGAATACATCCACGAATTCCGCCCAAATATTAAAAGGTTGGCCAGAAAACTTGAAAAAATCACAAATAAAATTGTTAAACAGGAGATGTGTCTTTTGTTTAATTCAACATATATATAAAAAATATATTTATTTAAGTCACCAATACAAAGTTCGTCTTACCAATGGTTTCAGATGTTTATCCGTCTTCAGAGATGTTGACTTTTTGAAAAAATTGGACAGTTTTTAAACTCATGCCTCGTGTGAACGTGATCCGTTATTCGTTCTTGCTTTTGCTTTCTTCATTCACCGGCGTTCCTATTTGTCGTTATTGAGTCTCGTGTTTTTATGAGGATTTTTTTTTTTTATTTTGTGTGCGTTTATATTTATGTGTGAATTCCTAAATTATGGCGGTCTGAGATTTTGGTTTGTCCAATTCCATATCATAATTTTTTTTCGGTGTGGGCATGCTCTAAATATTTCCATTTTATTATTAAGAAAATCATGTTCTGAGCTTAATCCTTGCAGAATACGCAATTTTTCAGTGGTGCACAATGAGCATTTCTTTTTTATCCATTTACGTATGGTTTTGATTGGTCCAGTATTGTCCATTCTATGTTAAATTGTTTTTCCTGTTTTTTATACACCCATACTTTGTTGGGTTGCGCTGTCCGTTCCTTTTGTTTTCGTATTTGAAGGATTTAAATGGTTGTAGTAGCGTTGTTTAAAACTACCTTGCACCATCCCTACGTAGTTTTCGTTGGTCACCGGTTGGTTTGTGTTGTTTGTCTTAATTGTTGCCTGGTATATTATTGATTTTATGTTGCACCTTTGTTGTAATGGACAGTCTTCCTTACTTCTGCATGTACATGTTGGGTTTTCCCTGTGCTTGACGTTGGTTGTAAATGTTGTCTTTATCGGTTGTCCGCAAGAGTAGCTTGTTTTGACTGTTTTTGTTAAGAATTTTGTGGTATCTGTGTTTAGGTGGGAAATGTTTTTTTACTAGTTCTAAGAATTTCTTGCCTATATTTGTCCTCACGTTGAGTGCATATGGTGGTGTGAACCAGATTATTTTCCTTTTCCTGTTTCTGTTTGTGGTTGGTATGGAGTCTTCGCTATCTATGTATTTAATAAACTGTCCAATTCTTTCAATTTTTTCAAAAAGTCAACGTCTCTGATGATGGATAAACATCTGATACCATTGGTAAATGAACTTTGTATTGGTGACTTAAATAAATAAATAAATACAGCTCTTAAAGAAATAATTGAGCACTTTATAATCATTTCTCCAATATTATTAACAAAAATTAATTAATATAATATATATATATATATATATATATATATATATATATATATATATATCGGAATAAGAACGGTCTACCCCCGTGGATTGAATAACGGTTTAGGTTCAAGGTTCTGTGAAGGCTCCCGATTACAAGAAGGTTTCAGAGTTCGAAGAGAAGATTCCAGAGTTCGAATAGGGGGTTCCCGAGTTCAAGGAGATTCCCGAATCTGATGAGAAATACCTGAAGAATATATATATATATATATATATATATATATATATATATATAACTTCAAAGTGATCAGATATGAATTTATTTCAGCTCCACCTCAGACGCAAAAGCAACCCAGCGTATGAGTAGCACAGGGATCTGTGCGGTAAAGTAAGGAGCTGATGGTAGGTGTGGCGCTCCACCTCAGACGCTAAAACAATCTCCTTCGTCTAGCGCTAGTGAAAAGGGGTTAGACTCCCTCGCTGATTGGCTGATACCGACTTGAGGCCGCCCCGACGACTTTACTTACTTACAGTTTGACTTCTGTATTTAATAACAGAAATTGATCCGTGACATAATGCGAGCACACGTGACCGAAAGAAGAAGAAGAAGAAGATAAAAAAAGATTTTCGTTCCATTGACCGAATAATGTATTTTAGTTCTATTTCTGTAAGTTAGATTTTTTTTTAAATCATTTTCTGATTCTTTTTTTTCTCTCTCCAAGAATCACGTATCAGATTTATGACCTATTGAAATGTTTCAGCAATTTTTTGACATTCCGAATTAAATTTTGATAATCGAAAATCTGACAATCTCCTATGGATCGGAAGAAAAAAAGATTCCTTTCAATAAATCGTGTTTGGAATTTACATCATAAACTCATGTCTATAAAATAATGGAGTTTTTTGTAAGGAACATCACTAACCCTATTACTTGGAGTGAAGCAATTATAGACCTAAAAATAACTACAAAGCTAAAAAAAAAAAAAAGGAAATATTATGTTCATTTTCATAAGAAAAAGCCTTTTCAATACATTCTCATAGTAAAAAGAAATCCATTTCATTCTTATATCAAAACTCTGTTTCCAATTCATTCTCATAGTGGAAATAAAACTATTCAAGTGCATTCTTATAGCAAAACACCTTTTCCAATACATTCGTATAGTGAATCCCTTTTCCAATGCATTCGTATTGTAAGACTCTT
>CM042162.1:71707370-71744870 GCA_023376005.1 Doryteuthis pealeii | reverse complement strand
GATAATACATTATAAATGGAACACTGATTAAAATTTTTTTTTTTTTTTTAAAACAAAAAAAAAAAACAGGTCTTCGAATTTTTCAAAACTCGAAATGCTCAAAAAGATGTGCTTCGGGATCCCATTAGCAAAAATAAATAATTTGTTGGTTTTGTCGGTACTGAGTTATGCGATGAGAGAACAACGGGTGAGAAAAGACATTCGGGCATTTATAGTGAAATTAGCAACGCCCACTCTAAAATTGAAGATCTTATTCTTTAACGAAAGAATCTGGCATTCATTTTGCCAAAATCAAATTGACACATCTCATAGAAACATGTTTTTTTAGGCGGTCCTTGTACCATAAAAAGGTACCAGAAATATTTAGGTAATGAAGTCTATTAATAATGGAGATTCGCTTCCGGTTTTTGTCTGTAACAATAATTACTTCATTGCTTACGTCACATTACCCAAAATCGTCATAACATAGAATAAATACACTCAAAATTTGAACATGCAACATTAGATACTCCTCATTGTTTTTTAAAACAAGTTTTAATAAATACATGACTGGTATTATATATCTATTAGAGCAGGTCCCTAAATACCCGATTGCTGTGTTTCATCCGGGCTCCTTACTCTGAATTGCACGTTCGACATTCATCAGCACGCGTCAATCCTCACGACGAGATTTTACATCCGGGTCACTCTGCACTGCTCGTGCGGAATTTCACCAGCATTTCAGCAACGAAGAGGTGACGAGTTCAATTTCCGTAGTCACTCGCCACACTCCTCCCCTCGCACAGGCCAAACATATCCGGGCACGTTTCGTTCGTGGGGGATGGGAATCTACTCGTCCACAGTTGTTTTTGGGGGTGGCAGTATATATTACACCTTATTGGGATTATTTCCCTTACTTGCCACGGTTTTCCGTTAGGCCACTAGGGGGCGTTGTGACTGGTTATATAAATAGACTGTACTGCCAAAGTCAAATCCTCTTTTCTTTTAGACTATCCAGTCCTCAGAAGTAACACACCTATTGTGTATCTCTAAACATTGGGACAGGGGCGGGCACCGACCCCTTCCACACGCATTCCGTGTATTTGTTACATGAACGCTTCTTCACCCTCTGGCTGCACAGGGTTCACACGCATCGGTTGCGTCATTTATCTGCAGGGCAGAGGGCTTCGCCTCCCACGGGCATTTCGCCTACCTGTTACTTGACGGCCTTCTGAAACCGGCAAGTGACAATTTTAATTCTCTGTTCAATAGCCTCAGGACTATCTACAAGGACTCTTTTCTATTAGAACAATTATTCTATACACATATATTATTCGTATACGTATATCCTGTATCTTTGTATTGTTTCGGAAAATTAGGTAGTCATAGCTTTAGTCATTCTTGAGTTATATATACTAGCAAATATATGCACCCTCCGGGTGCAAGTATTTAAGTTTTAATATAATAAAATATCATGTTAAATTAGAAAGGCTAATGAAACTGAATAAGAATTCAGATAAAAATATTTGGAACAGAGGAGGTATGATTGAAAAATAGAACAGCTTTGAAACTAAATCTTCCATCATTTTCCCTTACTCCCGTCTTTCATTGGTAAATTTTCCTAATTTAACTATTTAGTTAAAATAGGAAGTAAAGAATAATATTACAGTTATTTCTTCTTATTAATGGATTTCTTTTAAGATTTATTGAAGAGATTTTTGGTCACATTCAATAAGATAAAACCAAACAATTAGAAATCAATAATACTAAGCACATATTTATTAAAATCAAATTTTAAATATCAATATGCAGATTAGCCTTCCCGTTCACACTGTAAACCGCTATTTTGTTGTATATATAAATACAATTGCATGGTATTAGTATGTAGATATGGTCGACAGTCTTAATGATGTAAAACAATTTTATCAATAACTGAGGTTTATATAAAAATAAAATCATGGAGAATGTGATGTAAATAACAAAGGGAATTGTGACTTGAATAGTAATATAGTTTCGGTTACAGACATACAAACCCACAATCTCCATTATAATAAGATATATATATACCAACCCCTTCGCACGAGCGGGATGTGACGCAGGATCAATTTCTTAAGCGGAGTTTAACAGGTTTGAATTTAGAGTTTTACTTCTCCTTGACCGGTTGCCTAAACCGAGAGCCCAGTCTGTCCTACAATTTATCCATAGCTGGAGAGAAAGTAGGATTCATACCTTTCCCAAGGGTATTAGCGGTAAGTGAAATGCAATTACCACATCCAGGATTTGAACTCGGGGCAACGAGTCCATTTCCCATGATATTAACGATTACACCATGAAATCAATTATTTATATATTTCCCAACCCCTTCGCACGAGCAGGATGTGACACAAGATCAATTTCTTAAGCGGAGTTTAACATGTTTGAATTCAGTGTTTTCCTTCTCCTAGACTGGTTACCTAGCCATGGTTAAAAAGCCCAGTTTGCCCTGCTATTTACCCATAGCTGGAGGAAGAATTGGATCCATACCTTTCCCAATGGTATTAGCGCTATGTGAAATGCAAAAAGCTTCGTCTAGGAATTGATCTCGGGTCGACGAGTCATTTCCTACGAC
Organism: Doryteuthis pealeii; assembly: GCA_023376005.1. Lineage (NCBI taxonomy): Eukaryota > Metazoa > Mollusca > Cephalopoda > Myopsida > Loliginidae > Doryteuthis > Doryteuthis pealeii. Next base: position 71,742,283 of record CM042162.1, on the reverse strand, counting down.
TCTAACCATTAGACCACGCGTCTCTATTGAGTTATTCAATAACAGAGAAAATACGTTTCGGTTAATTGAATGATTGATTTTAACGGCATGACAACCAGTCTAGGGTTGTTTTATGCCTAGAGGCTAGAAAATCCCGTACATTGCGCATTTATATTTTTGTGTAGTTGTTTTTTGTTTTTTTACTTTTTTACCATATGACCTTTAGGCACCCCTATTGCGATCTCGATTCATAAGGACATTTTTTTCATTTACACCGTCAAAATCCGTTGTTTGTTAACAGACGATTTTTAGAGGGTTTTTTTTAAATTATAACCCTAACCCCTAACAAACAACCGGATTTTGATGGTGTAAATGAAAAAAAATATCCTTATGAATTGAGATCGCAAAAGAGGTGCCTAAAGGTTATATGGTCCGTTTTTTTTTTTAATTATGCTGTGCGGTATTGATCGTGTTTATGGTTATAATTTTTTATACACTTGTATTTCTCCCAAGAAGAATAAAATCATGTTGACGTTTTTAAATAGATCCCTCAGATTATTTGCATTGATAAAAAAAAAGGTTTTGTCTAATGAGTGCAATACCTCCCCATTCTATCAGAAATTGTTGATAATTTTTCTAGGATATTTGGGATTACACTGTGATTGTTCCTCTTGTTTGAGTATAAAACGATGCATAAGTCTTGTGCGACTAATGCGCAATATCTATTAATAATGGAGATTCGCTTCTGGTTTTTGTCTGTAACAAAATTACGCCACTGTTTACGCCACATTACCTAAAATCGTCATAACATAGAATAAATACACTCAAAATTTGAACATGCAACATTAGACAGTCCTCATTGTTTTTAAAAACAAGTTTTAATAAATACATGACTGGTATTATATATCTATATATAGTCTGTTTTATTTTAATACATATTTAAAGTTTACATTTCAAATTGTTTTATTTTTTAATCCTTTAATGAATTTGATGATTTTATTAACTTAGGATACAAACTCACTGACATTGAATTTTTTACTCCCACTGCTTACGTCACATTACCTAAAATCGTCATAACATAGAATAAATACACTCAAAATTTGAACATGCAACATTAGACAGTCCTCACTGTTTTTTTAAAACAAGTTTTAATAGATACATCCCCAGTATCATATATTTATGTATAGTTTGTTTTATTTTAATAGATATTCAAAGTTAATAGAACTTAGTTTCGATTTCATATTGTTTTATTTTTTTTTACTCCTTTAATAAATTTCATGATTTCATGATTTATGGTTCAAACTCTCCGACATTTAATTTTTAACTTCCACCTCCTCATTATCTTTCAAAAATCTATTTTTACATCGCCCGGAGGGTGTTTTTTTATATTACTAGTGTATATAATGATTTGTTCTCTTCTGGACTTCCTGAAAGCTGAGTTCTATTCTCCTAGTTTGTGTTTTATCAGAAAAAAAATCATCGTTGATAATAAAATTATATTTGCTAACTATGTCTAACTAGAAGCGACTACGCGGCATTGCCTGAGTAGATGGGGGGGGAGTTAATCTCACAGATCCATTATTGTTGAATCGCGAGATGGATCCTCGCAGGATGCCCAATTAAAATCCATATGTAAAAAAGACAATCTCAAAAGAAAAATTAATGTCTCCTATCTAAAATACTAAATGTAAAAAATCCCATTCCGTTATCATTTAAATTTCATTTTCATGAATATAAATACAATCTTCATTATTTTTGCTCGAAAACCAAGCCCTGGTGATATTTAATGTATATATATATTTACTTTGTTGTTTATTGTTTTATTTTCAAAGTTTCCATCGGACATACACATACATACAACTGCCCTTATATATGTATAGATGACACAATCCCGAGATAACATTCCATTATTATTGTTCATTTAAATGGCATTTCAACCCGTCTAGGGTGATTTTATGCCTAGAAATAAGGGAATTGTGTTTTTCGTACATTTATATTTACATGGTAATATTTTTCAAATAGATCCTTCATGTTATTTGAATTGATAAACAACGTTTCCTGCATTCTATGATAAAAGGTTTAACAATATAGGATGTTTGACATGCTATACACTGTGGTTGGTCCTCTTGTTTGACTATAAAGGAGTGCATAAGTCTTGTATAGCCAATGCACAATGGGGGGGGGCAATATCTTTTTTTTTTTTCTTTCTTTTTATTCCGTTGAGGGCAAATAGATTGATTGGCTGAATGCTTAGAAATCTTTATTTCTAGATCGGCAAATATTATTTTAAAAATATATAAAACCCTAATAAGATATCATATAGAATATTGTACTCAGGCCTCGGCTACAGTGTTTAGACATAGAAATAAGAGTATAGTGGGTAAATAGAGAAGAGTGACAAAATGATAAAAAGAGTAAAAAATTACAGTAACAGGAGGAGTTTGGAGAAATTAGAATTAATTACTTTACTTGAGGGAACTGCACAAGAATAATACATCGTATTCATTTTGTATTTCCTTTGATCATTTTACTTATTGAATAATTTTGATAATCGATAATTATCGATTAATTAATTATAATTAATTGATTTGATGATTGAATGATTCACAAATCAAAATCAAATGGAAAAATGTTTGGAATAAACTCCAAACATTTTTCAATTTGATTTTGACTCATCGCATGAGTAGCACAGGAATCTCTGCGGTAAAATAAGGACATGATGGTAGCTGTGGCGCTCCACCTCAGACGGTATCAAAAATATTCCTGAGTTAGCTTGACTGTAAATGTGAGTATAAGTCTTGTGTAACCAATGTGCAATAGTTAAACAATGTCTTTTTTCTTCTTCTTACTTTTTATTCCGTTGAGGTCAAATGGATTTATTGACTGGATGCTTAGAAATCTTTATTTCTAGATCGGCAAATATTATTTTTAAATATATAAAACCCTAATAAGATATCATATAGAATCTGTACTCCGGTATGGGCTCCATTGTTTAGACATAGAAATAGGAGAGTAATATTTAGATTGGTATGCTTACAAAGAAGAGTGACAAAAATACTAAAAAGAGTAAAAAATTACAGTTACATGAGGAGATTGGAGAAATTAGAATTATTTACTTTACTAGAGGGAACTGCACAAGAATAAGACATCGTATTCATTTTGTATTTCCTTTGATCATTTTACTTATTGAATAATTTTGTTAATCGATAATTAATAAATTTGATGAGGGAATGATACATAAATCAAAACCCTAATAAGATATCATATAGAATCTTGTACTCAGGCCTCGGCTCCATTGTTTAGACATAGAAATAGGAGAGTAATATTGAGATTGGTATGCTTACAAAGAAGAGTGATAAAACTAATAAAAAGTGTATAAAACAGTGCATAAGTCTTGTATAACCAATACGCAATTGATAAGTAATATCTCGTTCTTCTCGAGACTTTCTGAAAGTTTAATTCCATTCTCTTAATGTGTGGGTTTTATCAGGAAGAATTCATTGTTGCTATTCCAGCGTTGTTGCAATGTTGTATCGAAGAATTTATTGATTTTGTCTTTGAAGTCAGTTGATGGAATTTCGACTTTGTCGTCGAATATCGTCAAGATCACTAAATATCTAAAGCTGACTTGACTGCTGAGTCAGCTTCTTTGTTTCTCTTTATTCCAATATGGTTTCAGATCTTGTTCATATCACTCGGATGGTCTGCGTGATAGGTGGCAAGTGGCCGTACATATCGTCAAGATCACTAAATATCTAAAGCTGACTTGACTGCTGAGTCAGCTTTTTCTTTCTCTTTATTCCAATATGGTTTCAGATCTTGTTCATATCACTCGGATGGTCTGCGTGATAGGTGGCAAGTGGCCGTACATATCGTCAAGATCACTAAATATCTAAAGCTGACTTGACTGCTGAGTCAGCTTTTTTCTTTCTCTTTATTCCAATATGGTTTCAGATCTTGTTCATATCACTCGGATGGTCTGCGTGATAGGTGGCAAGTGGCCGTACATATCGTCAAGATCACTAAATATCTAAAGCTGACTTGACTGCTGAGTCAGCTTTTTTTCTTTCTCTTTATTCCAATATGGTTTCAGATCTTGTTCATATCACTCGGATGGTCTGCGTGATAGGTGGCAAGTGGCCGTACATATCGTCAAGATCACTAAATATCTAAAGCTGACTTGACTGCTGAGTCAGCTTTTTTTTTTCTCTTTATTCCAATATGGTTTCAGATCTTGTTCATATCACTCGGATGGTCTGCGTGATAGGTGGCAAGTGGCCGTACATATCGTCAAGATCACTAAATATCTAAAGCTGACTTGACTGCTGAGTCAGCTTTTTTTTCTCTTTATTCCAATATGGTTTCAGATCTTGTTCATATCACTCGGATGGTCTGCGTGATAGGTGGCAAGTGGCCGTACATATCGTCAAGATCACTAAATATCTAAAGCTGACTTGACTGTTGAGTCAGCTTCTTTTCTTTCTCTTTATTCCAATATGGTTTCAGATCTTGTTCATATCACTCGGATGGTCTGCGTGATAGGTGGCAAGTGGCCGTACATATCGTCAAGATCACTAAATATCTAAAGCTGACTTGACTGCTGAGTCAGCTTTTTTCTTCTCTTTATTCCAATATGGTTTCAGATCTTGTTCATATCACTCGGATGGTCTGCGTGATAGGTGGCAAGTGGCCGTACATATCGTCAAGATCACTAAATATCTAAAGCTGACTTGACTGCTGAGTCAGCTTTTTTTCTCTTTATTCCAATATGGTTTCAGATCTTGTTCATATCACTCGGATAGTCTGCGTGATAGGTGGCAAGTGGCCGTACATATCGTCAAGATCACTAAATATCTAAAGCTGACTTGACTGCTGAGTCAGCTTCTTTGTTTCTCTTTATTCCAATATGGTTTCAGATCTTGTTCATATCACTCGGATGGTCTGCGTGATAGGTGGCAAGTGGCCGTACATGTCGTCAAGATCACTAAATATCTAAAGCTGACTTGACTGCTGAGTCAGCTTTTTTCTTTCTCTTTATTCCAATATGGTTTCAGATCTTGTTCATATCACTCGGATGGTCTGCGTGATAGGTGGCAAGTGGCCGTACATATCGTCAAGATCACTAAATATCTAAAGCTGACTTGACTGCTGAGTCAGCTTTTTTCTTTCTCTTTATTCCAATATGGTTTCAGATCTTGTTCATATCACTCGGATAGTCTGCGTGATAGGTGGCAAGTGGCCGTACATATCGTCAAGATCACTAAATATCTAAAGCTGACTTGACTGCTGAGTCAGCTTTTTTTCTTTCTCTTTATTCCAATATGGTTTCAGATCTTGTTCATATCACTCGGATGGTCTGCGTGATAGGTGGCAAGTGGCCGTACATATCGTCAAGATCACTAAATATCTAAAGCTGACTTGACTGCTGAGTCAGCTTTTTTCTTTCTCTTTATTCCAATATGGTTTCAGATCTTGTTCATATCACTCGGATAGTCTGCGTGATAGGTGGCAAGTGGCCGTACATATTGTCAAGATCACTAAATATTTAAAGCTGACTTGACTGCTGAGTCAGCTTCTTTGTTTCTCTTTATTCCAATATGGTGTCAGATCTTGTTCATATCACTCGGATAGTCTGCGTGATAGGTGGCAAGTGGCCCTACATATCGTCAAGATCACTAAATATCTAAAGCTGACTTGACTGTTGAGTCAGCTTTTTTCTTTCTCTTTATTCCAATATGGTTTCAGATCTTGTTCATATCACTCGGGTGGTCTGCGTGATAGGTGGCAAGTGGCCGTACATATCGTCAAGATCACTAAATATCTAAAGCTGACTTGACTGCTGAGTCAGCTTTGTTCTTACTTTTTATTGCATTGAGGGCAAATGGAATGATTGGCTGGGTGGTGAGAAATCCTATTTCAAGATCGGCAAATATTATTTTTTAAATATATAAAAACCTAATAAGATATCATATAGGATATTGTACTCCGGCATGGGCTCCATTGTTTAGACGTGGAAATAGGAGTATAATATTGAGATTGGTATGCTTACAAAGAAGAGTGAGAAAACTAGTAAAAAGAGTAAAAGATTACAGTTACAGGAAAAGATTGTAGAAATTAGTATTAACTAGCAAAAAGAAAATTAGCTGTTGTACCATAAAGAAGAATGTGAGATGATCTAATTGAATCTTTCAAAATAATAAATGGAATTTATAATCACGCCGCCAGCACGGATTCCTATGACTCTCCCGCCATTCATCCCTATCGGCCAACGATTTTCTTTATTTCCATCTAAAACAAAAACAAAGAAAAAACCGAAGATAATACCTAAACACCTTTGCATTTACAGAGTGTTATGATTAAGCTTTCACTTTATTTGAACGATTGCAATCCTGGTGTAATGGTTAACAAGTTAGTCTCGTGGATCAATTACTACTTTAATAATGAGTTCGATCCTCACTGGATGCCCCATACTTGTGACCTTGTGTCACGCCCTACCTGTGACGAACGGGTTGGGTAAATACCTGCATACCTATATTTTTTCATCTGAGTTTATTATTTTAAAGAAAAGTTAGACTTTCCAACGGAAGTGACATAACACTCAGACCGGATGTTGTATTAACTTGGTTTGTTGGGGGTTTTGTTTTAAGAGGAAATAGAGGTCAGACTTCTTTTTGATTTATTTCATTTAAGCATTGTCAGTTTTATAAAACCGGAAGTTGATTTCGTTCCGTGTGAAAAGATGTTTCCTTCCCATAATTCATTTTCTTTTTTTAATTCCCTCAAAACGGCTAAGCCATTTGATTGGATGTTTGTACACAAATCACCTCTAATCAATTTTAACCACTGGACCGTAACTCGAAACCGGTTGTTAATCAAACCTCTAATATCAAAGATTACAAGGGGGGAGAGATTAGCGTAACAGGGGTAGAGATTAGAGGAATTAGGATTAACTACTTCACTGGAAAGAAGAATGAGAAAGGATCAAATTGAAACTTTCAAAATAATTAATGGAATTTCTAATTATGGTAGACATCTTTTTTTTATATTTCTCTTCGAATAAGAAATTTACTGTTAAGGAGTATTTCAAAAACAAAGTCTATTAACCGATGGGATTTTTTGCTTATAGAGTAATAGTGGTTATTTCCTAGTTGACTAACATGAGTGACCCAGAAAAAACAGGACCCAAATTATTTATTTATTTTCCCATTAAACTAACCCTATCCCTAACCTTAAACCCTTACACTAACCCTAACCCTTGTTGGACTTAAACTTTTAAAAAATTAGAATTAAAATTAACAGTTTTATTACAAAATTGTGGGTTCTGTTTTTTCTGGGTCAACCTGTAATATTATGTTACTCAACTAGGGGGGTTTAGGGTTAGGGTTAGGGTTTAGGGTTAGTTTAATGAGAAAATAAATAAATAATTTGGGTTCTGTTTTTTCTAGGTCAACCTGTAATATTATGTTACTCAACTAGGGGGGTTTAAGGTTAGGGTTAGGGTTGGGGTTTAGGGTTAGTTTAATGAGAAAATAAATAAATAATTTGGGTTCTGTTTTTTCTGGGTCACCCTGTAATATCATGTTACTCAACTAGGGGGGGTTAGGGTTAGGGTTGGGGTTTAGGGTTAGTTTAATGGGAAAATAAATAAATAATTTGGGTTCTGTTTTTTCTGGGTCACCCTGTAATATCATGTTACTCAACTGGGGGGGGGGGTAGGGTTAGGGGGGTTTAGGGTTAGTTTAATGGGAAAATAAATAAATAATTTGGGTTCTGTTTTTTCTGGGTCACCCTGTAATATCATGTTACTCAACTAGGGGGGTTAGGGTTAGGGTTGGTGTTTAGGGTTAGTTTAATGGGAAAATAAATAAATAATTTGGGTTCTGGTCACCCTGTAATATCATGGATCATTCAATCGTGGAAATTATTAAATAAGGAAAAGGATCAAGGGAAATCTTAAATGCCGTTATTATTCGGAATACAAGGTCTTGTAAGGGTTTTTCTGTCGGTAATAAATCCGCCTAGGAACCACAAGGTGTCTGGTTCGATACCGCCCCCCGCCCCCGACGACTCAGCGCATGAGTAGCACAGGGAACTGTGCGGTAAAGTAAGGAGCTGATGGTAGGTGTGGCGCTCCACCTCAGATGCAACCAAAATTCCATGGTCTAGCGGTAGTGAAAAGGAGATAGACTCCCTTGCTGTCTGGTTGATATCGACTTTTGGCCTTACTATGTTTTTTAAAATAATATTCGCCTATCTTGAAATAAAGATATCTAACCAGCCAGCCAACGATTCCATTTGACCTCAATGGAAATAAAGAGAAAGAAAAAAGCTGACTCAACAGTCAAGTCAGCTTTAGATATTTAGTGATCTTGACGATATGTACGGCCACTTGCCACCTATCACGCAGACCATCCGAGTGATATGAACAAGATCTGAAACCATATTTGAATAAAGAGAAAGAAAAAAGCTGACTCAGAAGTCAAGTCAGCTTTAGATATTTAGTGATCTTGACGATATGTACGGCCACTTGCCACCTATCACGCAGACCATCCGAGTGATATGAACAAGATCTGAAACCATATTGGAAATAAGAGAAACAAAGAAGCTGACTCAGCAGTCAAGTCAGCTTTAGAATTTTAGTGATCTTGACGATATGTACGGCCACTTGCCACCTATCACGCAGACCATCCGAGTGATATGAACAAGATCTGAAACCATATTGGAATAAAGAGAAACAAAGAAGCTGACTCAGCAGTCAAGTCAGCTTTAGATATTTAGTGATCTTGACGATATGTACGGCCACTTGCCACCTATCACGCAGACCATCCGAGTGATATGAATAAGATCTGAAACCATATTGGAATAAAGAGAAACAAAGAAGCTGACTCAGCAGTCAAGTCAGCTTATCACGCATGGTCTGCGTGATAGGTGGCAAGTGGCCGTACATATCGTCAAGATCACTAAATATCTAAAGCTGACTTGACTGCTGAGTCAGCTTTTTTTCTTCTTTATTCCAATATGGTTTCAGATCTTGTTCATATCACTCGGTCATGGTCTGCGTGATAGGTGGCAAGTGGCCGTACATATCGTCAGATCAGCNGCTTTAGATATTTAGTGATCTTGACGATAATTCCACGACAAAGTCGAAATTCCATCAACTGACTTCAAAGACAAAATCAATAAATCTTCGATACAACATTGCAACAACGCTGAAATAGCAACAAATGAATTCTTCCTGATTAAACCCACACACACTAGGAGAATGGAAACCTATTTTCAAAAAGACCAGAAGAGAACAAGACATTGCTTCCCTATTGTCTACACAAGACTTATGCACTCCTTTATAGTCAAACAAAGATGAATAACCAGTGTATAGCATATCATACACCCTATATTGTTAACCCTTTATCATAGAATGTAGAGTTTTAGCTCTTAGTAGGAAACGTTTTTTTTAATCAATTCAAATATCATGAAAGTTTTATTTGAAAATGTCAACATGTATATAGCATATACAATGAACACGATTCCTTACCTCTAGGCATAAAATAACCCTAGACAGCTTGACATGCATTAAAATGAACAGTAATAATTGGGTCCGGGTTAGCTCAGTCGGTAGAGCGTTCGGCTAGAAACCACAAACGTTCCTAGTTCGATACCGGCCCTCGCCAACTCAGCGTTATGAGTAGCACAGGGATCTGTGCGGTAAAGTGATAAGCTGATGGTAGGTGTGGTGCCCCACCTCAGATGCTAAAATAATCTCCTTGGTCTAGTGAAAGTGAAAAGAGAATAGACTCCCTCGCTGTCTGGCTGATACCGACATTAAGTCGCCCCGACGACTTTACTTTTTACTTTATCATTTCATCTATATATATATAAAGAGCAGTTTATTGTGTATATGTATGTATGTATGTCCGGGGGAAATTACGTAAATAAAACAGTTAACGACAAAGTATATATATATATATATATATATATATATATATAATATATATAAACATTCGCTGTTACTGAGTCTAGATTTTTGTGCAAAAATTATAAAGATTTGATATATATTCGCGAAAACATTTTTTATCAGTGCAAATATCATGATATAAAATATAAATAAATATAAATGGAAATATAAATTTTCAATCACACGATTCTCTTACTTCTAGGCATAAAATAACCCTAGACAGCTTGACATGGCATTAAAATGACAATAATAATTGGGTGATATATAAGCACTATTTCATCTATATATATATATATACATATATAAAGGTGAGTAGTGTGAATCTGTATGTCCGGAGGAAACTTCGAAAGTAAACAAATAACAACAAAGTAAATATATATACACATTAAATATCACCAGGGCTTGGTTTTTATATATTATATAAAGGGCAGTTGTGTATATATGTATGTCCGGGTGAAACTTTGAAAATAAAACAATATACGACAAAGTAATATATATACACATCAAATATCACCAGGGCTTGTTTTTTGAGCAAAAATAATAAAGATTTGATTTTATATTAGTGAAAGTAATTAAAAAATAAAATTTAAAATGATAGCAGCATGGATTTTTTTTCCATTTAATATTTTAAAATAGTAGACATTAACATTTCTTTTCAGAGTATCTGGATCAATGCAAGGTCTATTTTTTTACATAGGGATTTAAATGGGGCATCCCACGAGAATTCAACTCACGATTCAGTAATAATGAATCTGCAGACTAACTTTTAAAAAATCTCCTTCTACCTAGATGACGCCGGGTAGCCGCTGCTAGAACATATATAAAGGGCAGTTTATTGTGTTATATGTATATATGTATGTATGTATGTCCGGGGGAAATTACGTAAATAAAACGGTTAACGCAAAGTAAATATATACATACACATTCACTGTTACTGAGTCTAACTTTTTGTGCAAAAATTATAAAAAGATTTGATATATATTCGAGAAAATATCTAAATTTAGATAACATTAAAATAGCATAACAATTTTACTTAAAAATGTCCGTGAACTCAAAGTTAAACAAAATCAATATATGGAATCGCAAAACAATCATTTTTTAAATTCCAGATTAGAATAAGATCTTTTTTCGTGAATATTTTTATGGGGCTATCCTGCGAGGATTAATCTTGCTATTAAGGGAGTAACGACAGCAGACTAAGCTTGCTAACCCTTATAAGAACTTTGTCTTTTTTTCTCCTCTGCTGGAGTCGGCTAGTTTGGTTTGGTTTGGTTTGTTTTATTTTACGGCATATCAACCTCGGTGGGTCATTTAATGCCGACAAGGTTGTGAAAATAATTCATTGTTAATGCATAATACAATTTTTGTTTATGAACTCATGTTTTTCTATTTAACCCCATAGATGGGACCCCAACAGGTACTTCCACTCCGGGTCAGAGTGTATCAAGGGAGCAATGTGATGAAGGAGTGCTCCACATTTTCCAAACCTCCAAAACTGGAACCTCATCATCAGATAGTTTAACGTCATTCCCAGGACATGTAGACCCTCACATCACGCCTTCTAGACCCATATAAATATGTAAAGCTGACTTGACTGCTGAGTCAGCTTCTTTGTTTCTCTTTATTTCCATTGAGAGCAAATCGAATGATTGGCTGGATGGTTAGAAATCTTTATTTCAAGATCGGCAAATATTATTTTAAAAATATATAAAACCCTAATAAGATAACATATAGATATGGAAATAGTAGTGTAATATTGAGATTAGTTGTTATACAAAGAAGAGGGACAAAACTAGTAAAAAGGGTAAAAGATTACAGTTACAGGAAGAGATTGTAGAAATTAGTATTAACGACCAGAAAGAAAATTAACTGTTGTACCATAAAGAAGAATGTGAGATGATCTAATTGAATCTTTCAAAATAATAAATGGAATTTATAATTACGCCGCCAGCACGGATTCCTATGACTCTCCCGCCATTCGTCCCTATCGGCCAACGATTTTCTTTATTTCCATCTAAAACAAAAACAAAGAAAAAACCGAAGATAATTCCTAAACACCTTTGCACTTACAGAGTGTTATGATTAAGCTTTCACTTTATTTGAAAGATTGAAATCCTGGTGTAATGGTTAACAAGTTAGTCTCGTGGATCAATTACTACTTTAATAGTGAGTTCGATCCTCACTGGATGCCCCATACTTGTGACCTTGTGTCACGCCCTACCTGTGGCGAACGGGTAGGGTAAATACCTGCATACCTATATTTTTTTTTATCTGAGTTTATTATTTTAAAGAAAAGTTAGACTTTCCAACGGAAGTGACATAACACTCAGACCGGATGTTGTATTAACTTGGTTTGTTGGGGTTTTTGTTTTTAAAGGAAATAGAGGTCAGACTTCTTTTTTATTTATTTCATTTAAGTATTGTCAGTTTTATAAAAACGGAAGTTGATTTCGTTCCGTGTGAAAAGATTTTTCCTTCCCATAATTCATTTTTTTTAATTCACTCAAAACGGCTAAGCCATTTGATTGGATGTTTGTACACAAATCACCTCTAATCAATTTTAACCACTGGACCGTAACTCGAAACCGGTTGTAAATCAAACCTCTAATATCAAAGATTACAAGGGGGGAGAGATTAGCGTAACAGGGGTAGAGATTAGAGGAATTAGGATGAACTACTTCACTGGAAAGAAGAATGAGAAAGGATCAAATTGAAACTTTCAAAATAATTAATGGAATTTCTAATTATGGTAGACATTTTTTTTTTATATTTCTCTTCGAATAAGAAATTTACTGTTAAGGAATATTTCAAAAATAAAGTCTATTAACCAATGGGATTTTTTTGCTTATAGAGTAATAGTGGTAATTTCCTAGAGTAACATGAGTGACCCAGAAAAAACAGAACCCAAATTAATTATTTATTTTCCCATTAAACTAACCCTAAACCCTAACCTTAAACCCTTACACTAACCCTAACCCTTGTTGGACTTAAACTTTTAAAAAATTAGAATTAAAATTAACAGTTTTATTACAAAATTGTGGGTTCTGTTTTTTCTGGGTCAACCTGTAATATTATGTTACTCAACTAGGGGGGTTTAGGGTTAGGGTTAGGGTTGGGGTTTAGGGTTAGTTTAATGAGAAAATAAATAAATAATTTGGGTTCTGTTTTTTTCTGGGTCACCTGTAATATCATGTTACTCAACTAGGGGGGGTTAGGGTTAGGGTTGGGGTTTAGGGTTAGTTTAATGGGAAAATAAATAAATAATTTGGGTTCTGTTTTTTCTGGGTCACCCTGTAATATCATGTTACTCAACTAGGGGGGGTTAGGGTTAGGGTTGGGGTTTAGGGTTAGTTTAATGGGAAAATAAATAAATAATTTGGGTTCTGGTCACCCTGTAATATCATGGATCATTCAATCGTGGAAATTATTAAATAAGGAAAAGGATCAAGGGAAATCTTAAATGCCGTAATTATTCGGAATACAAGGTCTTGTAAGGGTTTTTCTGTCGGTAAAAAATCCGCCTAGGAACCAGAAGGTGTCTGGTTCGATACCACCCCCCGCCCCCGACGACTCAGCGCATGAGTAGCACAGGGAACTGTGCGGTAAAGTAAGGAGCTGATGGTAGGTGTGGCGCTCCACCTCAGATGCAAAAAAAATTCCATGGTCTAGCGGTAGTGAAAATGAGATAGACTCCCTTGCTGTCTGGTTGATATCGACTGTTGGCCTTACTATGTTTTTAAAATAATATTCGCCTATCTTGAAATAAAGATCTCTAACCAGCCAGCCAACGATTCCATTTGACCTCAATGGAAATAAAGAGAAAGAAAAAAGCTGACTCAGCAATCAAGTCAGCTTTAGATATTTAGTGATCTTGACGATATGTACGGCCACTTGCCACCTATCACACAGACCATCCGAGTGATATGAACAAGATCTGAAACCATATTGGAATAAAGAGAAAGAAAAAAAGCTGACTCAGCAGTCAAGTCAGCTTTAGATATTTAGTGATCTTGACGATATGTACGGCCACTTGCCACCTATCACGCAGACCATCCGAGTGATATGAACAAGATCTGAAACCATATTGGAATAAAGAGAAAGAAAAAAAGCTGACTCAACAGTTAAGTCATCTTTAGATATTTAGTGATCTTGACGATATGTACGGCCACTTGCCACCTATCACGCAGACCATCCGAGTGATATGAACAAGATCTGAAACCATATTGGAATAAAGAGAAAGAAAAAAGCTGACTCAGCAGTCAAGTCAGCTTTAGATATTTAGTGATCTTGACGATATGTACGGCCCTTGCCACCTATCACGCAGACCATCCGAGTGATATGAACAAGATCTGAAACATATTGGAATAAAGAGAAAGAAAAAAGCTGACTCAGCAGTCAAGTCATCTTTAGATATTTAGTGATCTTGACGATATGTACGGCACTTGCCACCTATCACGCAGACCATCCGAGTGATATGAACAGATCTGAAACCATATTGGAATAAAGAGAAAGAAAAAAAGCTGACTCAGCAGTCAAGTCAGCTTTAGATATTTAGTGATCTTGACGATATTCCACGACAAAGTCGAAATTCCATAAACTGACTTCAAAGACAAAATCAATAAATTCTTCGATACAACATTGCAACAACGCTGAAATAGCAACAATGAATTCTTCCTGATTAAACCCACACACTAGGAGAATGGAAACCTATTTTCAAAAAGACCAGAAGAGAACAAGACATTGCTTCCCTATTGTCTACACAAGACTTATGCACTCCTTTATAGTCAAACAAGATGAATAACCACAGTGTATAGCATGTCATACACCCTATATTGTTAAACCTTTTATCATAGAATGCAGAGTTTTAGCTCTTAGTAGGAAACGTTTTTTTATCAATTCAAATAACATGAAAGTTTTATTTGAAAATGTCAACATGTATATAGCAATATACAATGAACACCATTCCCTTACCCCTAGGCATAAAATAACCCTAGACAGCTTGACATGCCATTAAAAGGAACAGTAATAATTGGGTGTTATATAGGGGCCGGGGTAGCTCAGTCGGTAGAGCGTTCGGCTAGAAACCACAAACGTTCCTAGTTCGATACCGGCCCTCGCCAACTCAGCGTTATGAGTAGCACAGAGATCTGTGCGGTAAAGTGATGAGCTGATGGTAGGTGTGGTGCCCCACCTAAGATGCTAAAATAATCTCCTTGGTCTAGTGAAAGTGAAAAGAGGATAGACTCCCTCGCTGTCTGGCTGATACCGACATTAAGTCGCCCCGACGACTTTACTTTTTACTTTATCATTTCATCTATACATATATAAAGAGCAGTTTATTGTGTATATATGTATGTATGTATGTATGTCCAGGGGAAGTTACGTAAATAAAACAGTTAACGACAAAGTATATATATATATATATATATATATATATATATATATATATATATAACATTCGCTGTTACTGAGTCTAGATTTTTGTGCAAAAATTATAAAGATTTAATATATATTCGCGAAAACATTTTTTATCAATGCAAATATCATGATATAAAATATAAATAAATATAAATGGAAATATAAATTTTCAATCAACACGATTCCCTTACTTCTAGGCATAAAATAACCCTAGACAGCTTGACATGACATTAAAATGAACAATAATAATTGGGTGATATATAAGCATTTTTTCATCTATCTATTCATATATACATATATAAAGGTCAGTAGTGTGAATCTGTATGTCCGGAGGAAACTTCGAAAGTAAAACAAATAACGACAAAGTAAATATATATACACATTAAATATCACCAGGGCTTTGTTTTCTATATATATATATAAAGGGCAGTTGTGTATATATGTATGTCCGGGTGAAACTTCGAAAATAAAACAATATACGACAAAGTAAATATATATACACATTAAATATCACCAGGGCTTGGTTTTTGAGCAAAAATAATAAAGATTTGATTTATATTCGTGAAAATAATTAAAAAATAAAATTTAAATTACAGCATGGATTTTTGTTTTTCATTTAATATTTTAGATAGTAGACATTAACATTTCTTTTTAGAGTAGCTGGATCAATGCAAGGTCTATTTTTTTACATAAGGATTTAAATGAGGAATCACACGAGGATTCAACTTACGATCCAGTAATAATGAATCTGCAGACTAACTTTTAAAAAAATCCCTTCTACCTAGATGACGCCGGGTAGCCGCTGCTAGAACATATATAAAGAGCAGTTTATTGTGTATATATGTATGTATGTATGTCCGGGGGAAATTACGTAAATAAAACGGTTAACGACAAAGTAAATATATACATATACACATTCACTGTTACTGAGTCTAACTTTTTGTGCAAAAATTATAAAGATTTGATATATATTCGCGAAAATATTTAAAATTTAGATAACATTAAAATATCATTAAACATTTTTACTTAAAAATGTCCGTGAAACTCAAAGTTAAACAAAATCAATACGGAATCGCAAAAAAATCTTTTTTTTTTTCATGCCAGATTAAAATAAGGTCTTTTTACGTGGATATTTTTATGGGGCATCCAGCGAGGATTACACTCGCTATTAAGTGAGTAACGGACCAGCAAGACTAGCTTGCTAACCCTTATAGAACTTTGTCTTTTTTCTCCTCTGCCTAGTCGGCTAGTTTGGTTTGGTTTGGTTTGTTTTATTTTACGGCATATCAACCTCGGTGGGTCATTTAATGCCGACAAGGTTGTGAAATAAATTCATTGTTAATGCATAATACAATTTTGTTTATGAACTCATGTTTTTCTATTTAACCCATAGATGGGACCCCAACAGGTACTTCCACTCCGGGTCAGAGTGTATCAGGGAGCAATGGTGATGAAGGAGTGCTCCACATTTTCCAAACCTCCAAAACTGGAACCTCATCATCAGATAGTTTAACGTCATTCCCAGGACATGTAGACCCTCAGCCACCGCCTTCTAGCACCCATATGATAAAAAGGATTGGGGCTTGCCATAAAGGCAATAGGGTTGGGGCAATCATATAGGTGCTAGAGCTTGACGTGACCAGCCGGTTGATCGAAGGGGGCCTCTCCGACCACCCGTCTAGCTTAAGTAAGGGTCTAGGTGGAGTATTGCAGGTCATGAACTGCTCAGCCACCAGTGTTCCATCCTTAAGCATCACGGGTTGCTACCCACGGCCAACAGGTGGTCCCATTGGGGGAGTCTTATTCCTCTGCACAGGTGCATTCTAACACCCCTGCCGACACGGTGCCTCTCTTTTCAGAATGCATATCAAAAATCAAATTATGCTCCCCACTTCGAGAAAGGCTGGAATGCAGCACAGACATTTTGCGATCTCAATGAACTTTTTGGTTAAAGGAACGATAAGCAAAGGCCAAGTTGAAAGATGGTTCAGGAAGTTCAAATCTGGTGATACAAACTTCGCAGATGAAGAAGGAAGATGTCGACCATCAAATTCCAACGACCACGCACTTTTGGCAGTCGTAGAAGAGGACGAAAGCTTGAAAACAAGAAAATTGGTCGAAGACTTTAATGTGGACCATTGCAACTATCGTTCGACGTCTCAAAAAGCTCGGAAAAGTATCAACCGGATGTGTGTGTCCCCCCCCCTGAACTCTCCAATAACAGCAAAGCCGAACATG
Source organism: Doryteuthis pealeii (assembly GCA_023376005.1). Lineage (NCBI taxonomy): Eukaryota > Metazoa > Mollusca > Cephalopoda > Myopsida > Loliginidae > Doryteuthis > Doryteuthis pealeii. The sequence goes on along the minus strand of CM042162.1, from coordinate 71,724,696 downwards.
TCCGAATTTTAACTGATTTTTCCGCAATTATGCACGAACCGAATATAACAATTTTAATTCTGGAATAACTCTAATGGAAATTGTGACAGAGAATTCCCCAGGGGGTTTAAACGGGTTAGAGTGTCCGGGTGTATTAGCATGCTTGTGTAATCAGCTATTGGGGGGGGGGGTTAGGGGTGTACTCTGGCTGCTGTAATGGTAATCGTTGTAAGAAATGGACATGGCGACGCGAGTTCAAATCCTGGTAAATGCTGTTTGTATCACACAGCGCTAATAATCTTGGAAAAGGTATGCATCCAACGACTCTCGCTCTAGCTATGGGTAAATAGTAGGGCAGAAGGGCTAATAGAAGGAAAATTCTTAATTCAAATAATTCTCTTCTCGTTATTCAAACTAATCTGATAGCTTAAGATCTGAAAGAAGAAGAAGAAGAAGAAAAGAAGAAAAGAAGAAGAAGAAGAAGAAGAAGAAGAAGAAAGAAGGGGGGAACGAAGAAGAAGGGGAACGAAGAAGAAGAAGAAGAAGAAGAAGAAGAAGGAACGAAGAAGAAGAAGAAGAAGAAGAAGAAGAAGAAGAAGAAGAAGAAGAAGAAGAAGAAGAAGAAGAAGGGGCGAACGAAGAAGAAGAAGAAGAAGAAGAAGAAGAAAGAAGAGAAGAAGAAGAAGAAGATAAACAAAACATGTCCGATAACCTTAACTTAAGGTTAACCTCATCCAAAGGAAAGGTTAGGGGAGTAAACCCCCCAAAACAAATCCGTGCCGGTGTCATTAAGGTGGTGTGTTGCTGAACTCCAGTGTTACCCATCAACTCCTATGACATTACCGCTGTAAAACTGCATTGGATTCTTTCCTTTCCTTCGGTTCACAGCGGAAGTGTGGAGAGTGGGAGTTTGCTTTATCGGCATAAAATGACCCACAGAGATTGATATGCCGTAAAACAAAACAAACCAAAACCCAACAACGAATTGTCTTTGAATTAAATGACAGCAGAAGAAATTCTCGTTGAACTTTTAAAAGGTAAAGATTTGATATCAATGGAATAGATACAGCAATCAATTTCGAGTTTTTCTGTAATTTCTTCTTGCCTATCTTCATTCGGAAGCTGTGTGCCTCACAAAAAAGAAATCTCCATCGACAGAGGACCAGCTTGCAAACATAAAGAGCCAAGACTGCCGCGAGGAAAAGAAGGCCCCGAGCAAATGAAAACCTAGATCAAACGGTAGCCACTAATTAACATCAAACAGACTAATTATATCATCGTTTTGATGAAAAATGTTAATTGTTTGAAAAAAATATTGTTTAAGTTTAATTAAATTTGCACTCAATGCGTAAACTGACGTTGTTGGAGCTAATGGCCACTCAAGAGACCGTTGTAAGGGTTTACTTAATTCCCACCTGATTGGGCGGCTTTTAAGTCTATACAATTTCCCCCCAATGACATTTGCATCGAATAACTTTAATTCATCTTGACTTCCCTCAACATAGGCAACGCCGGGTAGCCGCTTCTAGTCTATCTATACATATATGAAGGGCAGTTGTGTGTATGTGTATGTCCGGGGGAAACTTCAAAAATAAAACAATTAACGACAAAGTAAATATATATATATATATATATATATATACATTAAATATCACCAGATAACCACTGATCTAGACCAATGGTTCTCAACCTTTTTTACCTATTGACCCCCTTTTAATCCTATTTTACTCTTTTGGACCCCCCCCCTTAGCCATTCGTTGTTTAAAATCCATTGTATTTTTTATAGTTAAATACATTTTACTTGCCTGGGTCCCCAAAAATGTCATATGGACCCCGGTTGAGAACAACTGGTATAGATGAACAATTTAATATTTTAACAAAGTGAAAAATCGACCTACACTATTGCCCATCCGCACCCCCAGATTTTCTACAGTTGTCGCTGGGGATGTGGAGTCGACTCATCGGTCGTTTCAGCTTGTCAACAATGAAACAATGGTAATAGGAAAAAAAATTACAACACTGATATCAGCCGTGACGTGTCCGTCTATGCTGCAGAATATATTTCGTTGAATCAATAATGAATTTCATTAATATTGGAATTTTAATTTGATAGATCATAAAAAATGTAGACTTCAATAACATTTTATGAATTTCGATGAATGTGATATGGTTTTGACAACCTAGATTTTATGTCCAGGTCTTTTGATACCATTATTGTTTCATTCCTTTCTCGACAGTTTTAATTGGTGTATTCTTTCGTTAGAGACTGGGTGACAGCAAGTCTCCTCGGGTCTCCAGAACTCTACGAAGTATTCTGCTGTGAACTGGATGGTCACTTTTCTTTTTTTTATTTACAATTTTTCCAGTATTTTTCCAAATCCTTGTGGACCGCTCCAAGTAAACCAACTACATTTATTTTACTTTTTGTGAGCTGACACTTGGGGTCTGGTCTTCTGGCCGAGATTAGATGATCCATCTGTATCTCAAAATACCAACCGCCCTGTCGTCTGTGACGTTAGAATGCACCGACTGCACCTCTGAATAGGGGTAAGACTCCCCCAATGGGGCCACCTGTTGGCCGTGGGTGGCGACCCATGATGCTTAAGGATAGAACCCAGGTGGATGAGCAGTTCATGACTTGCAATACTCCACTTTGGCCCTATCTTCGGCTAGACGGGCGGTCGGAGATCAATCGGCTGGTCACGTCAAACCCTAGCACCTATATGATTTTCCCAACCCTATTGCCCTCATGGCAAGCTCCAACCCCTTTTTATCATATGGGTGCTAGAAGGCGGTGACTGAGGGTCTACATGTCCTGGGAATGACATTAAACTCTATCTGATGGTGAGGTTCCAGTTTTGGAGGTTTGGGGAATGTGGAGCACCCCTTCATCACCATTGCTCCCTGGTCCACTCTGACCCGGAGTGGTAGTACCTGTTAGGGTCCCATCTATGGGTTAAATAGAAAATTGTATTTATAAAAAATTGTATTATCCATTAAGAATTAATTTATTTAAAAAGTTTATCGGCATTAAATGACCCACCGAGGTTAATATGCCGTAAAACAAAACAAAACAAACAAACAATCAAAGTTCCAGATGTATTTTCCTATGACGAATTCTGGTTTATGCATTTAATTGTAAGATGAAATTTTAATCTTTTGCAAAATTCTCAGTAGACCCCCCTTTCTCACCAGTCGTACCTAATCTTATTATTGGCATTTCAGTCTCGGAAGACTATAAGTTTTTTGTGTCCCTGAAGTTACAGTGCCTCCTGTGACTGTGAAGTCCAATGTTTGAAAAACATTCTCGACCACAGATATCGCATTTGAAGGCTGCCCCTGAAGATGTTGATGTGCCGGACTTATATTCCCCAAGAAATTCTAGTATCTTCCTCACTATCTGCAAATAGACAACTCTTCAGTAATACTTTGGGTAGAACTACAGTTTTACTTAATACTAAGAAGAATTAAGGTCTCATAGAGAGCTCTTATTCTCCCAGTGGTAGACAATTATTCGGTCGAAAGAAGACAAACAACACTATGGAAATTAAACACATATATTGACAAAGGGTACAAAAAATATTGTTGCAAATTTTGTTGGCATTTGCTACAAGACTTATCTGAGAGGAGAAATTACAGTTCGTAGGTGAAGTGGCACTAGAAAGGGAATTCTGGTCGCCGTCTGTTGAGACGTCTCTCTTAGAAGTTTTTAGGTAGTCAAGTGTAGGCAATGTTTGCGACGCGTCCGTTCAGGCCGGTTCTCGTGCGATAAGTAAAAAAATAGGGGAGTGCTTTTTTGAAGCTAGTCGGCTGGCGAAACTGTCCCTTGAAGTGGGCGGTGGATGGAGACCTTGTTCAGGTGACTACTCCGGTCGACAGCCTTCAGATAAGTGCCGGGGCTTGATTCTCGCGCAACCCTCGCGTTGGCGATTCGCCCCTTAGCGACAGAGGAAGATAATTTAACTATCGGATTTCCAACAATACCTAGACATATTAGATTACATTATTTGAATTAATGGTATGAGGTTTTCCAAACGCTTCAGAGGAAAATGTTGTGTAATAATCTAACGTTGAAGGGGAAAATACGGAACTCATGGAAAAAATGAAGAAAATATAGGGGTAGATGAGGATAGGAAAGAAGGAGTAAAAAAACGTGGGGGCAGTGTAAAGGGAGGAGATGGAAGAAGAAGATATAGTATAATGGAAGAAGAAGAAGAAGAAGAAGAAGAAGAAGAAGAAGAAGAAGAAGAAGAAGAAGAAGAATATAGTATAATGGAAGAAGAAGAAGAAGAAGAAGAAGAAGAAGAAGAAGAAGAAGAAGAAGAAGAATAATAGAAATAGAAGAAGAAGAAGAAGAAGAAGAAGAAGAAGAAGAGAAGAAGAAGAAGAAGAAGAGAAGAATATAGAAGAGAAGAAGAAGAAGAAGAAGAAGAATATAGATAATGGAAGAAGAAGAAGAAGAAGAAGAAGAGAAGAAGAAGAAGAAGAATAGAAGAAGAAGAAGAAGAAGAAGAAGAATATAGTATAATAGAAGAAGAAGAAGAAGAAGAAGAAGAAGATAGAAGAAGAAGAAGAAGAAGAAGAAGAAGAAGAAGAAGAAGAAGAAGAAGAAGAAGAAGAGAAGAAGAAGAAGAAGAAGAAGAAGAAGAATATAGTATAATAGAAGAAGAAGAAGAAAGAAGAAGAAGAAGAAGAAGAAGAAAGAGAAGAAGAAGAAGAAGAATATAGTATAATAGAAGAAGAAGAAGAATATAGTATAATAGAAGAAGAAGAAGAAGAAGAAGAAGAAGAAGAAGAAGAAGAAGAAGAAGAAGAAGATCGTATGATTTTGGGTATTTATTTTCATGTTATGTTGTTCTGTTCCTCCTCGAGAATTTATGATAACTTTATTTCTTTCAGGTATAGATTTCACTAATTTAAATCAATATTCTTTATCAAAGTGGTTTTAGGAAGTCGGATTGTTCAGCTATAAAAGAAAAATAGGTTGTGTCTTAGCTGTTATTAGTTCATTTACTGCTAAAAGAAGAAAACAAAACAAACAAGGTTAACATCTTCTAAGTGTGATAATTACCATATACCATAATTTTTTATATAATTTTTTCATAATTTTTATAATTACATATACCAGGGGTAGTAGATAGAAATAAATAGATAAATAGATAAATAAACAAAGAGAGAGAGAGAGAGAGAGAGAGAATATGTGTGTGTGTGTGTGTGTGTGTGTGTGTGTGTGTGTGTGTGTGTGTGTGTGAGAAATATACCATGTTAAACAAAACAAAAAACAAAGCTAACCAATGATATCATAAGATATCATTGATAATGCAGAGGAAAATATTATAGAATAACCCAATATTGAGGGAAAGAATTATGGAATTCATTGACAAATATTAGAATTGATGATTTCTGATTAAATCAATTTCTGTTGCATATATTTTGATGTAATAAAACGGACAGAGTGAGAGCTTCTTTTTATTGATAAACAAGAAAATGTAGTTTTCGTTAAATACTTGTTTAACATTATACAACAATCATTCTCTCTGCTTCAAAGAGATCACTAAGCTTCTCAGAGATCTGCCACTTCATTTCTGGAATGTCACTTCGTTGTCGTCCCATGGATCAACCACTTATAGTTACTAAAAGAATCTCCGCCTTAACCTGAGCACAGTCAAGTTTTATTTGCATAAAGCTTAAGTAAAGCAATTAACTTACCTTGTTCATTTTCTATAACACCTTTAGTTAATCAATTTGTCATATATAAAAGGTGTTTAACACCTTTAAATATACGCTCCTAACTAAATTTATTTATTTATTATAATTGTTATCTTTTATTACCATTATTATTACTAGCAAATATATGCACCCTCCGGGTGCAAGTATTTAAGTTTTAATGTAATAAAATATTGTATTAAATTAGAAAGGCTAATGAAACTAAATAAGAATACAGATAAAAAGATTTGAAACAGAGGGAGTATAATAAAAGATTTGAAACAGAGGGAGTATAATAAAAAATGTAACAACTGAAACTTACTCTTCCATCACTCTCGTCTTTCATTATTATTTTTTCTAATTTAAGTATTTAGTTATAAGAGGAAGTAAAGAATAAAATGACAGTTATTTTATCTTGTTAATGGATTTCATTTAAGATTCATTGAAGAGATTTTTGCTTATATTCATTAAAATAAAACCAAACAGTTAAAAATCAATAATACTAAGCACATATTTATTAAATTCGATTTTTTAATATTAATATGCAAATTAGCCTTCCCGTTCACAGTGTAAACCGCTATTTTGTTGTATATATAAATATAATTGCATGTTGTCAGTATGTAGACATAGTTAACAGTATTAATAATGTAAGACAATTTTATCAATAATTGAGATTTAGATAAAAAAATAAAATCATGGAGAATGTGATGTCAATAACTAAGAGAATTGTGACTTTAGTAGGAATATAGTTTCGGTTACAGACAGAAAAACACACAATCTCCATTATAATAAGATTATTGAGCACCTCCCTTTAAAAAAAGAAAATGTATATAATAATACCCATACCTGCTATTGTATAACATCTATTAATCTCAATATCAAAACCAAAGAGAACCCTGTCTTGACTCCTTTGTTGTTGTTATAATAGAGATCAGATGATATATGTATATCAGCAGAGCACAAACGTGTTATTGTTATCATAAATAAATTATTCTATTGTGGCACTTTTGTATTTTAGTGGTTCCCATTGACATTGGGGAGCAGTAACTCCACTCAGCATAACAATCTCCCTCTTTCTCATTTGGGGAGTTCCTATGGCATAATAGCTAATATGCTGGACTGCAATATTGGAGAAAGCAAGTTTGAACTCTAGTCATACTATGATGTTATCTTTTGGACTAATACCCTTGGGAAAGGTAGGAACCCCCTCATCTCCCCAGCTTTGTGTTAAATAGTACTAATAATAATCTTCTACAAGGATAGCTATCACAATCACCGGCGACAATTAAAAGTATATATATATATATATATATATATATATATATATATATATATTATAATGATTTTAATGCTATCATAAGATAACATAAAAAGAAACACGAACTCGTGAGGTTACTTTTAACAGTGATACAAATATTCATTACAGATCTTTAAAGAATTGTGTGAACCTGTGGATGGATAGTAAATTTTGCAAGAAATGTTCGTGCGTGAGCGTATATATGCAAAGTTTTTAAATGCCATCCTTGGCCAGTTGAAAAGGGCTTAAAGAAAGTCTTGTGTTATGTAATCCTTTGGTAAGCGTATAAGTCCTATCCTACGTATTGGTAATGGTCCAGTGTTTTAATTCTATGTCCGTCGTCAAAGAGTGTCAAAAGTAATTATGTCCAGTAAGGTCGGTTTAAGTACTGTATCAACCTCAGAGTACTGCCGATGATTGACCAAGAGATAGGTCACATGGTTCTGGCCGAGTCTATAAGTATGGGCGAGGATCCAACACACGCCTTATATACAAAAAAAAGTCAACAATATATATTTACGAACGCCTCCGCACGAGCAGGATGCGGTACAAGGTCAAATTCTTAAGGTTGAATTCAGAGTTTTCCTTTTCCTTTTGGGTCTTGCCATAGGATAATAGACCCGGTACAGTCATACAGGTGCTAGGGACTGATGTGATCAGCCGATTGATCGGAGGGTGCCTCTCCGACCACCCGTCTAGCCTAAGTATGGGCCAAAGTAGAGTGCTACATATCATGGACTGCTCATTCACCAGGATTCCGTCCTTAAGCATCATAGGTCACCACCCACGACTAACAGGTGGTCCCATTGCAGTCAGCGTATTCCATAGCCCCCTCGCATGCCTTTTCTGATCTTAGTAATGGCACAAGGCCAGTAGTAAAGGGGCAACTAGTGGCAATCGGACTTACTAACAATGGTATGTTAGCCTAGCTCGTTGATCATCACACACCCACGCGAGATGCTGATCAATCCTATAAAACAAATTAAAGTCAAGTAATCTACACGACGCTATTCAAATCGAAGGAAAGAAATGCATAAAAATATTAACAATACGACTTTTTATCGAATAATAATAATAATAATAATAATAATAATAATAATAATAATATATTATATTATTTCGGTTACAGACTGAAAAAACACACACTCTCTCTAATAATAATAATAATAATAATAATAATAATAGCCCTGGAGACCTGAGGAGACTTGTTGTCACTCAAACTCCAGTGACAGACCACCAGCTAATACTGATGTAAAAACTCAAAAGGGGGAATAATAATAATAATAATAATAATAATAATAATAATAATAATAATAATAAAGAAGCGCATAAAATTCTCTGGGACTTTGAAATAAAAACGGATCACCTGATCCCAGCAAGAAGACCAGTATTGATTAACAAAAAAGAAAGAACTTGTCAACTGGTGGATTTTGCAGTTCCATCAGATCACAGGGTGAAGATGAAAGAAAACAAAAAGATGGATGAATACTTGAACCTTGCCGGAGAACTGAAAAAGATATGGAATATGAAAGTCAAAGTGATACCAATTATAGTTGGTGCACTTGGAACGGTTCCAAGAGGCTTGGGAAAGGGACTGGAAAATCTGGAAATCAGAAGAAGAATTGAGACCATCCAGAATACTGCACTGCTGTAATCTGCCAGAATACTCAGAAGAGTCCTGGATACATGAGAAGACTTGCTGTCACTCAGACTCCAGTGAAATACCATCAGCTAACACTGATGTGAAAACTCAAATAAAATAATAATAATAATAATAATAATAATAATAATAATAATAATAATAATAATAATAATAATTGGGGAAAGAGACAAATATCAATCACATAATAAGCGAATGCAGTAAACTCGCACAAAGAGAGTACAAGAATAGACACAACTGGGTGGGAAAGGTGATTCACTGGGAACTGTGCAAGAAATTCAGTTTTCACCATTCAACTAAATGGTATATGCACAAGCTTAAATCTGTCCTGGAGAACGAGATACACAAAATTCTCTGGGACTTTGAGGTACAGACGGATCACCTAATCCCAGCCAGGAGACCAGACCTAATTTTGATTGACAAGAAGAGGAAGACTTGTCATCTCGTGGATTTTGCCGTCCGGCCGATCACAGAGTAACAATAAAAGAGAAGGAAAAGATCGACAAAATACTTGGACCTTGTCAGAGAACTGGAAAAACTGTGGAACGTGAGAGTGAAGGTCGTACCAATTGTAATTGGGACCCTTGGAACAATCCGCAGGGGATTGTAAAAGAGTCTGGATGAATTGGAAATCAGAGGAAGGATCGAGACCCTCCAGCCTACAGCATTATTGAGATCGGCTGGAATACTCAGAAGACTCCTGGAGACCTGAGGAGACTTGCTGCCACTCAGCCCCTAGTGAACCACCGGCTATGGCAGGTGTGAAAAACTCGTATGGAGTGAAATAATAATAATAATAATAATAATAATAATAATAATAATAATAATTCTCTGGGACTTTGAAATAAAAACGGATCACCTTATCCCAGCAAGAAGACAAGACCTAATGTTGATAAACAAAAAAGAAAGAACTTGTCAACTGGTGGATTTTGCAGTGCCTGCAGATCACAGTGTGATGCTAAAGGAAAATGAAAAAATGGACAAATATCTGGACCTTGCAAGAGAACTGAAAAAGTTATGGAATATGAAAGTGAAAGTGATACCAATTGTAGTTGGTGCACTTGGAATGGCCCCAAAGGGATTGGAAAAGGGATTGGAAAATCTGGACATCAGAGGAAAGATTGAGACCATCCAGGATACTGCACTGCTGCAATCTGCCAGAATACTCAGAAGAGTCCTGGAGACCTGAGGAGACTTGCTGTCACTCAGACTCCAGTGAAAGACCATCAGCTAATGCTTATGTGAAAACTCAAAAGGAGTGAATAATAATAATAATAATAATAATAATAATAATAATAATAATAATGGAAGATTGGCCACAAGTGACACAGTTGGAACTTTGCCAAAACATTAGAATGGAAATTAAATAAATTAGAAATTCGCCAAAGAAATCAGATTGTCCAGACGACGACGACGATTCCAAAGTCTGCGAGGGTAATGAGAAAAACTGGGGGGTAGGGGGTGGTTCATTGTTGGTCAATCTAGTGATAACAAATTAGGTACCATTCCAGAAGCCGTTCCCTCAACCGACTTGCGTGACACCTGCTTGGGGATTGGAGCAGAAAGGTGGGTGTCTTTTCTATGAATAATTCTTTATGAAAAAGTGACTTGTAGTACAGTTGGTTATAGTAGACTGGATGTACCATAGATTTGGAGGGCGTACCATAAATTCGTGTGGGGGTAGGGAAAGACCCAAGCGGCGGCCTTGCAAATCAACATTTGCGTGACAGATACAAATATATGAAATAATATATGTATAGCCACACTGATGAAAGGTGAAACCTTGAAACACGTGTCTGTGGATTACTTATTTATTATATATATATACTCCCAGTAATGGTTGAGTTCTCTGAATAGGGACTTAATTGCAGATTCACCGTTACGGCGTCTAGCTAACCCTCGCGTTTGTTTACAAACGTTTGACGACTCTAGTGAATTTCATTTCCGCTTAGAAATGTAGCGATTAATTATTCTCCTATATTTGACAGCTGCCTCTGGCCGTACGGGTTAGAGGTTTGGCGAACGAAAGTTCATTCGGGTCTCGAACCCGGCCAGAGGTAGCTGTTACGGTATAACCACACTGATGAAAGGTGAAACCTTGAAACACATGTCTGTGGATTACTTATATATATATATATATATATATATATATATATATATAATATTTCATATATTTGTATGTGTCACACTCCATATCCACGCTTCCTGAACTTATATGCTCCCATAAATTGGGTAAGAGCTCTCTAATTGGTAATTTAAATTAACTCTCACTACTAAGCATATAAGCAATGATCGTTTCCTTGGAAATTTGATCTCTCTGTGACCGTAAAATACATAAACAAACTTATGTACTTAATAGTTTTAAAAAAACACCAGTCCCCGCTACTGGATTAGATATCAGGCTACCAAACGGTCAGTCTGAGTTCAACCCTAGCCAAAGATAGTTGTGTCTAACCACACTGAAGAGGCGTGAAATGCCGAAACACGTGTTTGTGGATGACTTATTAATATATATATATATATATATATATATATAGTGATCCTAATTCTCAATATATATATATATATATATGTATATATATATCTTATTATAATGGAGATTGTGTGTTTTTTCTGTCTGTAACCGAAACTATATTACTACTCAAGTCACAATTCCCTTCGTTATTTACATCACATTCTCCATGATTTTATTTATATTTAAACCTCAATTATTAATAAAATTTCTTCACCTTTTTATTAGTGTTGTCCATATCTACATACTAATAACATGCAATTGTATTTATATATACAAGAAATAGCGGTTTGCAGTGTGAATGGGAAGGCTAATTTGCATATTGATATTAGAAATGTGATTTTATTAAATATGTGCTTAGTATTATTGATTTCTAACTGTTTGGTTTTATTTTAATGAATATAAGCAAAAATCTCTTCAATGAATCTTAAATGAAATCCATTAACAAGAAAAAATAACTGTTATTTTATTCTTTAGTTCCTAATTTAACTAAATGGTTAAATAAGTAAAATTCAGCAATGAAAGACGGGAGTGATGGAAGAGTAAGTTTCATTTCTATTTTTCTATTATAACCCCACTCTGTTACATATCTTTTTATCTGCCTTCTTATTAGACTTTCTAATTTAATACGATATTTCATTACATTAAAACTTAAATACTTGCACCCGGAGGCTGCATATATTTGCTAGTATATATGTATATATTGGTTTGGTGTGCCGATTTGAAGTGAAATCCACACCGAGTTCTACAAGAAAACGGCCAGCAGAGACTTGTTCGTCCACCACAAATCGGCACTCCCCCTTGGTACAAGGACTGGATATATAAAGAACTAGCTTGCCCGTATCCGAGGCAAATACAGGACCAGATCCCACACACCAGACACTTCATGTCCATGCTGAAAGCCAACGGTTACCCCGTTTCAGTCACAAAACGACTCAAGCAAACAGAAACCCCAAAACACCATGTCACGTCCAATACCTGCATTCCTAAGGTTACCACACTTCAACGAGAGTATAACCGCAGCGATACGCAGGGCGATACGGAAGGAGGGCCTGGACATACAACTTGCCCATTACGGCCCCTCACTTCGGAGACAACTCTCCAAAAACCGCCATAAGGACACCACTAGTTGCACACTAGCGAACTGCCTTATCCGCGGCACAGGTATGTGCCATGAACTGAATGTGGTATACCCCACACAATGTAACAAATGCAACCAATTCTACATAGGTAGCACCACTAGACCACTACACATTAGAGTCAAAGAACACTTACACACACAAGCATCCACATTCTGCAAACACTTAATTAAATGCAAAACACGGAGAGAAGTATAACAGTCAATATAGAGGCCAGGGAGAGAAATGTAGGTGCCCTTCGAATTAAGGAGGCCTTACTAATCGCTAGATTACACCCAGGGATTAATATATATATATATATATAATATATATATATATATATATTAAATCCCTGGGTGTAATATATATATATATATATATTATATATATTATATATATATATATATATATATAGGAAGTTTGGTATGTACGTGTCGACGAATTAGTCCAAAACGGGAGATCACTCTGATTCGAAATCTTGAATAAACATTAATATTTTTCTAACTAAGAAACACGCCAAATTTTTTTTTTGATTTTTAATAATTAAGCAATATAATTCAATAATTAAGAAAAAATTGAGAAATACCTTATACTCACCCCTCCACTACCCCTCCCAACTCACGTCGGCATGAGTTTAGTTTTGAACTTACCAGACAATAAGGTCGGTCTCTTACTATTTGATGTGGGTACACCTTCGCGCCCACCTCTCTTACTGAATGAAAAAAATACAATGTTCATTTCTAATAAAACAAAAACTACCCTCCCACACCATATCCTGTCCTGTCGGCACAAATCGAGACCCTCCTACCCCATCTCTTGTCGGCACTTTGAAATAGCGTTGACTGGTTCCTAACTGTAATAAAAAAAAAGACGAATTCTAAAATAAATAAAAAAAACCTTCCACTCATTCGTCGACACAGGCGTTGAAACCGATTTAAAACAAATAATGGGCATCATTAAAAAGCAAAATGATATTACATATGTAATTCATTCATGATACATTTTAAACATTAAATTCTGCCAAAAAAATTTACGAAAATGAATGCTTTGTCTGAAGTAAAAAATACGTACTATAACAAACACGTTATTGAGATTTGAAAACAATTCATACCGAAGTCATATTTGTTTTATTTATTATTAGTGTGTATTCAAATTATTTCAAATTCATTTTTTAAACATATTTTTTAAAATCATTTTTTATCTATTTAGACCAATAGATGGGACCTCTAGTGGTCGTACTTGGTGGGCCTAACAAGTCCTACCCCCGGGTTAATGTGGGCCTGGGAGTAATGGCAATGAAGGGGTACTCCACACTTCCCAGAGCTCCATAATTGGAACCTCACCCCTAGATTCAGTTTTACCATCAGAGCCATATGGTTGGGACAATCATATAGTTGCTAGGGCTTAATGTAATCAACCGATTGATTGGAGGGACCTCTCCGACCGCCCGTCTAGCCCAAGTAACGGTGCATGCGATGGACTGCTCGGCAAACACCACGGATCGTCATCTACGGCCAACAGGTGGCCCAATTGGAAAGTGGTTTTACTCAGCAGAGGTGCAGTCGGCATATTGTACAGCCTCAGACAATAGAGCTAAATAAATAAGGACACATATTTAATACTTAGGTCCCATTAATTGTTACTTTTTAGGGGTAAAGAAAGAAAATAAATTAAATTAATATTTTTTATCACTTTAATGCAACAAATCAATTAAGAAAAACAAGCAATTAGGAACTGAATTTTTTTTTTTTCATATGTACAAAACAGTTTTTTTTAAATAGAATTATCTTTCAAAACACTCAAAAGTTAAGGATTACATTTTTATTAAATTCTATGAATTATTTTCCACTTATTATCTCTCTAACCACTCACTACCTGGTGTTAAATTTTTTTTAGTCTGGTCATGGACCGGGCACTTTTGCTAGTATATATATAAAAGGAGGGCACGTGATCAAATGGTTAGAATCAAAGGAAATGGACTCGTCAACCCGAGTTCAATTCCTGGGGGAAGCTGTTTGAATTTCACATGGCGCTAATACCCTTGGGAAAGGCATGAATCCAATTCCTCCTCCAGCTATGGGTAAATAGCAGGGCAGACTGGGCTCTTTAACCTTGGTTAGGTGGCCAGTCTAGGAGAAGGAAAACTCTGAATTCAAACCTGTTAAAACTCCCCTTAAGAAATTGACCTTGTGTCACATCCTGCTCGTGCAGAAGGGTTGGTAAATATATATATATATATATATATATATATTATATATATATATGTATGTATATATATATATAAGAAAGTTTGGTATCTACGTGTCGACATATAACTCAGAAAAGAGATGTCACACAGATTCTAAATCTTGCATACACCTTAATATCCCTATAATTAAGAAACACACCAAATTTGGGTATTGATTTCTACTGATTAAGGGTTATAATTAATTAATTAAACAAAAATCAAACGACTTGCGATAATCGTGGCATGGCTGCAGCTGCTAATATAAAAAAAATGCGCTGGCTGCTGCTGCTAATATAAAAAAAATGCGCTGGCTGCTGCCTATTTAAGCAGTGATACAAAATGGACGCACGGCGCCACCTGCTGATAATTTAAAATAGACAAATTCGTGCCCTAATCGTTTCAGCTCGGATTTTTTTTTTTTTTTGCCTTCTTCTGGTCCAATCTTAGAAATATATATTTGGTTAAAAATGAAATAAAATAATCTTTCTAAATAGGTAATTTATATGTGGTTTTATCAATTGAATTATTTTTTAATGCGAATTAAATAACAATGATAAACGAAAACATTTAACGATAAATAATAACACAACTTTTTTTTATTATTAATTCTTTTATTTTAGAATAAAACATATCCATATCAGTATAACTCAAACCTTATCATTTTCTGAAACAAAAACTCCAAATACTAGAAGCTTTATACATAAAAAAATACAAACCATCCTTAAACAAAATTAATTTCCAATGCAGTACACACATTCTAAAATGCCTATAACACCTTTCTCACCCGGTTTTGACTAGGGGTCCGGCGAGCTTCGGCCGCTGGACCGGTTTGTTTATAATAATAGCGTCGATCCCAGGGGGCCATCCCCCCAGGCAACACCTGCCCCCTCGATTTAAAGGGGCAGGGCTGGGTTTATTGCCCAGTGCCTGGGGCGCCCCCCTTGAGGGGGAATGCCGACGGGATCGACGCAATTTTTGCACCTGCCATTCCATGAGCTTCGGCTTGTGGGTGGTCCCACGTTAATAGGGACTTTGTGCCTGACCCGTACATGTGGGGTACGCGGTAAATACAATACTATAACACCTTTCTCACCGATTCTTCTTCTTCCAGCCTCCACATTAATATATTTTTTTAAAAACAAAAAAATTGGAATGATGGCACTTCGAAGTACCGAAAGTACTCGGGAACTGAACTTTGGTGGACTTACCCACCAATTCCACCCAAACATTAAAAAGTTGACCAGAAATTTCGAAAAGATCGTTAATAAAATTGTTAAACAGGAGATGTGCCTTTTTGTTTAATTCTACATGTATAAATGAAAGAATGCTACCAAAATACACACACACACACACACACACACACACACATTATATATATATATTATATATATATATATATATATATATATATATATATATATATTATGTAAACAAGGTATGTTTGGAATGGCTTTTTTGCCGACAATTTTTTGGGAGAACAAGTGCTTAATTGGAGTCGTACCTAATTTTGAAAATTAATTAATTAATAATGAATTAGGCGGGAATACCTATTTAAATGTATGGATAAACAAATCGTAAAAATCTAAGAAGTCCGTTTAGTGTAGGGGTTATGGGATCGGCCTGTCAGCTTGGCAGTCCGGTTTCAAATCACGCACAGGGCGGTCTTCCGATCTATAGCTCTGCTGATGAGGCCTAATAGGCCGAAATGTACATACAGAGATTGATTTTTCTCGATTTGTTTATCCATACATTTAAATAGGTATTCCCGCCTAATTCATTATTAATTAATTAATTTCAAAATTAGGTACGACTCCAATTAAGCACTTGTTCTCCCATATATATATATATAATATATATAATATATATATATATATATTACACACAATCAATGATATATATTTATGGATATAAATATTGTAACTATCATTTCATGCTTACAAAATCCTCAGACAAGAGTCAAACAAATGAGTCAAAGGGGAACCACTCCAGACTGATAAATTATTTATTTATTTATTTATCTACTAGGAAAATAAGAAGATGGGGTTAGGGTTAGTGTTAGAGTTTTGGGTTAGGATTTTAGGGTTAGTTTAATGGGAAAATAAATTAATTTATCAGCCAAGAGAGGTTCCCCTTTGTTTATGTTGGAATTTCTAGGAAATAACCGGCTACTGATATAGAACCAGGCACCTTGCGATTCCCAGGTGTGTGGTCTACAGATTTGTATAGTAGAATATTTTGTGAAATATTTCGGAGGTAAACAAGTTACAATTCCTTTCTGTTGTAAACTTCTTTTTTTTTTTGGGGGGGGGTTAGTTCAGTCAGTGGAGCATCGACCTAGGAATCGCAAGGTTCCGTGTTCGATACACGGTACATGCCAACTCAGTGTATGAACAGCGTAACTTGGGTCATCTGATCTGTGCGGTAAAATAACGGAAAAACAAAAAAAAGCAATCTCCCTGGTCTAGCGCTAGCAAAAAGGGGATAGACTCCCTCGCTTTCCCCTTGATACCGACAATAGGCCACTCCACCAACTTCATTTGACATTTACTTATTTGTAGAATTATTGTTGCGTGCGGTAAAATCTATTTAAAATATTCTTACAAGTGAATTTTTATTCATTCATTTTTTAAAATCTTTTATTTTTTTAATCCGAAGTTAATCAAAATTAAAAAGTCAAAAGGAAAAGATTTTGTTTTTTTTCTTTTGTTTATGTTGTTTTTTTTTTTTTGTGCTTTTATTTAATTTTATTTTTTTTGTCACTTCCAAATAAATAAGTTTTTTTCTTCATTAACACAGAATAAAAAAAAGGATAATTTTTTCGCTTCTT
>CM042162.1:71687370-71689870 GCA_023376005.1 Doryteuthis pealeii | reverse complement strand
GAGAGAAAGAGAAGTGTGAGAGAAAGAGAAGAGAAGAAGTGAGAGAGAGAAGAAATGAGAGAGAAAAAAGAAAGAGGATAGAAAGGAAATACGGAAGAGAGAAGTGAGAGAGAAGTGAGAGAAAGAGAGAGGTAAGAGAGAAGAGTGAGAGAGAGAGAGAGAGGGGGGAAAATGAGAGAGAAAGAAAAAAGAAAGAAATAGAAAGGAAATCAGGAAGAGAGAGATAGAGAGAAGTGAGAGAAAGAGAAGTGAGAGAGAGAGAAGTGTGAGAGAGAGAGAGAAAGAGAAGAAGTGAGAGAGAGAAGAAATGAGAGAGAGAAAAAAAGAAGAGGATAGAAAGGAAATACGGAAGAGAGAGAGAGGGGGAGAGAGAGAGAGAAGTGAGAGAGAGAGAAGTGAGAGAGAAAGAGAAGTGAGAAAGAGAAGAGATAAATGAGAGAAAGAAAGAAAAGAAAGAGGATAGAAAGGAAAACAGGAAGAGGAGAGAGGGGGAGAGAGAAGAAGTGAGAGAGTGAGAGAGATTGTGAAGAGAGACGGAAAAGGAAGATTGAATAGCTGTGGAAAGAGAGATGACACGATGAAAGAATTAGAGTAGATGAAAAAGATGTTAGAAAGGAAAATAGGAAGAGAGAGAGAGAGAGAGAGAGATAATGAAGAAGAAGAAGTCAGAGAGAGAAGTCAGAGAAAGAGAGAGAAGAAATGAGAGAGAATTGAAAGAGAGAAGTGAGAGAGAGAAGAAGTGAGTGAGAGAAGAAGTGAGAGAGAAGAAGTGAGAGAGGGAAGAAATGAGAGAGAGAGAAGAAATGAGAGAGAGAAGAAGTGAGAGAGAGAAGAAATGAGAGAGAAGAAGAGAGAGAGAAGAATGAGAGAGAGAGAAGAAGTGAGAGAGAGAGAGAGAAGAAATGAGAGAGAGAAGTGAGAGAGAAGAAGAGAGAGAGAGAAGAGAGAGAGAAGAAGTGAGAGAGAGAAGAAGTGAGAGAGAGAGAAGAAGTGAGAGAGAGAGAGAGAGAGAGGGGGGAAGAGAGAGAGTTTAAGAAGAGAGACAAAGAAATAAAATATAGATAAAGAGGGATAGACTACAGGGGAAAAGAGAGATAACGAGGGGGAGAAGTAGTGGGAATAGACAACAAATGGTTGATTGTTTTACGGCACATCAACTCTTTTCGGGTTAATTAATGCTGAATCAAGCTATCTTAATATTAGGGGGCTTCTGCTTAGCAATCGGTAGAGTGTTCGGCTAGGAACCGTAAAACAAAAGAAACAAACTACTGAACCGAGTTCAATCCTTGCTGGATGTGCCATAAAATAATTCCCAAATAAAAAAGATCTCACGTTAGTCAGACTTAGTGGGAAGCCACAAAAATAATTTTCTTATGAATCTAGTCTTGCAGATCCATTACTACTGAATAGTGGGTTCGATCTTTGCAGGAAGCCCCATAAAAAATGAATCCCTACGTAACAAAGACCTTGTGTGGGAGGTCTGGAAAATAATCTTGCTGGTTAAGGCATCAATATTTTGGTGTCCTGTTGTGGTGTAATGGTTTGCAAGCTAGTCTTGCAGCTCCATCTGTTCTATACATACATAAAAGACAGTGGTGTAATGGTTAAAGTCATGGGAAATGGACTCGTCGCCCCGAGTTCAATTCCTGGATGTGGTAATTGCATTTCACTTAGCGCTAATAACCTTGGGAAAGGTATGAATCTTACTCTCCCTCCAGCTAAGGATAAATAGCAGGGCAGACTGGGCTCTTTAACCTTGGTTAGGCAACCGGTCTAGAAGAAGGAAAACTCTGAATTCAAACCGGTTGAACTCCGCTTAAGAAATTGACCTTGTGTCACATCCTGCTCGTGCGGAGGGGTTGGTAAATATATATATTTATAAAAGACAGTTTGTGTGTATGTATGTCTGGAGGAAACTATGAAAATAAAAAAATTAACGACAAAGTAAATATATATATATATACATTCACTATCACCAGAGGTTGCTTTTTGTGCAAAAATGAGTATTTAATTTGTATCTGGGAAGATATTTAAAAATTAGGCTTTGAATTAGAAGAGAAGAGAAAGTCATTGGTTGAATTCGTGATTAAAACATAAATCAATGACGTAAGACCAAAACAATCAGTGGATCAGCACTAGTGAAAAGGGGATAGACTCCCACGCTGATTGGCTGATACCGACTTTAGGCCACCCCGACGACTTACTTACAGTACCTGCTGTAGCTAAGATTGACACCCAATTAAGTATTTAAGGGACTCATTGCTGCTTAACATCGGTGATTTGGCGGGAACCGGTGTTTAAGAAAGATTAGAAGATTGGAAGAGAGACATAGGGAGGATATGGAAAAGAGAAAAAAGGGGGTGGGTGATGAAGAGAGACAAAGTGGGGCTGGGAGTAATGGGTTTATTCTATCCGTACTTATATCTCACGTGTTCAAATTGGTAAGGAATTTAAATCTTCCTTAGAAAGAAATTCAAACTTTCTAAAATTGGTTCTTCAT
>CM042162.1:71677370-71684870 GCA_023376005.1 Doryteuthis pealeii | reverse complement strand
AAAGGAAATTGTGACTTGAGTAGTAATATAGTTTCGGTTACAGACAGCAAAACACACAATCTCCATTATAATAAGATATATATGGATGTATGCGATCATGGATGCATTGCTGAAATTAAACCTATGTTGTGTTATAAATATGTGTTGGAATAAACAGTTGTTGCTGTCACCCAATTTTATGTTGCGTTTGTGCTCGTATAGGCGTTTTTTTTTAAATTTCTGGAGGTCTCGCCTATGTATTTCTTATGGCAGTCTGCACAAGGAATCATATATATATATATATATATATATATATATATATATATATATATATATATATATATATATATATATATATAGTGTGTGTGGGATTGTCACTATTTCAGCTTTTGCTGGAATGGTGTACCAAATGCAGTATTATTGGTAGAGTGCTCAATATAAAATAGAGCTGTTATATTATATAATAAGATAAATATATAAAGGTTTTACATATATATTTATTAGGTGACAAAGGAACAGTCACTTTGTCATCAAATAAATAGATGTGTAAAACATCAAATAAATAGATATGTAAAATCTTTATATATTTATTTTATTATATATATATATATATATATATATATATATATATATATATTCCTATATTTTATATATATTATATATATTATATATATAATATATATATATAAATATCTATATATTAATATATATATAATATGTATATATATATACACACACACATATATATATATTCCTTTGTCACCTATATATATTCATATATATATATATATATATATATTCCTTTGTCATATAATAAAGAGATATGTAAAACCTTTATATATTTATTTTATTATATTATAAATATATATATATTATATATATATATATATAATTGCATATGTATGTGTGTGTAGATGTATATATATATATATCAGTCTTTTTTTCTTTCTTTTTTTGTATTTTTTTTTCTCTCCTGAACAACATAGTCTGGGCGGGTTCATATGGAGGATAAGCTGTTGCCTATGCAGCAAATCCCCCTCTCTATACTGCCGCTGTGATCCAAAGGAAAGGTAAGGTACCAAATCAATTTGGCAACGGTAGTGTCGCAAGAGTTGATGGGTAGCACTGGATTTCAGCATCACACCACCTTACGGTTTCCGATTCCTTATTTGGTTTACTCCTCCTAGCCTTTCCTGGAAAGTTGTTGGCTTATTTTATATATAAGGTGTGATGCAATACACCATTTAATTTTATAGACTAAACGAGGTCACGTGGCGTAAGCCTCAGCCAATCAACCGCCCGAATTCGTGGCTGTTTGACTACTTAATCACTGATACTGAGAAACGTCCATTTGCAATCATTGACGAAGGATTTGCCAGACTGAGGAGCACTAAGGAACAACCAAAGGATTCTATACCTGTAGGTAGAAACTACGCTCTGCTTAACACAAAGGATCTCCGCTGGACAAATGCTCTTGCTTGAAGCCTAAAGGATGGCCCATAAAACCGTAACAATAGTTTCACGGTTCCCTTGTCATCAGACAATGTAACATTCTGAAGCATTTCGAGAGAGAGTGCAACATTTAAAGCACGATTTATAAACCGAAATCAGATCGTCTTGTCAGCTGGAGCGAAAAAAATACATCGACTGCATGATTTAGTTCGGCTTGTTTGTTTTACGGCATATCAACCCTTTCGGTTCATTTAATGCCGAAACAAGTCATTTTCATAAAAGTTTCTATGTTTCAAGTTCTTAATATCTTCGTATTTTTGTTTTACGGCATATCAACCCTTTTCGGGTCATTTAATGCTGAAGCAAGGCATTTTGACAAAAGTTTTTGTTTTAAGTTCTTAATATCTTCAAATTGATATAAATAATTTTCATTAAAATCCGAATAATCCAATTAACACTAATTATCCAGCCTCATCTCACAAATTCAGAGAAATATTAACACATATTTTTCTTTGTTGCCATATAAATATGACATTTGATGATATATACATTCTATTCTCACTGAGTTCCCCATACTGCTGGCCTTTTGTCAAACTAAACACACACACATATATGTGTGTGTGTGAGAGACACAGAGAGAGAGAGTGTCAGAGTGACAGAGAGAGAGAGAGAGAGTGTGTGTGTGTGTGGTGTGTGTGTTTTATTTTTTATTAGGGGAATCTTTAGATCATTCTGGAGACTCGTAGAATTTTCTCTCTCTCTCTCTCTCTCTCTCTCTCTCTTCTCTCTCTCTCTCTCTCTCTCTCTCTCTCTCTCTCATTTCTCTATCCCCATTCTGTTTTTTTAATCGAAATACATTTTTCCTTTGAATTTTAAACGATTACCGTAACTTCCTTTTGAACATGGTTCCAGTTGAAAGGGTCGTAAAATTTATTTTTCTTTTAATTCTTTTTACCGTCGATTATTTTTTTAATAAAAGTATGATTCCCCTAATCAAAATAATTATTGCAATTTTCTGGACCAAAATTCTATTTAGATATGATATGGTTCGGTTTGCTTGTTTTACTGCATATCAACCCTTTTCGGTTTATTTAATGCCGAAACAAATCATTTTGATAAAATGTTTCTATGTTTCAAGTTCTTAATATCTTCATATTTTTGTTTTACGGCATATCAACCCTTTTCGGGTTATTTAATGCCGAAACAAGTCATTTTGATAAAATGTTTCTATGTTTCAAGTTCTTAATATCTTCATATTTTTGTTTTACGGCATATCAACCCTTTTCAGGTTATTTAATGCCGAAATAAGTCATTGATAAAAAGTTTCTGTGTTTTAAGTTCTCGATATCTTCAAATTGTTATGAATAATATTCATTAACTTCATTTGGTTTGATTTGTTTGTTTTACGGCATATCAACCCTTTCCGGGTCATTAAATGCCGAAACAAGTCATTTTGATAAATGTTTCTGTTTCAAGTTCTTAATAAGTTCAAAATTGGTATAAATAATTTTCATTAACTTTATTGGGTTTGGTTTGTTTAATGGTACAATCTTGTGGGTTATTTAATACAAAAAAAACTGTTAAAGTGTGAATATATATATATATATATATATATATATATATATATATATATATATATAGATATATATAGATATATAGATATAGATATAGATATAGATATATATATATATATATATATATATATAAGTAAAGAAATAACAAAAGACTTAGAGGATTAGCATAATAGTCTATTTCAGGGAGCTTAGACAAAGTGTCTAACTCTCCCGACTCATCATTCGCATCTGATGAGTCGGGAGAGTTAGACACTTTGTCTAAGCTCCCTGAAATAGACTATAATGCTAAATCTCAAAGTCTTTTGTTATTTCTTTACTTATAAATTTGCTCTGTGACTCTAACATTAAGAGCACACATTGAGCTCTCAAACTGCGACAGTTTTTTAAATAAAACTCTTGTGTCGTAAGGAAGATTTCTTCTCTGGACTTTTGGATTATATATATATATATATATATATATATATATATAATATATATATATATATATATATATATATATGGATTGATAGATAGATAGATAAAAGGATATAAAAACACCACAATATGCTGTTAAAGTGAAAAGATTTTATATCATATTCATAGCTAATATTGAACAATATTTCGATTTATAAAAATCATTGTGTTTTCATATCCTTTTATCTATACTTATACCGTCGGATTCATTTCCTCACTCTTAACTTATATATATATATATATATATATATATATATATATATATATATATATATTATATATATATATATAATTTGCTGTATGGCTGCACCGCTTGGACCTTTACGAAGCTCCAAGAGCAAGAACGCTGCGTGCAATATTAAACAAGTCATGGAAGCAACACCCCAAGAGAAACCAGCTGTACGACCACTTGCCTCTTATCACACAAACCATCCGAGTAAGACGAACAAGACATGCTGGACACTGTTGGAGAATCAAGGACGAACTCATAAGTGAAGTTCTCCTTTGGAAACCAACACACGGACACGCCAGTGTGGGCCGTCCAGCAAAGATGTACATTGATCAACTTTGTATGGATACTGGATGCTGGTATAGGTGTTGTATACCCTTTCTTTACTTCTATTATTCTTCTGCTCATCTTTGGTATCTTACGTTCTTCTTCCAGCGTCTGGACCTAGTCTTGCGGACTTCGTGTCTGGTCTTTTATTTCTCTGTTCTTGCTGGTTGGTCGTCCTTGATTCATTTCTTCTTCTAGGTCAGTCTTGTTGCCAAGACATTCATCAACCACAAAACCATATTATTTATGTAAACTTTTATTTACTTAACTAAACATATTTCTCTAACTAAACACAACGCACGTGTGCAGTGAGCCCCAGCTAAAACAGACATATCTTATCTGCCTGACGTCCAAGCTGAAACTGAGCCAACCAGGTCCCACGTGACTTCACGTATTTCGCGGGCTTTCTGTAATATTCCATGGAAAGTCCCGCCCGTGATATGAAAAGGGGCCACCCCTTCAGAAATACAGGGGGTTGACAATAATCTATGCATAGATTATGTAACATAGGGATGGTTGGCGAGAGATTGTCATGGATATCCGTGTTACTCGAGTGACATTTGGTGATATATTCATGAACAAATGATGGACAGTACTTCCTATGGTTATATGCACTGTATAAATAAGATCAAGCTCAATCGATATAATGGAGATTTTTCGGTCCGGAGGTTCGCTTCACAAGAACACGCTCCGCGTGTTCATGTCTCCGGTTTACCGTCGCGATGATACCTAGCGGTGCCGCCCGACTCTGCGCAGCGACCCTGCCGTCGTCGAAGTTTGTCATTCGATCTAACAGTAGGCGACTATCTGTTGTATACCCATTACTTTACTTACTTCTATTCTTCTTCTGTTCATCCTCTATCTTAGGTTCTTCTTCTAGCATCTTTGCTAGCGTCTGGACTTCTCTTGGGGACTTCGTGTCTGGTCTTTCATTGGGGATTTCTCTTTATCAGAAGCCCTGTGTCATTGGTCGTTTTTAGATAATAACACAAGACTTCGATTTACTTTGATCATATTTTATTCTCGAAATCCCCCACCAGACTACCTGCGCAGATCGAGTCGGCCGCGTGTATAACACGACTCACCACCGTCGTGGTTTCTCACCGACTGACTAAAATCTATTTCTAATCTAAACCGGAAGAGGGTCTTCTCCACCGATTCTCACGGTATCCACCGGAAGGAAGGATCAAGACAGGCCAAGCCTTGTCATTCAAATCCTTCAAGGCCATGGGCTGCAGCTTATAACGGCCATTTTGATTTCTACGCTACTGCACATAAGTATTAGGTATCTAATAATTATGTAACATATCGTCATCGTACCACCGATGAAAGGACCGGTTTAATTTAGTGTGTAGAGTGTTCGGTTGGGAACCTCGAGGTTCCTGGTTCGATGCCGGTCCTCGCCAACTCAGTGTATAAGTAGCACAGGGATCTGTGCGATAAAGTGAGGAGTTGATGGTTAGGGTGGCGCTCCGTCTCAGACGCTAAAAAACGCTCCTTGGTCTAGCACTAGGGAAAACGGTATAGACTCCCTCGCTGTCTGGCTGATACCAACGTTAGGCCACCCCGATGACTTTACTTACTTATTGTTGAATATTTGAGCTGCTATTGAAAAATAACACTGTATGCCCAACCATGTTGCATTTCATATTGGACGAGTTGGACGGTCTCAGTTTTAACCATAGGGTGTTGCTGTTGTATAGCAGCTTTCAATAAAACCACAGACACGTATATATAAAAATAGGACCCGTCTTTATTTTCTTCGGTGTGAGCCGTCTTTATTTTCTTCGGTGTGAGAGGCGACGAGTATTCATAATGAAAATATGAAAATGCCCGAGGGTAGGATTGTGAAGAGCGCCGTGTTCACAATGAACTTTCGAGGGCGGTTGATACGGGAGACGACGAGGTTACCTTCTCGGCTGCTCGCTGGGGACTGCTTGACACCCTTCGTCAGGTGGCCTTTTTATACGATAAATATGCCAACGCATTTTTAACTTTTGGTCTGATAACGGACATTTGTTATATATTTCTTTATCTTTCTCTTCACCGGAAGGGGTGTCTTCCGTTTTCCTTTTTTCTTTTATCTATTTCTTCATCTTCTCCTTGCTTCTTGACCGGAAGACCTCTCTTCCGTTCTCCCTTTTTTTAAATATATTTTTTTATCTTTCTCTTTGTCTTTTTGCCGGAAGCTTCCTCTTCCGTTGCACGATATGCAGCATTGCAAGATGTTAACGGTTGTATCTTTTTATGAACACCGGTATTAATATATATATAGATCATAACAAGGGAATTAACAAAGAAAAGGGAAAATAATTCGAAATAAGGGAAATGAATAAGAAAAAAATGCGAAGAGATATTTACATGAAGTGAGATTAAACGTAACTTCTTTGGCTGCATGTGCCGGTCTTCCCTTGGGATTTTAACTCGCCAAAAATTTTACAAAACCGTGTCTTATGGTTTGACGTAATGTTTTCGGAGTCAGTCGATTTCAATTTCAATGTTATATTGAATTAGAAAGGAAGCGCGTTGTGTAATGGTTAAAGTCTTGGGAAATGGACTCGTCGCCCAGAGTTCAAATCCTGGACGTGGTAATTGCATTTCACTTAGCGCTAATACCCTTGGAAAAGGTATGTATCCTACTCTCCCTCCAGAGATGGGTAAAATAGTAGGGCAGACTGGGCTCTTTAACCATGGTAAGGCAACCGGTCTAGGAGAAGGAAAACTCTGAATTCAAACCTGTTAAATTCCGCTTAAGAAATTGACCTTGTGTCGCATCCTGCTCGTGCGGAGGGGTTGGTAAATATATATATTGAATTAGAAAGACTAAGAATGCATATAAAAAGATTTCAATTTTGTTTTAATTGATTTCTATGTAGAATTTATACCCAGAACTTATTCTAATATGTTGGAGAATAAAACAATAATATTAGAAATCAACAACATCAACTAACAAAAATATAATTAAGTGGAGTTCAACAGGTTTGAATTCAGAGTTTTCCTTTTTTAGACCGGTTGCCAAACCGAGTTTAAAGAGCCCAGTCTGCCCTACTATTTATCCATAGCTGGAGGGAGAGTAGGATTCATATCTTTCCCAAGGGTATTAGCGCTAAGGTAAATGCAATTACGACATCCAGGATTTGAACTCGGGGCGACGAGTCCATTTCCCGTGACTTTAACCATTACACCACGCACTTCTTTCAATATAGAATTATATGAGTATACTCCCAAAGGTAACGTCTCCAAAATATTTAGAAATCATTGAAATTGTTATAGACTGTTGTCAATGATGGCTTATATCATTTGGTTTAATGGTTAGCAAGCTCGCTTCGCAAACCATTGTTAGTGAGTTCGATTCTCATTGGGAGCCCCATACTTCTGGCCTTGTGCCATATCTAAGCTAAGCTTAGTAAATAACTATATCATTTTAAATTCTGAGCATATGATTGTCCGCCCTGTCGGATGGGGCGTTAGAATGCACCGATTGCA